>JAFMSR010000010.1:28355976-28468476 GCA_022818135.1 Saxidomus purpurata
TTCTAAATCCAGCTGTAAATGGTTATGCAAATTACTGGCTATCCCTGTCTAAATCCAGCTATAAATGGTTATGTAAATTACTGGCGATCCCTTTCTAAATCCAGCTGTAAATTGTTATGTAAATTACTTGCTACCCCTGTCTAAATCCAGCTGTAAATGGTTATTCAAATTACTGGCTATCCCTGTCTAAATCCAGCTGTAAATGGTTATGTAAATTACTTGCTATCCCTGTCTAAATTCAGCTGTAAATGGTTTTTCAAATTATTGGCTATCCCTGTCTAAATCCAGCTATAAATGGTTATGTAAATTACTTGCTATCCCTGTCTAAATCCAGCTGTGAATAGTTATGTAAATTACTTGCTATCCCTGTCTAAATCCAGCTGTAAATGGTTATGTAAATTACTTGCTATCCCTGTGTTACATGTCAGTATTGGGGACATTAAGACATGAGACATGTAAATGTTCATCATTTTAATTTTGCCACAATTTTCCAGAAATCAATCATCGGCGCTCATATAAAATCTCTTTTTCGTTACAATCAGTTTTTAATAGTTCCAAAATTTAACCGAACACTTTGCTTTCGCTCAATGAGTGCTACCAAGTGGGTCCCGGTACCCACATTATACAACATCCCGCCCCAAAAAGAAAATTTGATCCAAATTTTTGATGAGGGAACACTTATTGAGCAAAAAACAAAGTAGACAATACAGTTGTACAAAAGGAATCACTGGATAATGAAGACTACAGTTAATCATAAATGAAAGTATACTAAACAATTTTTCCATAAAATGTAATGCATTCAGAAAATTAAGTTGCTCATGAATGAGGAATGTGTGTTTATAGACATATTGGCCAAAAGAAAGCATACACGCACAGACGCATAAACGTCCAAGGTGGGCCCTACCAAGGACAACAGACACACAGGCAAACTGGCCAATATCTCAATAACTGCTCTTCCATCAATCATTACAGCAATTTTAAATGTTAAAAGACTGAAAATCTATTCTAGAGATCTATAGTGAAGATATAACTTGTAAGGGAAACAACTCTTACTTTTACACAACTTTACAATGATACAGAGTTACTCCTCTTGTTACTGACAACCACCAAATTCAACAAATGAATTTGCAAGAACGGTAAACATTTCAAACGGAACAAAATGTGTAGTCTAACACTAACAGATTACAGATCAAAGGCCTTTATACTTGTTCATGCTAGTACATCGCTTAACTTGTGTTTGCTAATAAAAGTCATGCCCTGTAACAGAAGTTCGTACAATCATAGACAATATGTTGACTGTGGTGATAGGCTATCATTTATTGCCAAATAGTTTACCAGTGAATATGCAAATTCACAAATATAAAATTCGGACCAAGAAGAAGCTGTTACAATTCACACAGTCTTGAGCCATAAACATCTGAAGTACTCGTAGGCAGACAAATATAGCATTTACATGGATGTGTGCGGATCAATATATAAAAGGTTCTAACAGTATATACGACATATTCATATTAGCAGTAAACATGAACATAGAAATAGGCAAAACTATTTGCAACTTTAAACTCAGCAGCTATATAAGAATTGCATCAAACATGAGCAATTCTAATTATACTCTATCAGTCCTTTAAGTAGTTTCAGCCAACTACTAAACCATATCCTACATCATACAGTTATGTGTGAAGTGATACAACTTTAGTACATTAAACATGTTATTTTCACAAAGCAATTGGTAATGAAAAGATCAAACAGTATTTACAACATGTGAACTGTCAAATAAGATGATAGCATAGCATTTAAGACTGAATATAAATGCAGAAAACCAATTTTGACTAATAGCATGAAAATTGTAAGGTATCTATTGTCTTAAAGCAGTGTTCTTTACCAAAAAAAAAAACAACAACAAAAAAACAACATAACTTTGAATACTTATTGTAATAAGGCTAGCAGTAAAATCTTTACAAGAAAATGAAAAAAAAATACTGACAGCATTGATTATAACTGAATGAAATTGAAAATGCTAATATAAGGTGAATGCAATACTGAGAACACTGGCAAACAATGTACATGTAAAATAATAAGCTTTAGAATCATTGCTGTATCATCAAAGATAATGGAAATAGAACTACATGTATGACATCATAAATGGCAATGTGAACTTATGACATCATCAATATTCGGCAAAATGAGCTAATGACATTTAGCACTAGGGTCGGGACTTCCAGTTACGATCCAGTTACACTTGTTCTGAAAATGGCCAGAGCCATAACACTTGTAACATGTACGAGGCGGTCTCTGTGAATTATCACGTTTCCCAGAATTTGTAGGTTTCACACATGTTCCATCTGATTGTTGACGCACATGGAATACTGGAGTCGAATTGACATCTTGACGGTAGCCATGTGCTTCGCCAGTTTGACTAACATGTAGACACTCTCGGTAACTTGTAACTCGACTTGCACGAACAAAAAAGGCCAACTGTGTTGGGAGACCGTCCGTATATCGATTGATTAGTTCGCGGTCGGATTTTCCTAATTTGCGCCCTTTTTCTTGAAGATCTGAATGAAACTCCTCTAGTCTCTGAGTTGGTAGTAAATGTAATGAATTAAATGAAGCTTCTTCTGCGATTAAACCTGAAGTGTTCATACAATACTCTTGCAAGAAAGCAGAACGTAGCTGAGACCAATTCAGAGGAACCTCTTTAAAAGAGTCCAGCCATGTTAGGGCTGGACCCTTCAGTGATAGTCTAAAGGCTGCAACGTATCTAGGGTTATTCGTCTCAATGTTCATCAACACCATGTGTGCTTCGAAATCCATCATGAACCGATTGGCATCCTCGGATGCCAGCCCAGAGAATGTCTTCTTCATTGGCGTAAATGGTATGAAAACTGGCGCAGGCATGGATTGTGGAAACGGAGAACTAGTTGCCTGTGGATGTGCAAAGTCAAGAGACTGTGGGTGAAAACCGAAGAAAGTCAAATCTGGCGGACAAGGGGCTGTGGGCGGACTCAAAAATGGGTTAGTTGAATTTAAATTGATGTTGGGATTCGACATCGTGACAGAGTGACACTAAGAAAAGTTCTGTTAAACACCAATATTTTGAGAAAGTCACAAGTCTGTTCATGAACACTTAAATTCCTGTGGACGAGAACAAAGAATGTCACATGGCCCAACACCGTCGGGCGAATTTCTGATGCTAATCGACGAATTTTAAGGTTCACGAGTCCAAATGTGAATTCCACAGTAAGAGTTCGTCTTCAGCTTTGGATTCTCCACCATGTTACATGTCAGTATTGGGGAATTAAGACATGAGACATGTAAATGTTCATCATTTTAATTTTGCCACAATTTTCCAGAAATCAATCATCGGCGCTCATATAAAATCTCTTTTTCGTTACAATCAGTTTTTAATAGTTCCAAAATTTAACCGAACACTTTGCTTTCGCTCAATGAGTGCTACCAAGTGGGTCCCGGTACCCACATTATACAACACCTGTCTTAATCCAGCTGTAAATGGTTATGTAAATTACTTGCTATCCCTGTCTAAATCCAGCTGTAAATGGGTATTCAAATTACTAGCTATCCTTGTCTAAATCCAGCTATAAATGGTTATGTAAATTACTTGCTTTTCCTGTCTAAATCCAGCTGTAAATGGTTCTGCAAATCACTGGCTATCCCTGTCTAAATCCAGCTATAAATGGCTATGTAAATTACTTGCTATCCCTGTCTAAATCGAGCTGGAAATAGTTATGTAAATTACTTGCTATCCCTGTCTAAATCCAGCTATAAATGGCTATGCAAATTACTGGCTATCCCTGTCTAAATCCAGCTATAAATGGTTATGTAAATTACTGGCTATCCCTGTCTGACAAGTGATTGGTTCCATCATGAGCAACGTCACTCCACGAGACTGGGCCGTTCAGTTGAACAATATAAAACCGTATCGTATTTGAAAATTGGCGTTGGCGACATATGATTTCTGATATTTTGCTCTGGACACAACATTAACGTAATTAACTTACACGCGGGTGCATGTCCCATTTATTTTTGATAGCCACTATTTTATGCTTTCAGCTCGCGCATTCTGAACATGTTACCAAGCAAGGACTTAAAATTTCATATTGATCATGTTCGAGACCTCGAGATACGAGATGATGATTTATACCTAGCAACCTTTCCAAAATGTGGTAAGTACTTAGGGAAACTGTCATAGTAGAAATTGAAGCTTTAGGGGAGGTTTGTTAACTGATGTAATTGAAGTCACAACCAAGTAGTAAGCAAATAAATCGTTCAGTTATTCTAAATGCAGGTATTACTGCGTTAAACACTGCAAATATTTAAACAAATAACATACGGTAGATGCTATTGAACACATCTATAACTGAAATCGTACAGTGTGCATACCTTTTGCACTCAAATCAAATACACGAAGAACAAGTATTTTATATTTTAGCATTTGAATAAATTTAAATAAAATAGACACTTGAAAAGCGATCCCTTGCTGTGTTTGAAACACTGTGTATGATTTGAAGATATTGTATCCATTGTAATAACGCTTTCCAGACACTATTTGCACCGATAGCAATAAATAAAATTGAGTTAATTATCCAGTAGTTTGCTCTTATTCTAGAAATTCGCTATTTTTAAGGTACTCACTGGGTATGGGAAATATTGGTCATGCTGAGACGTGGGAACGCAGTATATGAAACCAAAACGAAGGAAGCAGTATTTCTGGACTTTCGTTCTGCTGAAGAAGTAGACAACGTACCATCTCCAAGAATTTTGAATTGTCATTATCCATGTAAACTAATACCTAAAGGAATCGTTGAGAAAGGAATAAAGATTGTGCACGTGATGAGAAACCCAAAAGATGCTTTTGTTTCGTTCTATCATCACTTTAAGCACTTTAATGCGGAGTTAGAGAAACAAAGCTTCGGAGATTACCTTCCACAAATGATTGGAGAGAACGGATTGTGTAAGTACATTTGATTTACGTATCTAGATATTAAGATAAATTCAGTATGCAGCAAAACGCAGTTTTTTGGGTTCTTACTAAGAACGACATAGAGGTCTTCGAAATGCTATTGTGTTAATGTTAAGAAAATTATACTATTTTTGTGATAAGAATGTATTACTTTGATGTGAATGTTGAAAGTTAAAGGATTTTCGGTAAAGTGAATAGCATTTCAAAGTAATTATACATTGTAACTGAGGTACTAAGCTTGTCAAACTGTGTTCCTACAGATCTACAATGTTTGTACGTTCAGTGACTATAAATAATGGGCAACGCAATTGCCCACCCCACGGTTACTTTGGTTGCACTTCAGTTCTAAGCCGTAAAGTAAGTCGACACAAAGTATAAGTTTACATGTTAAACGAACTAAAGTCAGAACATGAGAGACTGTTTACATAGTCCACCGAGTTTTATATTTAAATATAATTCAGGCGAGTCCGTGACAATGAATTATTTACCACTGCATATACTCATACTTGACGTGTATACTTTCAGATAATTTCTATCCCTGGTTTAAATATGTGAAAGAATGGGAGAGATTTTCAAAACAGCATCCGGAACAGATTCTGAATTTGTATTACGAAGACATAAAAGAGGTGCATTTCCATTTCTTTATTATGAATACTTTTAAAGACGCCCATTATATTTCATTCAGTAACGATTTGGTTATTTTGCAAACACACGGTCACATAGAAACAAGATTGTTAATCGAATAATCATTTCTTTATTTCTCTTACTAGTTTTAAGTCAAAGAGGTGATAAGTTTATGGTAACATTTTTATACCCTTATATTTACATATATTTATGCACGTTGCGGCAGATTTTATTTTTCATTTTATTTTCAAAAAAGGGTGCTCTTCAATGCATTTTTCAGACTACTTTTATGTATTCAATGTACCATAATACAAAGGAATGAGTGGGTTTTCACCTTCTTATTTATGACACTGGCATAGAAGAAGGTTTGTAATTTGAAAAGGAGAGATTTTTTACCACTAAATGCTTTTTTGAGAACGCCATAAGCGCACGAAAACACAATTTTAACACTTGCGCACTGTTGGTCGGGTTAAAAAGTTTTCTGTGACACCGTTTCGTCGTACTTCTTCTTTTCACTACTATCTTACCTATAAAAATACAGTTTCTTGTTTCATGTATTTTCAAAAGGACCCAGTCAGAGAGATTAAGAAAATCAACAGTTTCCTGGGAACAAACCGAAGTGATGAGTTGATAGAACAAATTTCAGTGGCGTGTGATTTTCAGAATCTTAAAAAAGCTGATGCAGAGGTAAAAGTTCAAGTGGAGTCCATGAAAAAGGATGACAGACCATCAGTCATGTATAGAAAAGGTAACCGACATTCTTTGCTTGACTTTTCAAAGAAAATGGGAGCTATCCTACTCGCCTCGGAGTCGGCGTTGACGCAAGCCTTTGGTTAATTTTGCAGTACCACCACATAATCATTACAGATATTGCTTTGAAACTTACAAAACTTTTTTACCATCATAACCTCAAGCAACAGACACGAGTTCATAAATCCGTTAGGGTGTTTGTAAGAATTATGGCCCTTTTTCGACTTAGAAAAATATTGAATCTGGGTAGAATCCGCTTACTGATTTAACCTTTTAAGATATTGCTGTGAAACTTGGAATGTTTGTTTGCATCATAGCCCCCATATGTAGGCAAGGGAAGGTAACTCTGCAAAGGAGTTTGTTTTAAATTAAGGCTCATTTTCGACTCAGAATCTTTTAAATTTTTCGCAACATTCTACTTTTTGACTTGCGTTGACTTAACCTTGTGAGATATTAGTTTGAAAGTTGAATGACATGTTTACCATCATGAATCCCACATTTAAGCAAGAGATGGTAACTCTGTCAAAGATTTCTTTTTAATTATGGCCCTAGCATTTCAGTTTTTCGTATTTGTCCACTTATTGACCTAACCTTCGAGAAACCCATCTGTAAGCAATAGTTTGTAGATAACTCGTATTTGGTTTATTGTACTTAGAAAAGTCTTGTGCGTATCTGGCACTGTCATGTACATACATCATTAAACACTGCAAGTTTTAATCTAAAACTTTGCTGTAGTGTTCAGGTATATCAAACAAGTAAGTTAGATAACCCTTGACTTAATACATGTATCTTGCTACATACGGCTATCTTTTAAACTTTGAAAAAACAGATTCTTGTTTTGCCTTTTACTGACAAAAGCTTTGTTTTATTGGCAAGCCTGAGAAAAATCGAGCGTGCTGTCCTACTGACAACTATTGTTACTCACCTTACATAGTTATCTGTCACTGCTTATTTTCAGCATTCAACACATTTTTATAGAATGCCTCAATACCAAAACGACATGCGCTCAATGTCAGCATGTTTTGGCTTGATTATGTTTTTCTGATTTATGGCCCTTTGATTGTTGTATATTATGAAATATAAGTCATCAGTTTTAAGCAAAGCATGTTAACAGTAGTGAATTTATAGAATTATGTGAATTCAATTGCCGCACTGCGCATAGGCAGCTTCGAGCTTGAGTAAGTAATAGGAATTTCCCGTCATGTCCGGAGAGGATTTTCAGAGTAATCAGAAGGTAAGCAGAAGTTTAATTGACTCACAATATATCTGTCTTATTTATAAATGCATCTTTTCAGGTCAGGTTGGAGACTGGAAGAACCATTTTACTGTACATCAGAATGAAAAGTTTGACCAATGGCTGGAAGAAAGTTTAATAGATACAGAACTCAGTTTCAGATACACTCTCTGAATACTGCAACACATTTTCACATAGACATATTATGTAATCTCCCGGTGTATTACCTGGTGGAGGAAGACTAACAAACAATGCTGTTTCAGCGCGGATGATCTTATAAACAGAACCGTACCCTGGATATCCTATACCAAAAATACTGTCATTGTTCGTGCAATCTTTACACTTACTTTGTAGTTTGTTTTAAAGATCGATGAATATCAGGCGTCACGTTTATATGTTTACACTGTTGCAAGACATTCTAGCACAATGTTATACTGTTGCTGTCATTGTAGATGCCACGTTCTACAGCCAGTCGTTCATAAACTATGATCAGAATGTTTGTCTTCATAATTTTATGTCATGTTTGAAATTGAGTTACAGAGGGTCAACAAATCAAACCCAAGAAATATAATAATTCTTAGCACTGTAGAGCTTACATTTTGTACCCAAACGTCATAAAAGTTTATAAGCATTTGGCCTCAGTTTTGAAACTGGGTCAGACACAAGGATGGAAAACATTGGTGCCCTAGTAAAAGGTAAATTAACAAATATTCTACACATATTATGATCTGTTCTCTGTTTAGCCAATGAGTGTCAGATAAGCTAGTTAATCAGTGCGATTGTCTTCATGACCTGAAGTTTGGAAAAATTAGAAAGTTAGTTAAATGGGGATAAAACGGTCTTTAGATCAGATCATTTAGACACCATGTTCATGAGTCTATGTCCATTTATCCCATTGAGAGATTTGTACGGAGCCTCGACCAAATGTTCAGCTTTTTGAGACAAAATGCAGAACATCTATTTCAACTCCACTGATCAAAGGTCATTGTTACAATTAAGGATCAAAGGTCATGAGCCTTATCTCCTAAACCCCTTGAAGGATTTGGAAAACTTTGCTCAAGATGCTCATAAAATAAGCATACTTGATTTCAAGTTAGTATATGTCAGAAATGTTAATAATAATATCATATATACATATATACAGGAGCCACTCCTTTTGACAAGGCTACTTTTTGGGGGCATTCAGTCCTCTCTGTGATACTGCGACTCTGCCCTCAGACACGCGATATTCAAGGACCAACGGCTTGTAAACATACCTTGATGTTCATGAACACATTCCCAGCCATTTTTTAATTAAATAGCTAGGGTTGTTGGGCCGTTATAAGTTCCCTCTTATTTTTCCAGTAAAAATGTTTACCTCAGAAACTAAGGATCGTGCAACCCTACAAAAAACTTGAGAGCGGAAGCCAGATATACCAGACCAGTTTGGCGATCTCTGATAGACCATAGTATACTGCATTCCAAAAGTGTATGCACACTCATCTAGACCACACCGGGATGACACTGGGTCTTTAAAGGTCCTTTCACGGAGAAACAGGGTCGGTCTCTGAGCCTCGAGAGAGTTCACTCAAAACTACTGGTGGTCATTCATCTCGGTTTAGAGTAAGGAGGTGAGGAAGTAAATCTATTGGCATATTATATGCGTTAGTTTATTTTACGCCAACGTTGATAAAACGGCCCCTTATTTCAGCTTTTATAACGTCTTAGATGTTTTATTTTGCCTTAATTAATGTCCTCATAATGGTAGCCAAGGAACTCATCCCAATCTCAAAGTTTACCCACAAAATGCTTGCTTTGTTAGGCCTATAGCCTAATATCATGTACAATGTACAATCATGCAAAGAGATGGTGGATAAAATATGAAGAAACACACTTTTTTCACAATACTTATGGCATTGTATATTGACAATATGTGAGATACACGTTTTATTGCGTACCAGATGGGGATTTCTTGCATACCAGATCGGGATATCTGCCGTTGTTACGAGTACCTCATGGTAGAACCTTTGTCTTACACTTTAAAATAGATATTTGAATACAAACTTACCGCAAACGTTACTCAGATGCTGTGATTGGGAAAGTGACGTCACATTGTTTATAACGTTACGTCACAAGTAATTCACGCGAGTCGTCTTACATTGGGGGTGTTAGATGAGATTTTCCAGCACTGGTAAAGTGGTAAAGGTCAAACACTGGCAGAGCCTCATTCCCACCAAAACAGTTACCCTCAGTGACGGATATTTCGATCTGAACCTCGTGCTCATGTAAGAAACTAATTGTCGTGTCAATGTTTTTCACGTGTGCCAAACTATCTTTAAAATTGGCTTTGCACACATTACATTAACATAACAGTAGCAAAAAACGCGGGAAGGGAAAGATTGAGTAGAGGGGAGAAAACCATTTAGTAATATCCGACCTAAAGTAAACCCCATTAAAAACATACACTTTATCGGAATATGTTATATCATTCGTTTACAGTTGATTACGGCTGTTATCTGTTGAGAACTGAATATCAGAGCAGAGGGTAGTAATCAGAACATAGTTAGGTACTTTATAAAGATATAAATTACCAGTTACCGTTTGGATTTGTTCGGTTCAAGGGTACTCCATATTTAATGTTATTAGGTAAATAGAACACGTACTAGCATACTCAACATTTAGATATTCAATAAACTGGATAACGGAATAGCAACCAGGGTCATATACCGACGTTATGTTTAGAATAACGATAGAATTACCAGACGGCACTAAGTCGGAACTTATTCATGCAGATGGTCTTACTTTCATGTAAGTTTTCACATTATACAGATAAGTTTTTACGCCCCAAAAGTGAGCATATTAAATCGCACCCTCCAACAGTCTGTCACAAATCTCGTCCGTCCTGTCATTTATTACGTGTTTTGGTTGTTACTTTGTCATGCGTGAAGGGATTTTCAAATTATATGGCATTAATGTTCAACACACGAGGACGACGTATCGCGTGCATGACCCAAGTCCCTATTCACACTCAAATAATAAGCATGTCAAACTGATTTGTCGCGTACAAGATCAACGACCCTACCCCAAAAGTCAATATCACACGGAAAAAATTTAAATTTATTAATAAATTTTTTTTTGGGAGCCTTGGGGGGCCCCCTTTTATTTTTTTCTTTTGGGGTTTTTTTTCTTTTAAGTTATGACTTTCAACTTTTGACTTTTGACTTATGACTGCTACTTTCAGACTTTTTAAGAGGAATGGTACTGCATAAAAGCATAGCATAATGATTTGCTGTGAAAATATAAAATGGACGAACGGAAAAAAAAAGGGGATAACTGTATTAAGGTTTTAAAAGATGTTTGTACGTAGCACTGTAAACTTGTTTGCTGTAAATAAAGAACTAAGTTACTTTTGTCTTTGTCATTTATTTTAGTATCAATGAGCCGTGACGGCGCGTCAGGGGGGGGGGGGGGGGGGGGGGGGGCGGGGGGGGGCCGGGGGGGGGGGGGGCCGGGGGGGGGGGCGACGCAACTCTCGGCTCGGGAGGCCTTGTGGGTGTCCTTTTTCTTTAATAATAATAATAATAATAATAATAATAATAATCTCTTTGTTTAAAAAAGCTAGCTCATTAAGCATAATGTACATAAAGCAACATATTTCTTATCTACCATGAGACCTTCTTTTAACAATGATAATATACAATTGAGAATTTTCTTTAAGGCGGGGTGTTGGAGGACTTGCCCCCAGGCGTCAAGCCAACTATGAAGGAACGTAAAAAAAAATTGATTTTTTTTGTTGCTATGGTAACATTTTTAAAAAATTACTTTTATGTTTTATGTATCTATATGTTAATATCACAAGGTATACCGAAGGAAATAAAAGTGCTGTAATATGTATAAGTATATTGTTATATTGTTGGGTCCTCAGTAGCAGGTTCCTAGTATTACCTGAACCTGCCGCTGGAGTCCTCAGTGAGGACCGTGTGTAGGGTTAGGGTTAGGGTTAGGATTAGGGTTTCTTTTTTCATAAGTGATAAGTAATAAGTCAAAAGTCAAAAAGTGATAAGTAATAAGTCAAAAGTAATAACTCAAAAGTCAAAAAGTCAAAAGTAATAAGTCATAAATCATAAGTAATAAGTCAAAAGTCAAAACAAAAAGCGTGTTAAAACACGTTTTATTTTGTTACTATTGACACAAATGATGTAACTTTTATATATATGACCAGCGACGCGGGAAAATGGGCCTTCGGACAAAATACTAGAAAACTAGCTTTCTTGCATATTTTGAACAAACAATATTTCAATATCAATATTGGAAAATTTCAGTTACCTGCGTCAAGTACATACAAAACTACAACATTTTGAAAAAGTATACCTAAGGCGTCATTGTTCACTCTAAAAATGACGTCACATACCACACTTTGACGTCAAAATTCACTTCTATTTACATGGGCAGTAAACTATTCCGGTAATCATTTCCTAACAGCATCATTTATTTTCGGTTGCAACATTATATACTCTTTCAATATATATCATATCTGGTGAACTATTTTATGTCTTCTTTCCACGTTATGCCTTTTTTCATAGGGTATAGCCAAAATAAAAAAAAGAATCATTTCAAATCGCTGTTGCCATAGTAATGGTCTTGGAGGATTTTGAAACCAATAGTATGTTTTTGTTGAAAAAAAATGTGACTATCAGTTTTAAACATTGGTTTTGCATTTAAAGAGGGTGACAAAAATGTAAATTTTATGGGGTTTTTTATCAATTATTGTCGAATAATGTAACAAATGTCCGAAGGTACATTTTCGCGCGTCGACGGTCATATATAATTGATTTTATTAAAATCTTTTAAATAGAAATTGTATTTATTGAGTGTTGACGTGTTTATATTGTTTTAATAAAAACGCCAAAGAGGCAATACAGTAGTTCTAGTCATAAGTCAAAAGTACGGCGTACAAAAGTCATAAGTCAAAAGTAAAAAAAACACCCGCAAGTCGAAACTCAAAAGTGGCCCTCCAAGGCTTCCATATGTATGCATTGCAACTCTGTCAAACATAGGATTTTAAAATTACATGGCCGCGTCTTTACCTTGAAGGTCAAGGTCACACTTAGACGCCAGACATTTTAGATTACTGCCTATATGCATACTTTGTTATACATTAATTCAAGGGTTTAAACAAATTGGAACAAATGTCCAGCCCATGGAGATGAAGTATTTCCAAGCTCACCCGAGATGAAATCCCAGGGTCAGCCGATACTATAAACAATCTAAATCTAGAAGAAATCGAGATGTACCGGGTCCACACCTTGAAGGTCAATATCACAGAGTGTGAGACACTGCTTTGGGTGTATTCCTCACTTATGAGGGACAGCACTTATCAAAATTATCCTTCAATAAAAATTTATAATTTCCGTTACAAACAATAATATAAACTTGCTTCAGTGACAGAAACAAATGTCGGAGCAGTATCAGTAAAAACACCTTTCTCGACAACTTTCCCCGGTAGCATCAAAACTCAGGTATGCAAAGCTTTTGAATGTATTCCTGTCATACAACACTATGTTGAAGACAACATTATTACTTTCAGCTTTATCCGTTTCTTGTAGGTCAGATGCCTTGAGTTTCATACCAAAACAAGATTTGAAGTTACACATAAGTAACGTTCGTAATCTGGAGATACGTGATGATGATATTTACCTTGCAACATATCCGAAAAGTGGTAACGTTTAAACTTGTTCATAATCCGAATAGCGGTAACGTATAACCTTGTTCACAATACTTTTCAACATATCCGGAAAGGTAGCGCATAGCCTTGTTCGCAATACCTTGCAACATGTAAGAAAAGTGGTAACGTTTTAACTTGTTCATTTTACCTTGCAACACATCCGGAAATGTAACGAAAACCATGTTCGTAACGCCTTGCAACATATCAGGAAAGTGATGAGCTGTAACCTAGTTAGTAATGTTTTGCATCATATCTGAAAAGTGGTAACATATAAGCTGTTCGTAATATTTTGCATCATATCTGGAAGCTGGGTCGCACTAACTTGAGACAAATCCAAAATATGGTATCGCATTAGCATGTTCGTACTAACTTGAGACAAATCCAAAATGTGGTATCGCATTAGCATGTTTGCACTAGCTTAAGACATATCTAAAAAGTGGATACGTATAAGCTTGTCCGTAATACCTTGCAACAGACAACATGCAATATTTTGCGTATGCCTTGCAACATATACAAAATGTGGTAAGGTATAAAATTGTTCATAACACCTTGCAACCTCTCCGAAAATTGGAAACATATATGCTTGTTCGTAATACCTTGAATCATATCTAGAAATAGGTAACATATATGCTTGAATCATATCCGAAAACTTGGTAACGCATAAGCTTGTTCATGATAACTTGTAACATATCCGAGGCTACTTAGCATCTTAGAAGTGTGTTCATCATAACATGCAACATATCAGAAAGGTTGCAACGCATACACAAACAAGCTTGTTCGTTATATCTTGCAACATATCAAGAAATTGGTAACATAAACACAAACAAGCTTGTTGTCAATATCAGTATTTAGACTCACAGAAATTCTGTTAAAGTCTAAGAAGGAAAAGGCTTTTTGTTAAAATTCAACTAGAGGATATTTAATAATAAATACTGATGCTTATAAATGTAGCGGCATTCATCAATCAACAAATATAGGCATGTGTTAAAGACACCTTTTACGCTGTATGTGTCATTAAACATGTCAACCTTTTTGTATTCACTTAATTTACATGGCCTACTTGTTTGTCTCCTAGCTAGCTGTGTTCTCCCGGCTTTTTACCGAACTAGCTGTGGTCTCCCGGCTTTTTACCGTTTCAGCCAAGGCCTAGCGATGCTCCGATTGTGTCGTATAATATAAATCAACACTGTTCACACTTCATAGGAAGAACTCTGTTTAGACTTCAACTTTGATTTCCAATAAGTGGATCAGTGACTTTAGAAAATAGCAAAACTTGAGAGCATCCAATGTTGTACATTCTTAAGTTGTGTGGTGACACCATTTCATCAGTATATTTGTAACTTTTTTATATGAAAGGTACTCACTGGGTATGGGAGATCCTAGTGATGTTAACACGCGGAAATGCAGAATATGAAACAAAAACAAAGGAAGCTGCTTTTCTGGACTTTAAACCGCCTGACGTGGTGAATGATCTTCCGTCACCGCGGGTTCTGAACAGCCATTACCCGTGCAAATTATCACGACTGGAATTTTCCAGAAACGAATAAAGATTGTCCATGTGCTGAGGAATCCAAAGGATGTATTCGTTTCATTTTATCACCACAATAAGAACTACGGCGGCTCCAATGCTACAACGAGTTTCCAGGAATTTCTACCAAGAATGACTGGGGAACTAGGTTTGTGTAAGTAAAGTAAATACATATACCGAACTGTAAACATTACCTTGACAAAGTTAGCATCATTGAATATTTTGCGATGCTGAAGAAGCGGTTGTCAGTGGACAATGTCTCGCCCCATTTGATCACAGTTTTCCATTCAAAAATCGGGTAGACTAAACTAAAGAGAGCATGTGTGAATGTATGTGCACATGCCTGTATGAGTGCGAGCGTTGTCGCTCTCAAATAAGGCATACGTTTGTTATACCGTACGCCTCGCGTCGAGCTACAATTTTTGTCTATTTCAAATTCATTTATTTCCCAAATATTTAAGATACGAGTGTTATGTAACTTGTTCTGACTAGCGAATTCTTACGTAGTGACTATTCGTGATGGTATTTTTCTTTTCTTCATATTCAGATCATTTTTATCCGTGGTTTCAATACGTGAAGGAATGGGAAAGATTTTCGAAGCAGCATCCAAAGCAAATACTAAATCTTTACTATGAAGATTTAAAAGAGGTAAGAATGGGTTGTATTCTGTTGTTGATTTTTTGTGTTGCTATCTGACTTTTTGAGAAAATGTTTCTTTCAAGTAGGTCGATGATGACGTAATAGGGCGTCAGTGATGGATATTTATATGATATCATAAGTCTAACAGTGGAGTGACAATCAGCTGAAAAGTGGCTTATTTAAGGAGTACGTGGTCACAAAAGTACAAGCAATGTTTTGTACTAAACTGTTTGCCGAGGTCTGTAGTATATGGAACTGCCGGCATAATCTGCCAACGTATGGTGTGGACCTGTAAGTGTTGAAATTCAATTTGATGAACATTATAAACTAAATAACATTGATGCTATAACTTGACATTATTAAATGAATTAAACAGCCACATCTGGCTATAAAATTTTTATTGAATGTGTAATTTATGGCGGCCATCTTGGGCGCCATCTTGGATTACCAGGTCCGCACCACGCGTTGGCAATTTATGCCAGCACTTTCATGTACTACCGGCTTTTACGAACAATTTGGTTAAAAATTAGCTTGTTGTACTTTTGTTGCCACCCCTTTCCCCCAAAGCCACACATTAACGCCTTACTATAAACTCATAAAAGATAAAGAGTTTTTTTGTGAAAAGTGAGCATTCTTCTTTATTTCATTACATGTACTTTGATTTGCAAACAGCGCTGAAATTAGGCTAATGTGATTACTGGACCCAGTCGTTCAAACTTTTATCGACGATTAACTTAACAGTCGGTTAACTCTAAGGGTTTTATTTCTACAGTTTGCACCTCTTCTTGACACAATTTTACATTCAACAGAGTGATGACTAAAAACTCGTGTTGCCCACCAAGAACTTTTTTCTTTCAATCAAAAGTTAATCGACGGTTTGTTTAAAGCCGCTTAAAGTTTCGAACGTCCAGATCCTGAATGTCAGAGCGGTCTTCCATTTTTTTAAAGTGTTGACTTCAGAACATGTCAATGATTATTTTAAATCTGATTGCTTTCTACAGGATCCGGTCAGAGAGATTAAGAAAATCAACAAGTTCTTAGGTACAGAACGAAACGATGCTCTCATCTCTGGGATTGCTGAAGCCTGCGAGTTTGAAAAGCTGAAAAGTGCAGATTCCAATATCAAAGTGCAAGATGATCTAGCCGACGACGAATTTTCCCCAATATATAGAAAAGGTAAATCGCTTAGTGATTACCAAATGTCCTTTGTTTTTCTATAGAACCTTCGAAAGCAGTTAAATCAACAAGCATTTTTATACAATTTTTTGTAGTTGTTTCGAACGGTGCCGGCGATTAAAAGGTTTTAACTTACATTATGCAAAGATAGATGTGTGTATTCCACATCTGAAATTTAAATCACGTTAATTTATTGCATATATGCTTCGTTCGCCTATTAACCTCAGGGATGATCCATGCTCGAAATACAGGTATACTCCTGGGAAAGAAAAATAACGCCTGCGGTAATAATTTCTTCTTTTTTTTTACTTGGTTTATAAGGTCTGAACCGTGTGGCCCTGCGGGGGCGATTACTACCGATCCTATAAGAATCTTTTACTGGTTACACGTGCAGATGGGAATATCTTGGTGAGGGTAACTGTTTTTGGCGGTATCGACACTCTGCCGTGTTACCGCCAAAACAGTTACCCGAGAGCCGGATATTATTATCTGCAGGTGCAGCCAGTGATATATTATTTTTCTTGCATACCATTTTCTACTAAAAGTAGCAAAATAAATTAAGTTAATGACTTATATTTACGCGCTATTTCATTGTAGTAATGTACGAATTTACACATTCATTCATAAAAGCAGTGCGTTCTGACGTAATTAAGTCGGCTTACACCTGGGGATGTAAGATGAGATTTTCCAGCACTGGTAAAAACTGCAGATATCCCGATCTGGTGATATCCCGATCTGGTGTACAAAAATGCATTTCTCCCACGATGCATGCTGTCAGATTTACTGTTTTAAAAGAATTGCTTTGGTAGGATGTGCCACCCTCTTAACTTCCAAAGGATTTTAATTGTGCGTGCCAAATGAAGGATAGAGCCGCGGCAAATTCTGCCTAGATAGCTTTCACATTGAAAGAGTGAATAGAGGTGAACAAGGTCTTTTTTGTTATAGTATGTTGTTTTTGTTTTTTACTAATGTTAAACACTATTTTTGGTATATAAGATCGTAGATCTAAATTATCTGCTGACAATGCGTGTTAAATTAGCTTAATAGTTTGTATGGGTATATAATTAGTTATTTATTAGTATTTGGGTACCGGTAATTGTGGCTCTTTCTCCGATTTATAAATGACTAGTTTGATAATGGATGGCTAACTTGGCGTCTCTTCTAAATTCACAAACATTTTTGTAATTGTATTAGCAACCTATCTAAGATATCTTTTAATTTCAGGTCAAGTTGGAGACTGGAAAAATCATTTCACAGTCGCACAAAATGAAAAGCTTGACAAATGGCTCGAAGAAAATTTAGTGGACACAGACCTAAAATTCAGATATAGTCTGTGAATACCTGATCAAACACCAGGGCATTACTTTTTGACCTACTCAAAAGTATCATAAAATGAACATTCATAGAAAAGGAAGAACAATTATACAGACATGATATTAAAACCGACAATAGATAAATCAACTTTTAGTATATGCAATTCACGTACTACATGTATGTGTTTAAAATCGCAAGAGCACAATTATACATAGCTCTTACTTTACCAAGAAAAATGTCTTTCTTTGTTTGTACTAAGACAATCCTTACTTTGCTTTTTAAATCGATAAGTACATGCTCGAAATATAGCGCAGTATTTCTAATGATGTAGCAAACAGTAAGAAGGCTTTCTCTGTGTGTTTAGATTGTTTATAGACACGGCCGTATTGTTCCGACCGACCCTAGGATTTCTCATATGGTGAACTTGCCATGGCCCTAGTATGACTCCCATGCATACTGGTATCAACAAAATTTGAACATTTTGGGGAGTTTTATTTGACCTGACTGCAATACCCGGTCAATTTTGTCCAAATATAAGTATTGTTTAGCAAAATTGCGTAAAATGCTAGTAGCCAAAAGAAAAGTGTGCGAGCTTGCAGACCAGACACGTGTTGCTATTGTACATTGGCTCTTGAACCATTTTGTCTGGTGTCTTCTTAGTTTACTTGTAAAAAGACGGCCGAGTGATAAATGAATATTATGAAAATATACCAGTTGAAAAGTGCTTTCTGGCAACTCCTTTTCATGAAGAAAAACGACTTAAACACGAAAGAAAAGGCAAATGTCAGCATTGTTTTAGAGTGAACATCATTATCTTATCAGTTTACTTGTCCATTCTTTTTCCTTGTAAAACTGCATCACGTGCACAGAAAACATGCTAATAACACCATCAGGATGGTATTCTGACATCGCGCAGTGATATTTCATTCTGTGGTCAATGTCTTAACCGCATCCTTAAATGTGGGTTTTTAGTCTAGTAAATGCACGATATGAACATCTAAAGTTGTATGCTTTATTGAAACGCTCGATATGTGAAGGATATGAGAAGGATATGTGAATAAAATGAATGAATATGATTTCATATTCACAATATGATCATATAATAAGATCGCCTTACGTAATGATAATTAAGCGTTTTCGCCATAAATCATTATCACAAGTCTTGAAACCTTTGCTTCTGGTTAGTCTTGAATAATATCCCACAATGGCAGAATAATTAGCAAGAAGCAACTTTAAATGGTGGTATATGGTGGTTAACTAGTGAAAAATTCGCGCTGAAACTTATCTAAAGTAATTGTGGCCATTTCTCTGATTGGTAAATGACTGGTTGGATAATAGATTGCTAACTTGGCGTGTCTTCTAAATGTACAAACTTTTTGGTTTGTATTTGCAACATATCTAAGATAGCCTTTAATTTCAGGTCAAGTTCGAGACTGGAAAAATTATTTCACAGTCGCACAAAATGAAACACAAGTCTTGAAAACCTTGCTTCTTGTCAGCCTTGAAAAGTATCACGTTATGGCAGAATAATTAGCAAGTAACAACCAAACATGGTGGTATGGTAGTTAACAAGTGAACATTTCGCGCATCATCAACAGAAAGATTCTCTTAAATACGGAAACGAATATACATGCATGCAACTTTTTGCTAGTTGCTAATTTCTTATTATTCTGTCATTGTGCGATATATTATCTTTTCATGAAGCAATTTTTTTAGACTCGTGACAATAAAGCCTCAATAAAACGCCTAAATATATTTACTTTGCGCAATTTTACCATGAAGCGTCAATATGATGCATATTCAGTAATATTATTTAGTAATATTATTTGCATGTTTATTTCAAATATCGAGCGTCACAGAAAAGCACCAGTCTTCAGCTGTTGTACAGAATGCAAACTTCAGGATGCTGTTCTGACATCGAACAATGCTTTCTCAGACGTCAATGTCTGAACATTATTGCGTAATGTCTTAACAGATTCCCGACATGTGCTTTTTTACCGTCGTAAATGCACAATATTAACGCCTGAAGTTTGATGTGTTTCTGAAATGCTAGATATAGTCAAATATACATGCGAATAAAATTACTGAATATGCACAATATTTACGTCTTATGATTTAAAGGTCCACTACTAAGCGAAAATGAAGTGACAGTTATTTCAATGGCAAGTACATTACCTTATGCAAGACACTAAATACTGAATACTGTCAGGTTAAAATTTACAGAAAGTGTTTGGAACACGAAGAAAAGTATGTGTATTATGTTGAAATCTCAGTGATTCGACAAAATGACTACCCAGGTCTTTTTAACTTTCTTCATAATGCATAGAAAAATAATTGTACATGTACTGTGGTTTATTTAGAATTTCTACATACCAACTTTCATTTTTTATTAAAAATAACTTATTTCTGTGTTTTTAAAGTATATTTGAATTTTCGCTTTCCTTAGTATTGGACCTTTAATAACATCGTCCATATGTAAAAATATTAAACTTTTCGCCAGGAATAATTGTCACAAGTCTTGAACACATTGTTTCATGGCAGAATAGTATCGCACCATAACAGAATAAGTCACAACTAGCAAATGGTGGCGTATATGCGTTTCCGTGATCCGTGCTGACATGATGCTATAAACAGACATCTGTAAGTATAAGAGATATTTCTTACAGTAAGGAGATATCTTTTTTGACACAAGGATATCTCTCAGCGTAAAAGAGATATCTCTATCAAAACAAACTACATGTATGTCTTTTTGAAATTACGGAGATACCTGTCTCTTTTGACATAAATAGTAAAACGGCTTGTGATACAAACTGGTTATTCAGTCAACAGATAAAATATATGGAAAACCAGGTCGAGATGCATTTACTTTAAAAGATTTTAGAACGTACAACTGATATGAAATGTTTGTTTATTATTTAAGAAAGAATTGAAATAAAGTGATACGACATACCAGGGGGTATTAAATAGAACATTATTTGGTGTTTTATAAAGATATGAAGTACCAAGTCCGTATCCAGTTAGAATTATCAGTCAAATTTAAGTTAGATCTACTCTATATTTAGTATCAGTTGGTAAACAGATATAACGACATTCAGACATTCGAGAAACTGGAGAACGAGAAAGGATTTGGAAAAAGCAACTAGGGTTGTATGCCTACGTCATGTATAGAATATCAATAGAATAACCCGATGGGAATAAGTCGGAACTTATTCATGCAGATGGCATTACGTACACGTAAGTTGTCAGATTATGTACATACAAGTTTCATTATTTTCTTTATACATGTACATTGTGCTTCTTAAAGTGCTATTTTCTAAGAATAAATAACTGTTACAAACAATGATGTATACACATGACTTCAGTACCATAATAAATAATATTTTGCTTTTCAAAAACGAAAGTAGGTTTTCCAGTTATCAAATATCTTTTTCAGAAGTACCCCAGAAAGAGGCTGTAAATAGGTTGTACATGAATATGCATGCCTTTTATAATTATAGTTTAAAAAACCTTACTTCCAATGATGTGCAACGTATATCTCTGACTGTTATCAACATGCAGAAAAGCGAAAGTATGACAAAAAGACCACCCAGGTCAATCTAAAGAAGTAGTAAAAAACATTCACTCATTTTTCTGCAGAGGTATTTCAAACACTCGAAATATGGCTATTGTAAAGTTTTAGAAGCCAGTTTCAAACTGTATTTCCCTGTTACAATTCCAGAAAATTCAATTTGGCCTTAGTAATGAAACTAAGCATTCGTACGAGGAATATAAACACTTCTTTTCAGTTAAAAAATCCTCTCTAAAAATAGACAAATAAGCAGGTTAAACGTACTGGCTAAATCAGAATCAGAAAGGGTGTTCGAAATACGTTGCAACATATCCGAAAAGTGGTAACGCCTAAACTTATTTGTAATACATTGCAACATATCCGGAAAGTGGTAACGTTTAAGCTTGCCTTCTAGGGAGATTATAATGGTCAACATGTATCCAATAATGTTGTGTTGTTGACTCTCGTATTCATGTTATAGTACGAAAACATGTCCGATAAACATTCCTGTACATTCTTAAGGTGTGTGGGGATACCATTTCCTCATCAGTATGTTTGTAACTTTTTATACTAAAGGTACTCATTGGGTATGGGAGATCCTAGTGATGTTAACACGGGGAAATGCAGAATATGAAACAAAAACAAAGGAAGCTGCTTTTCTAGACTTTAGACCACCTGACGTGGTGAAAGACCTTCCATCACCGCGAGTATTGAACTGCCATTAAGTAGTTTCTTGAAACCGGTGCCTGTTTATTAGCTTATTCCATATTGCCACTCTCTCTTCCGAGGTAAATCTATCTGACGTGAGTCTTGAGTGCGATAATGAGTAAGTTGTAAGAACTTGTTTCGCAATCGAGATTAAAAAGATTAGTATAAATTATAGGACAAACAACTGGTTTTAATTTCAGGTCAAGTTGGAGACTGGAAAAATTATTTTACAGTCGCACAAAATGAGATGCTTGACAAATGGCTCGAAGAAAATTTAGTGGACACAGACCTTAAATTCAGATATAGACTGTGAATACCTGATGAAACATGACGAATCCTTGATCAAGACATTCATATTTCTATGGAACATATTCAATCACGTAAATATTTACATAAAATGTGCATTCATAGAAAAGGAAGTACATACAAATATCATCTTAAAACCGACAGAGGGATAAAGCAACCTCCAGTTAACGCAATTCTGTGCTTGTTGTAATCTTTATAGGTTAGAGAAACCTTTCTACCACTACGCAAAGAAGTCTTAATCTGAATAGTTGACATTGTTGTCAGAATGAGAGATCATTGCACAATGTCAGAACAGCAGCACTGAAGTGCGCGTTATTACACCACGAACGATATTTAGGCCTGAAGACTGGAATTTTCTGCGACATAAACATGCGAATAATATTCACTGAATAATGCACAATATTCACGCTTTATGATTCAATAATATTACCCAATGTAAAGATATTAAAACATTTTAATATTAGACTCACAGAAATTCTGTCTAAGAAGGAAAACGCTTTTTGTTAAAATTCAACTTCAAGTCGAAGGGGATATTTAATAATAAATACTGATGCTTATAAACGTAATGGTATTATCAAGAAACAAATATATAGGCATGTGTTAAAGACACCTTTTACGCTCATTAAAACACGTTCACCTTTTTGTATTCACTTGATTTACATGGCCTACTGGTTTGTCTCCCAGCTAGTTGTGTTTTCCGGCTTTCCACCGTTTAAGTCAAGGTCGAGCGATGCTCCGATTGTGTCGTATAATATAGATCAACACTGTTCACACATCATAGGAATAACTCTGTTTAGACTTCAACTTAGAGTTCCAACAAGTGTATCAGTGACTTTCGAAAAATAGGAAAACATGAGAGCATGATACCATTTCATCAGTATGTTTATAACATTTTATACTAAAAGTACTCACTGGACATGGGAGATCCTAGTGATGTTAACATGGGGAAATGCAGAATATGGAACAAAAACAAAGGAAGCTGCTTTTCTAGACTTTAAACCAGCTGACGTGGTGAAAGATCTTCCGTCACCGCGGGTTCTGAACTGCCATTACCCGTGCAAGTTGTCACCGACTGGAATTTTCCAGAAACAAATAAAGATTGTCCATGTGCTGAGGAATACAAAGGATGTATTCGTTTCATTTTATCGCCACAATAAGAACTGCTACAACTACTTTCCAGGAATATCTACCAAGAATGACTGGGGAACTCGGTCTGTGTAAGTAAAATGGAAACATAACGAACTGATAACGTTACCCTGAGAAAGTTAGCATCATTGAATAATTTCCGGTGCTGAAGAAGCGGTTGCTAGTAGACAATGTCTCGCCCTATCTGATCACATTTTCCATTCCAAAATCGGGTAGACTAAACTAAAGAGAGCATGTGTGTGTGTATGTGTGCACGCCTGTATGAGTGCGAGCGTTGTTGCTCTCAAATAAGGCATACGTTTGTTATACCGTACGCCTCGCGCCGAGCTACAATTTTGTCCATCTTAATTTTTTTTTTTTCAAATATGTAAGATACGAGTGTAACGTAACTTGTTCTGACCAGCGAATTTTTACGTAGTGACTATTCGTGATGGTTTTTTTCTTCACATTCACATCATTTTTATCCGTGGTATCAATACCTAAAGGAATGGGAGAGATTTTCAAAGCAGCATCCAAAGCAAATACTAAATCTTTACTATGTTTGAAAGAGGTAAGAATGGGTTGTATTCTGCAGTTGGTTTTTGTTGTTGTTTTGCTCTCTCTTTCTTTTTAAGAAAATGTTTCTTTCAAGTATGTCAGTGCTAACGTCATAGGGTGTCCGTGATGGATATTTAATGTAATATCATAAGTCTAACAGCGGAGTGACAATCAGCTGAAAAGTGGCTTATCTTATCTGGAACTGTCGGCATAAGCTGCCAACGCTAGGTGTGGACCTGTCAGTGTTGTAATTCAATTCTATGTACATTATGAACTGAATAAAATTAATTCAATAACTTGACATTATGTTAATAAATGAAACAGTCACATCCGGCCATAACTTTTCATTGAATGTGTAGTTTCATGTACTACAGGCTTTCGCGAACAAATTGGTTAATACTATAGCTTGTTGTACTTGTGTTGCCACCCCTTCCCCCCAAAACCACATTTTGTCGCCCTATTATAAAGTCATAAAAGACAAGTGTTTTTTCTATGAAAAGTGAGCACTCTTCGTTATTTTATTACTTTTATTTGCAAAAAGCGCTGAAATTAGGCGAATGTGATTACTGGACCAAGTCGGTCCAAACTTTTATCGACGATTAACCAAACAGTCGGTTAAACTTTAAGGGTTTTATTTCTACAGTTGGAACCTTTTCTTTAATTAATTTGACATTCAACAGAGTGATGACTAAATACTCGTGTTGTCCACCAAGAATTTGTTCTTACAATCAGAAGTTAATCAACGGTTGTTTAAAAGCCGCTTAAAGTTTCGAACGTCCAGATCCCAAATGTCAGAGCGGTCTTCCATTTTCTTTAATTGTTGACTTTAGAACATGTATTATTTGAAATCTGACTGCTTTATACAGGATCTGGTCAATCAACACGTTTTTAGGTACATCAAGAAACGATGCTCTAATCTTTGAGATGCTGAAGCCTGCGAGTTTGAAAAGCTGAAAAGTGCAGATTCTAATATCAAAGTGCACGATGATCTAGCAAAAGATGACGGCAAATTTTCCGCAATATACAGAAAAGGTTATAATTGCTAAAGTGATTACCAAAATTTCCGTTTGTTTTTCTATTGAACCTTTGAAAGCAGTTAAATCAACAAGCATTTATATATGTAGTTGTTTCGAACGGTTCCGGCGAGTCAGGAGTGTCGTTTTGCGGCGTAGATGATTCATGCTCGTCTTGGGCAAGAAAAATAACGCCGTATGTAAATGGGTAGCGTTTTTCTGTTTATAAGGTCTGAACCTTGTAATTCTACGGGGGCGACTTATGCCGACCATATCATTTCTCCCACGATGCTTGTTGTTAAATTTACTGTCTTAAAGAATTTTTTGGTAGGAGGTGCAATTCTGAAAAGTAGAAATGAGAAAGATATGTGCTAGATGGATTCCCCTTCTGTTGACAGATGAACAGAAAAAGGCACGCGTGCAATGCGCGAAAATGTTGCTTAAGCAGTTTCCAAATTACAATGCACGGTCTTTGGCAAATGTCGGCACTGGTGACGAGATATGGGTTCACTTTTTTGAGCCCAAACGAAAGGTTCAGAACAAAATATGGGCAACAAAGTCTGGCAAAAGACCATGCATTGCAAAGCGGACCATGAGTGTCAAGAAGGTAATGTATGCCATATTCTTCACAATCAGGGTCCTACCATTCAGGTTGCTGTACCTAAAGGCAAATATGTAAATGCGAAGTTTGACATGACTAAGTTCTTCGAAAACTGAAGAAATATTTCAAAAATCAAAGACCTGCAACTGGTTTGGCCAATGTCAGATTGCTACGTAACAATGCGTCATCGCACAAGGCGTCTATTGTACAAGACTTTCTGAAGCAGGAAAAGGTTGTTGTGCTCCCTCACCCTCCGTATTCGCCTGACCTTGCCCCGTGTGACTTCTTTTTGTTCCCAAGGCTCAAAAAATACTTTTCTGGTCGAAAATTTGTCCAGCGCAAACACCTCGGTTCTGCAATATTCCACTGTCTTCATAGTATACCTAGAAAAGACTATGAAAATGCCTTCAAGGATTGGATAAGAAGACTGAAACCTTGCATATCTGTTGGAAAAGAATACTTCGAGGGGACAAAATAAAATTTTCATTGAAATATATCAAGGATACATTTTTATGTGCCTAGATGCATTCGTATTTAAACATTCCTCGTACAAATTTGTTATTCAGTCACCAGATAAAGATATAGAAAACAAGGTCGAGATGCATTTACTTAAAACGATTTCAGAACGTACAACTGATATGAAATGAGTGTTTATCATTTAAGAAAGAATTGAAAGTTTTAAAGTGATACGACATACCAGAGGGTATTAAATAAAACATTATTAGGTATTTATAAAGATATGAAGTACCAAGTCCGTATCCAGTTATCAGTAGAGATATTTACACGGTCCAAATTTAAGTTAGATCTACTCTATATTTAGTATCAGTTGGTAAATAAATATAACGACATTCAGACATTCGAGAAACTTGAGAACGAGAGTTGTATGCCTACGTCATGCATAGAATAACAATAGAATTACCCGATGGGAACAAGTCGGAACTTATTCATGCAGATGGTATTACGTACACGTAAGTTGTCAAATTATGTAGATAAAAGTTTCATTATTTTCTTTATACATTGTACTTTTAAAAGTGTCATTTACTATGAATAAATAACTATTACAAAAAATGATGTAAACACATGACTTCAGTGCCATAGGCAGACTAGAAGAGCATTAATATATAGCAAAATAACTGCATAATTTAAACAAATTTATGTTGTGTGCCGATGAATTAAAGGTCCAATACTAAGACCAGATCGAATTGTTTTCTTTTAAATCAGGAATTGTAGCGGGCGTCTTCTCAGAAGGAAAATATGACATACTGCATTGCTTGTGACCATGTTGAGTTTCACAAAAGAATTGCATGTAATAGATTATATTTTGAATTTTCAAAAACGAAAGTAGGTTTTATAGTTTTCAAATATCTTTGTAATTTTCCAGATTACTCACAGCTAGAGCCTGTAAATAGGTTCTATATTAATAAGCATGCCTATTTTAATTACATTTGAAATAATTACACCTCCAATGATATGCAACGTATATTTTTGACTGATTACAACATGCAATAAAGCGAATGTAGGACAAAAAAAACACCCAGGTCAATCTAAGGAAATACAAAAACATTCTCTCGTTTTTCTGCAGCAGTATTTCAAACTGGGAAATACTCCTGGGCTATTGTAAAGTAAAGTTTTAGAAGCAAGTTTCAAACTGTATTTCCCTGTTACAATTCCAGAAAATTCAATTTGGTCTTAGTAATGGAACTTTTAAGTATTCTTACGACTTGTACAAGGAATATAAACACTTCTTTTCAGTTTGATAAAAATCACTCTCTCAAAAATAATCAAATAAGCAGGTTAAACGTACTGGCAAAATCAGAATAAAATTTTGAATCGTCATACCGGTCGCTGATCACATTCCCACCATCTTATTTATGGGCGAATATTATCAAACAATGCAGGTTTTGGGTGCTTTTCATACGAAAGATAATGTTGAAGACAGCAATTTAAATTTCAGCTTTGTCTGTGTTTATCTTGCAGATCGGGTACATTGAGTATGATACCAAAACAAGATTTGAAGTTACACATAAATGACGTTCGTAATTTGAACATACGTGGGGATGACATTTACCTTGCAACATATCCGAAAAGTGGTAACGTATAAACTTGTTCGATTACGTCTTGCAACACATTTGGAAATGTAAACGTTAAAAGGTGCTCGTAAAACGTTGCAACATTATCCTTAAAGTGGTAACGCTGAGACTTATTTGTAATACATTGTAACATATCCGGAAAGTGGTAACGTTTAAGCTTGTTTTTAATACATGGAAACATATCCGGAAAGTGGTAACGTTCATGCTTGTTTGTAATACATTGCAACATATCCGGAAAGTTGTGACGTTTTTTTTTTTTTTATTTTGTTTTTTTTTTGAGGCCCCGTTTGGGTAAACCCCGTTTATTGTCCCCGTCAGCGGTTAAATAGAGGTCGGGGATCCACCTCTGTTAACCTTACAATTTTTCAAAAAAGGCATAGTATAAATGTTACAGTATAAATGTTACAAAATTGTTACATTTACATATAATTAAGAAGCATTAGAATAATAGTTTTGGTTATACCCTTAGCTATAAACTATTTCATTCATCTGAGGAGAATAAACAATTTAACAGGACCATACTTGTAAGTTGTGACGTTTATGCTTGTTTGTAATACATTGTAACATATCCGGAAAGTTGTAACGTTTAAGCTTGTTTGTAATACATTGCAACATATCCGGAAAGTGATAACGTTTATGCTTGTTTGTAATACATTGCAACATATCCGGAAAGCTGTAACGTTTAAGCTTGTTTGTAATACATTGCAACATATCCGGAAAGTGATAACGTTTATGCTTGTTTGTAATACATTGCAACATATCCGGAAAGTGATAACGTTCATGCTTGTTTGTAATACATTGCAACATATCCGGAAAGTGATAACGTTCAAGCTTGTTTGTAATACATTGCAACATATCCGGAAAGTGATAACGTTCAAGCTTGTTTGTAATACATTGCAACATATCCGGAAAGTGATAACGTTTAAGCTTGTTTTTAATACATTGCAACATATCCGGAAAGTGGTAACGTTTATGCTTGTTGTAATACATTGCAACATATCCGGAAAGTGATAACGTTCAAGCTTGTTTGTAATACATTGCAACATATCCGGAAAGTTGTAACGTTTAAGCTTGTTTGTAAAACATTGCAACATATCCGGAAAGTGATAACGTTTAAGCTTGTTTGTAATACATTGCAACATATCCGGAAAGTGATAACGTTTATGCTTGTTTGTAATACATTGCAACATATCCGGAAAGTTGTAACGTTTAAGCTTGTTTGTAATACATTGCAACATATCCGGAAAGTGATAACGTTTAAGCTTGTTTGTAATACATTGCAACATATCCGGAAAGTGGTAACGTTTATGCTTGTTGTAATACATTGCAACATATCCGGAAAGTTGTAACGTTTAAGCTTGTTTGTAATACATTGCAACATATCCGGAAAGTGGTAACGTTTAAGCTTGTTTGTAATACATTGCAACATATCCGGAAAGTGATAACGTTTAAGCTAGTTCGTAATACCTTGCCTTCTAGGGAGATTTTAATGGTCAACCTGTTTCCCATAAAGTTGTGTCTTAAGGTGTGTGGGGATACCATTTCCTCACCAGTATATTAAATTTTGTAACTTTTTATACTAAAGGTACTCACTGGGTATGGGAGATCCTAGTGATGTTAACACGGGGAAATGCAGAATATGAAACAAAAACAAAGGAAGCAGCTTTTCTAGACTTTAAACCACCTGACGTGATGAATGATCTTCCGTCACCGCGGGTTCTGAACTGCCATTACCCGTGCAAGTTGTCACCGACTGGAATTTTCCAGAAACGAATAAAGATTGTCCATGTGCTGAGGAATCCAAAGGATGTATTCGTTTCATTTTATCACCATCATAAGAACTTCGGCGGCTCTCACGATACAAATAGTTTCCAGGAATACCTACCAAGAATGACTGGGGAACGCGGTCTATGTAAGTAAAATGAATGTATGTGTCCCCATCGATAACGTCCTTTTGAGGAAATTATCATCATCGAATATTTTCTGGTTGTCGGTGGACAATGTCTACCCGTTAATTATTATTTCCATTTGATTACAGTTTCCCATTTGAAAAATGACGATCGGGTAGAAAACTATAGTGTGCTTTGATGTATGTGCGTTCGTGCGTGCATGCGTATTGTGCATGGTGCTCTACAACGAGGCCTATTTTTGTTATACCTTCTCCTGCCGAGCTACAAACTTTGTCTCTTTTAAATTTCAATTTTTTCCAAATATTTAAGATACTAGTTGTAGGTTGTTCTGACCGACGAATTCATATATACGTATATAGTATTCACGTGCGATATTTCTTTTTTCTTCATATTCAGATCATTTTTATCCGTGGTATCAATATGTGAAGGAATGGGAGAGATTTTCAAAGCAGCATCCAGAGCAAATACTAAATCTTTATTATGAAGATTTAAAAGAGGTAAGAATGGGTTGTATCATGTTGTTTGTTATGTTTTTTGCGCTCTTCATTAAGCTATAGTCCTACTTCTTCCCATATGAAATGCCAGGATACCAAACCGTTTATGTCTGTAAAGGTTGACTTTAGAACATCTGGCTGGTTTTTTTTACAGGATCCGGTCAGAGAGATTAAGAAGATCAACAAGTTCTTAGGCACAGAAAGAAGCGATGATCTTATGATGGAGATAGCTGAAGCCTGTGAGTTTGAAAAGTTGAAAAATGCAGATTCTAATATCAAAGTGCAAGAGGATCTTACAAAAGTCGACGACAAACCATCCCCAATGTATAGAAAAGGTAAATCGGTTAGTATGGAAACGCATTTACGCCACCATCTGCTAGTTGCTACTTGCTAGTTGTTCTGGTATATGCCATGAAGCAATCGTTTTAGACTCGTGACAAAAATTATTTTCTTTAACGCTGGGTATTCAAAATAAACATGCGAATGAAATTCCTGAATATGCAAAATATTAACGATTATCAATAATTGTAATGATGACAAAGCGTTTTCGACATAAGTTTGTCATAAGTATTTAAAACATTGCATCATGTCAGCTGATAGAATAATTAGCAAATGGTGGCGTATCTTTGTGATTACCAAAATGTCCGTTTGGTTTTCTATAGAACTTTCAAAAGCAATCAAATCAAAAAGCATTTGTATATGTAATTATTTCGGAACAGCTCCGACTTCAAGGTGTTTAACCACGTTTATTTATTGCATATATGTTTCTTTCGCCTGTTAATCTCAGTGGCCTAGTGGTTCCAGTGCTACTGTGCCGCTTTGCTGCATCGACCCCTAGACTAGCTACATGTTTATCCTTGCAGAGCCGACTTGGTGCAGTGGCAGCGCGTTCGTCTCGGGTCCGGAAGGTCCCGGGTTCGAGTCCCAACACTGACCAAGTAGTGTTAGTGTCCTTAGGCAAGACACATGTTGTTCTACATTATCTCTCTCTCTCCCTCTTCAAGGTAAATCCCATCTGGAGTGAGTCTCAAAAAGCGATTAACGTATGCTGTAAGAACTTGTTTCGCAATCGAGATTAAATGAATTAGTAAAAATCATCTTTAGGCAGGACAAACAAAAATGTGCATATGTCCATCCGATTGTAAATGAGTACATGTACCAGTAATTGTGGCTCTTTCTCCGATTGATACATAACTGGTTGGATAATGAATGGATAACTTGGCGCCTCGTCTAAATCCACCGACCAAAAAGGGTTAAGCAAAATGCAGTAAGCAACACGATATTAGCAAAAAGCAATGCAATCAGCAATTACCGGCCAAAAAGCATTTAGCAAAACGCAGCAAAAAGCAATCAGCAAAGGCAGTTTGCAAAAAGTAATTAGCAAAAAGCATTTTGCAAAAAGTAATTAGCAAAAAGCTAATTACCAATTAGCAAAAAGCTAATTACCAATTAGCAAAACTTGGAATTACCAAGTAGCATACCAAAACTCATTTAGATATAAATATACCACGTTCATATATCAGCAACATATATATATGGAAGGCCGGTGGGTCATGCTAACTGCTAAATGCTTTTTGCTAATTGGAAGGCCGATGGGTCATGCTAATTGCTAAATGCTTTTGCTAATTGCTTTTTACTAAATGTTTTTTCGTTCGTGGATCATGTTAATTGCTAACTGCTTTTTGCTTACTGCTTTTAACTAAATGCGTTTTGTCGGTTATTGCTAATTGCCTGTTGCTGGTTGCTTTTTGCAAAATGCTTTTTGCTAGTTGCTTTTTGTTAATTGCTATTTGCTTCTTGCAACATTGATTTTTGCTAATTGCGTTTTGCAATTTGCTAATTGTTTTTGCTAATTGCTTTTTACTAAATGTTTTTGCTAATTGCTTTTTGCTAAATGCTAATTGCCTTTAGCTGATTTTTTTAATGCAAAATGCTTTTTGTTAAATGCTTTTGCTTATTGTGTTTTGCTTTTTGACCTTAAGAAAAGCATGACAATACAATATGTTTATTGTGCAAAAGGCATTTGGCAAATAGCAATTAGCATTTAGCAATCAAAATTTAGCAAAAAGCAGTTACCAATTAACATGATCCACCAGCCAAAAAGCATATAGCAAAAAGCAATTAGCAATTATCGGTAAAAAAACATTTAGCAAAAAGCAATTATAGGTAAAAAAGCATTTAACAAAAAGCAATTAGGTAAAAAAGCATTTAGCAAAAAGCAATTAACAATTAACAATATCCACCGATCAAAAAGCAATTAGCAAAAAGCAGTTACCAAAAAGCATTTAGCAAAACGCAGTTAGGAAAAAGGAATCAGCAAAAGGTAGTTTGCAAAAAGCAATTAGCAATAAAGCATTTTGCAAAACGCAGTTAGGAAAAAACCCATATGCAAAAAGAAATTAAAGCAATTACCGGCCAAAAAGCAGTTAGCAAAAAGCAATAAGCAAAAATCAGTTAACAATTTACATGATCCATCGGCCAACAAGCATTTAGCAAAAGGCAATTAGCAAAAAGTCGTTACCAAGTAGCGTGCCAAAAATCATTTAGCAACAAGCAATTAGTAAAAAGCATGACCCACCGGCCTTCCATATATCTAAGATTTCTTTTAATTTCAGGTCAAGTTGGAGACTGGAAAAATTATTTCACAGTCGCACAAAATGAAAAGCTTGACAAATGGCTCGAAGAAAATTTAGTGGACACAGACCTAAAATTCAGATATAGCTTGTGAATACCTGATCAAACATGACGAATCCTTGATCAAGACTTCGTATTTCTATCAGTACTTTGATTTTACTAGTAAATGCACAATATTAAAGCCTGAAGTGTGATGCATTTTTGTAACGCAAGATATTGAATTAAAATTACTGAAAATGCACACCATTAACGCCTTATGATTAAATGATATAGCCCAATGTAATGACGATTTCATAACGAGTACTGTTCAGTGAGCAATACACACATTGATTACATTTATTGAACACTACTGAGTGAGCATAAATCAGTTGGTACTACTCATTGAGTATTTTCTGTGACAACTTTTTCCACTGAATAGTGTCTAGTGAGTACTACTAAGTGAGCATTTATCAGTGAACACTACTCACATTGGACAATGTTGAGTTACTACTACTGAGTTAAACATTGTTCAGTGTGCACCACTCATATTGAGCATCGCTAGTGAGCTCTACTCACTGTGAACATTGTTAAGTAAGAACTATTTAGTGCATATTGTTCAGTTAATACTACTTATAGCAAGCATAGTTATCACAGTGAGTCTTTGAATGGAATTTAAAAGTTATAAAAACATGGTGGATCTACTAGTATTTTTGTTTACATATCTAATTTATGTTTTCTCACCAATTTTTGAAAATGTGAAATCATACTTCCTCAGAAACAATTCTCAAGCCCTGGGCAGCTGGTATTTCCCCTCACAGTAAATAATTTTAGGTCGAGACTCACCTAAACAAATAGAGTTTGGACAATTCCGTGACAACCAGAAACATTTTTTTAATCTGTTGTATCATTTACACTTGTTCTGAGATGAAGGTTAAGAATATTTCCGTGGCAAAGATTCAATTTCTGCGTTTTATCTAGATTTAAAGAGATATATTCAAGGCTCATTATTGTTCCCTCTCCTTAGTAAGCCGGATGTAAAATTTTATATTATTTATACATTAAAAGAGTATGATCGTACAAGCATATATAATTTCCATTCCATAGTATTAATTTATTCCCGATTCACATGACCACAAATGAAAGCAGAAATCAACAAACATTCGTACAGAAACAACAAGACTGACCAAAGCCGAAAAAGTGATATTGCGTACGATTATATAGTAAAGAAAGTTACCTAAAATGTAGTATATTAACTTGTGAAATATATTTTGTCTTAACCAGCTCCTTCGAATTTAAGTCAACAATTTGGAAGAACCGATAGGATTCTTTATTGTAATAAACTATTCATAAAGCAAGATCAATCAGTCATTCAGCAATTATGCAAAAACATTAAGGAATCATACCAAACCTAATGCCTGTATAATGTACATGCAATATTGATTAGAAAAAGCAAATCTTTAACCTTGATAGTAGAAACAAGAACATTTGTATTGACTTATCAAAATAAGAATTAATGATACTTCAACTGTTAAGACCGTACATACAACTTGATATACATTGTACCATAAATTATAGTAAGGGTGTTGCCAGATACCTTACAGGACAATCATGTAGCAACTGTTGTGTTCCGCGCATTTCCGCCGAGGTATCGTTTAATGTTACTAGGTCTTTTCAGGGTAACTATGTACCTTTCAAATTCTGGTTGAGTAGATGATAATGGCTCATTGTCGTGTGTATGGGAGAGCACGTGCTTCCCGTGTGTCCAAGAGCAGAAGCACGACCGCAGCTCACGATCACTGAAGCGGAGTTACAGCCGGACTTGTGAGCCGGAGAGGGCTGAGTCGTTACGGGATTGTAGTTTTTTACAGTGAAAGACGAACCAAAGAACTCTAATCTTTGGATACTGTCGCGATGAAATCCTGTACTCGAAGATTTTTTAGGTTTGTCATTCATCTTTGGTATTTGCTGCAAAATAACAGACAGATCTAGTTAAACAACACTAAACGAAGCGTGGCTTTGGCGCTTTTACTCGGTTATTACTAGCCTAGCTCTATACCATATTAGAACATGTATGTGAAAAATGCACGAGAGCAAATATGTACATGTACTTGGATGGAAACTTACAATTGACAAAAAGAAAGAAAAGGACAGTTACAAGACCGGAAGTATCTTACTATAAAACAATCTTTTATATAGAATCTTTATAAATGTTACCGCTTTTGCAGTGAAAAACTTAACAGTATGACTCTAACCTGTTGAGAAAATGCGGACCTACCATTGCGATCAGTGCTAAATCAGCCCGATCATCCACGCAGTCTGATCAATGTCTAAACTGTTCGCTCATCAGTCACGAATTTTCACTTTGAGCAACATTTTTTATTCTATTCTTTATCAATGAATTATGGACATGTTGAATTTACACATTCAACTGTACAAGCCATTTAAGTAAGCTCAAATCGAGTGGTACAAGACTTATACATACATGGTTGTAGAGTGGCAACAATTCAGAATCGGTATGTGCTTAGGCCAAAGGTATAAATGTTACTGATCACTGGACCGATCTTAACATTTTACGACTGATCGGAAACCATTTTCAGAACAAAATGACGAAAAGTAATTAAAATACTGTTGTTCTAGTGTTTTAGTTTACAGAGCAAAACATGTTCAAAACAAAACAACAACATCTGCAGACCGACCGACCGACCTAAAATATATATTTTTTGGCAAGGAGACCTGAAACTTGTTGGTGTTGTTGTAGGAGTTTAACCTTGGTCATTTTAACAGGCGGGGAGTTTAACATACAACTGTTCCTGGGCAGAACCAGTACTAGACTCCGGTCCTCCGAAAGAAACTACCAACTTTCTTACATACAGGGACATGCTCGGTAGCAGGAAGCGAACGTGACCGCAAAAAAAAACTATTTTTGTTTGACTTCACATTAATCAACTAATTACCAGGACATAAGCTGCTGATTTTTTCTGTTTCGGCGCTGGCGGAGGTCTCGTATCTAAAACCGGTGTTCTTTTAGACGCTTCTTTCTCACACGCAAACGGAGCTTTTGATTTTTCCAGACGACTTTGATTAGGATACCAGCGTTGGGTGCAACTTGTTGACGTCAGTGAACCGTTACAAAACGGGTTCTCACAGGAACACATGCGTGCTTCACGTGCTTCACGGGCTTCAAAGAGACGCTGGTACGTGTATTCTTCTCTGAAGGAAATGATGAAATATTGGTATTTATAGCACTTAATTACATCGTTATTCAATAACTGCCATTATCATACTTTAAACATAGAAGTGCGTCTATGGGGCATGGATGCCTCCACTTCGCCATCTTTGAACCAATAACACATAGTTATAGTGAAAACACTTGATAACTATTACATATTAAGCAATATTGTTCGTTGTTGCATATGCGCAAGATGCATGTTTAGCTTGATATGATATAGGGTAACCTCTTTTGAAATATTAATCTGCATAGCAAATCGAGTGTTCATGTATGATTTAACTAATACAGAATGTATGAAGAAACGTTTTTTTCAGTGAAAAAATAGTACTTACCTATACTGTTCCATATAGTTTGAATTTCTCTTGAAATGTCTGAAGCGCCGTCCTATTTGAATTGGAGCCGAATTTCTATTACTGATGCTACCAGTTGAACTTGAAGATCGAGTTGCAGGTGAATCCACTTTATCAGTGTAACGTGACAATACTGATGATTCTCGTGATTGTCCTCGGCAATCATTGCGAATCATGTTTCCATGTAGACTATTGCGTGTCAGACGTATTACGGTGGTTGGGAATGTCTTCAGAGATGGGGACAGTGCGCGGTAACCAGCTGATTTCCCGTATCGTTTGCTTACATCTTGTCTGTCGTCTGTAACTGGTTTCTGGTACGCATCATTGCATGCAGTATGGGGTATGTCACATATATCCCAACCATGTAGTTCCGACTGAAAAATACCTATTCTATAACTCTGGGCTCCAAACAGAACATTTTATTATATAAAATATGTCACTGTTGAAATACAGTTACAATGTACATGTAGTATTAACATGTATATGCAAACTCAGAGCTAAACCATTGACACTAAAGTAAACGTATTGCGGTCAGAGCTAAACCATTGCCACTAAAGTAAACGTATTGCGGTCAGAGCTAAACCATTGACACTAAAGTAAACGTATTGCGGTCAGAGCTAAACCATTGCCACTAAAGTAAACGTATTGCGGTCAGAATTAATGAACAAACTGAACCCCGTGCAGTCTCAAATGCAGGTATTTTACATAAGACTATAATAAATGCGTTACTTGGGTAGATAGATAGGGCTATAGAGATCTACAGAGGGCTTAAGAAATCGGACAGGGTAAGAGTTAAAAGAATCACGGGATTGTTATATATAAGACAACATTTCTGAAGTTAGTTGTTCGAATTTAGTAAAATACTATCATTTAAAACTTTGAACAAAACAAGTAGGTATACTATACCATTAATCTTCGAGTCATAACAAATTAATTGCTAGTCTATATAAAATCATATTGATATCTTACCATATTGAGTGCCCCTTTCGTAATACTTTGTGATTTAATGCTTGTACTCGTGCTATACACGCACGAGTTACTTTTATCCACGTGCTCTTGAAAGTATCCATGATAGTCTGATTCCGTGTTTATGTCTTGGCTGTAACATGCAGGGCCGCCATGGCCACCCCTAAATTAATAAACAAATTTAGAGTGTATCTTTACGATACTGTATACAGTTGTTTAAGAAACTATATAATACATGTATATACATCTTTCATGGTTAATATTAACCCGAAGTTCGGGAGCTTATATGGAGACGTCAAGGCTAGGATTTATGCAAGAGATAATATATTATACGTTAGAGTCGTCGACTTGAACATCATTGAAATCTCTCATTAATTGATTGTTATGGGTTCGAGCCCTTCGACCTGCCGTGTCTCTGTATATGAGGACGTTGCCACTTTCTTACGGAGAATCGGGTTCTTGTGGACTGTAGCCATTCAAATATGACCAAATTGCGGTTGGAACGAGCGCTTAACCAATATACAATGTATTAACAACAACCGATAAGCAGCAAATCTCTCATACAGCCGTTTATTCCAAAGATTAAACATCACGCGTAACTGGTATTACCTTTCTTCGTCTGTGCAGCTATGACCACTGATAAGCTTAAGGTTACTAACTGCAGAAGTCTCGAACATTTTCTTGTAGATACAAGTTATATGGTACGGATCGATTTGGAAGATCATATCTCGAAAGCTGTCGATATTTTTGACATCTGGGACATTGCACCATACGGAAAATTTAGTTTTTCCACGGAAACGTGAGTATTTATCCAAGATGTCCGTTCGTGTGTTTGTCGAGAAGTCTTTCTGAACATCACCCAGTGCAACTACATAATGCAAAAAGTAAATAGTAAAAGTAAAACCAGAAAAAAATCATATGACACCATGAAAGAAAGTACCCACTCACAACCAGAGCAACAGCTGACACAGAAGACTGGACCCTCCATCTATTTATAGATGAGAAAGGGCAATAGACAAGGAAAATATTAGTTGAGTCTTGTGAATTCAAGACAAATCCATCAACGTTTTAGCAATTACAAAAGTGTATAACTGTGACCTTTTTTGCACCAACTTATAGGAAGTGCATTTCGCTCACTTTAGATTTTCTATTTAACAAAAAAGGTTTTATTTGTATATTGTAACTATCAAGAATATGCAGAGAGGCGAAACCATCTTTATACTGCTCATTAAAAGAAAAAGGAATTCGGACAAGACATAAAAAGGAAAAAAAATATAATTGATAAATTTGCAAACATAGCTGACATTATTTTACAGCCAGTAATACAAAGCTAAACTAGAAGTAACACAGGCAATAATAATTAGATCGAAATGCAGGGAAAACATTTTAGGTGAGAAGCCGACAAGCTGCTTTTAACCTCGAGTATACGGACTATATAGACAAAAAAACACCAATAAATGTATTGACGAGAAAATGCACTAGATAATCTGACCATTGTTGTAGTAAATATATATATTCGATGCTGTATATGGATTACTTTTCAAGTATAGCCGGTAGCCTATATACTGCAGATTTCATAATAGCGCGCCGTTTCAGTGTTTGTTGCGTATCGATTGAATACAGGTAATGAATGACTAAAGCGTCTGTAGGCGGAGCTACATTTACACATACGGAGAGCTATCAGATAAAGGTAGTGAGAAAAAAAATAAACGGTCATATTGTTTACGGCATTCAATAGTTTTTAGTGTGTGGTTGCGTACATCTTGCTTGTGTGCTAGAGTCCCATCAAAGAAGGGAATATACGCATACAACATGTACGTGTAAATCCGGTACAAGTGTCATTTCACTTACATAAATTTAGTGTAAATATAATTATGTCGCAGTAGAAGAATAAAAATATTGTAAAATACATTCTATTTCGCTCTTCTATAAAGGATCCGGTCGCAATACTTTAATATTATGCATTATAAAATACGGCTATACTGATATCTTGTTACAACCGCGCATGCTTTGCACGTACTGTATTTGACTTACAAGAGTGCTAAAATCTTTCTGTCGATGCTCTGAAATCTGTAAAGCAAGAAATGTAACAACGCACATGTCACAAAAAATGTAGAGCGTTAACCTCTACCGGTAGTCCAACTATCTAGACATAAGCTTGTTTCTTCATGATTTGTATTTTTAAACTTTTGGTGTTTATTTTTACATCTTTGTTAGCATGACTTTCCTCAATGAATATAAAAAGTAAAATATCATAAAAGTGAAAACTAAAGAAAAAAGCGAGGTCTTTTTTCTAGGACTACAGTTGACCTATCGCCAGTACAAACGAAAGTTACTTTGTTTTATAAGTAGTTTCGTTCACTTAATTGGAACGATTACAGTACAATCGAGCCAAGTTTTGATGTTTTCAGTTCGTGTTCATTTCATCGACATACGATTTGACTTTTCGCAAGTTTGTACAGCGATACATTTACCTGAATCTTAGATGGTACACGGGAGTTTGCTATATATACTGTGCACAAATATTTACATGCAGAGCGCATGTATAATGTATATAATTTACCAGAAGTTTAAAGAGTGGTCACTCAAGATCTAGACATTCTTTTATAAATTTTACGAAAGGTGAATTTCTGTTTTCTCGTAAAATACAATCGGCGATGATGCAACAAAACAACAGTTATATATACATGTATCATACATTTCTAATCACGCTTTAGAAAAGGATTTCCCGTATGAAAAATATAAAGTAAAGATGATTAAAGGGTGCTATATTCTCTGCAGGTTCAACAGTGATTCAAGAATAAAAAATGTCCTAAAACAGTTCATTCTAAACATCCTGCAAGAAAAAGTTCTTGGAATCATGTTTGTAAATAGTTTGTCGTATAAGTGAGACTCTTTACAACCGTGTCTTCTTAGCTCAGCAAACGTTTCAGATACTTAGCCCGAGTTAGCCGACGGCACATTTTTCTCCATCAACATTTTATCATATATACTTTATTACAGAAAAAGTATAAAATCTTTGTTTCGTGTTGATAGTAGAACACGCAATACAGTTCGGTTTCGTTTGTAAAAATTGAATACAAGTTGTTTTATGAAATAAACTTTCGAGGTTTAAAATAAACCAATTTTATCCAAAAACAATACATAAGCACTAGATTCATAAAAAATCAAATAAGTCGCAGTTGTAGCTTGAAGATGTGTTAGCTTATACTGTCAGTATAGTAGTCAGTGTGTACGATAAAGGTATCGATTTGGGCGGAGCTAACTACAGAATGTGACATCGACGTCATTTACTACCTGTGTGTAAAGCAAACACTGAAACGGCACGGTATTATGAAATCTGCAGTATATGGTAGTGTTGAAGTTTGTGTCTAGAACTAACTACTCAGTAATAATCTCCGTTACTAAAAATAGCGTCGCCGTCAACTGTATTGAACGCGGCCATATGCCAAATGTGTATTGATACATTATAGACATTATTTATTGCCGAAATAAACTTTAATAAATAAAGTTTCTTTTAAGTTTTGAAGGGGAAGTGAATACATAATCTCCGATATACATGAACTATATAGTTGTGAGTTGTTGCTATAATCAAAGACCTAACTTTAATCAGGCCTTGTGAGATTTCCCGTCTTCCACCTTTCATTCACTGATTATTCTCTTTCTATTTTAGCCTTTTCTCTCTTAAGTATTTTTTTAAACCAGCACACTTTACATTATAGATCTACAAGAGCATAATTTTAATTTAAAGTACTTTATTTATTTTTTAAAAATGTTTACAGTCCCGGCCGACTATGGGATATCTCCCCTGGTGAACTCGCCAAGATCCCAGTAAGACTCCCATGCATATGCCTTCTCATAACCTGTTCTGTTACCTTTGTGTAGTTTTGATTGTTTGGTTATGTACTGCATATGTATGTCTCAAAAATAAATGATAAAAAAATATCCCTGCTTTGATATATATACGGAGGTACATATATACACTACAATAGTGTATACTTCCGTTGTAGAATAATCTACGTCCATGAGATCCACGTGTGAAAGTGACACTTCCCCAAAAAGTGTTGTATTAAAATGTGTAATAACACATTATTAAACATGCCTTATTAATTGTATAAATAAATTATCTTAGCTGAGCAACTGCTTGCTTGAAATGCCAACACGCCAGTTCACGACTGCGATTACTCATTATTTTAAATTATATATTATGTTTGATGGCATGTTGTTTGATTAAAACAATAAATGCAGAATAGTGGAAAACCTTAAATTTGATAAAACAAAGACTTTTAAATATCGAATTAAAATTTCCTTTGTGTCAGACATTTGTTGTCGCCACTAAAATAATCAAAGGACTGAAAGTGCTGGAGGATCGATTGTCTCTGAACAACACAGTCTGCACACATACATGTGTAAATATCAGGACAACACAGACTGTACACATACATGTGTAATATCAGGACAACCTTTGCACAAGTATATAAAGTGATAAGCTGAAGACACAACTGTCCACAAATTTTGACCTTTTACCATTTATGTAAACTTTACTTTTGAGATAGGAACCCACAGTGTTTCGGCCAACTATGAATTTTAAGGAGTCATTTATGACCCCCTGTGTCAGAATTCGGGGGTCATTTAGAAATTCCGAGGGTCATATTCTTTATGGTAAAGAAATAAAAGGCATGACTATAATTATGTTAATGAAGTTTTATTCAGTTTACTTCTGTAAAATTGCATTTGATACATCACAAAATGGTGGGTAATCAAAGGATTGGCAATACAACATGTGTTTCTCTTGGGATGCTTTCCATTTTGTCACTGCATCTTAAAAGTCAACTTTGTCCACAAAAAGAATTTTTCTTAAGTGCGTTCAACCATACACATTAAACTTTGATATTATTTGGCACACTGAAACCCCTTTCAATAATGACAGTCTGATCGAAATTAGTACAAAATAATCATTAAAATCACTCAGAAAGACGTTTTTGTTTCTTCTGTTAAGGTTCGTCGACCATCTCTTGTTATGCGTCTAAGATACCATGATGACGGTATCATACGAACCAATACACACAAAAACGCAATGTTACAAAATGCAGATCGATCCGAAATCAGACGACAACGACGACGGAATAGGGTCAACATTAGACATATCCCATACCGGAGGCGTATGTTGTAAACAATTTATCTAGCATTTCCAACCGTTTTGAGAGGTTTTGAAATGTTGTTTTTGTAGTAATCTGATCATACACATTTTAATTGCGTCATAGAAGACGCTCTTTGCTATTTCGGTTGCGTTATTGACAAAATGAGTGCGTCAAAAACGCAGAAAACGCGCTCTCGCGGAAACACTATTAGTGTCTCCAGTCTGACTAGAAGACTGTTGTAATCGAAACCGCGTAGGAAAATAGTTCTATAACAGAACAGATACCTCATTGATTTTTAGTTACAAAATGCTATTCTGAAATATTGTGATATTACTTAGATCTGTTACTTTATAATTTTTAAAACAGAAGACATTAATATTCGTAACAACTGAATATGTGGAACTACTTGTTTGTATGTAAAGAGTTCGGCCGTAAGGAAGCTATACTCTGTTAACATTGGATCTGATTGAATGGATCAATCGATCCAAAAAGAAACTCAGTAATCTGAAATTACAAAATATTCTGTCTTGACATGCGTCCTTATATCAAGGTTATCATTTAACTTGGTCATAGAATATTATGGCCAAGTATTTAAAATGAATAAAATCTATCATGCAGATCCACTCAAACTTTGATGTGTGCTATATGCCACGTTATGTAATTCAACCAAAGTGGTCGGTAAAGTTCTCATGTATAACGTGTTACCAATTAGTATATGAACAGGATGTTACATGGATTAATTAAATCCAAGTTATATCGTGCTTAATGCCCTAGGGGACATGATACCTTACTAGATTTCTATGGCAACGTGTAATTTGTGTGTCACACGTCATCTTCAGGCTTTGTGGAAATATAAAGCACATGTATTATAAAGCTATAGGGTCTTCATGGTTTCTAAAGTTTAATTTGACACTATTCGTAAATAAAAATGTTCGCTTCACAGATTGTCACATGCATGATTTCTATGAATATTTTTTTAAACTGAAATCAGAGACATAGAATAGGGAAAGTACTCGAAAAAAGCCTTGACCTTTCTAAACAAAGTATATAGTTTATACTTTTAAAAAAATGTGTCAAAATGGGAGTCTGAAAAATTCTAACAAGATGTATATATGTACAATTAGAGGATCATCTTAATGCGGAGAACTTTATTGTAGCAATTTTTTCCTCTATGTAAGCAACAAAATATACTAAGCATTATGTGAAAATAATGAATATCAGTGCTAATTAAAAGAAACAGAAAAAATAGGGACACTTTCGTCAGGAATAGCAAGTTGCAAAGGGAAAGCTTACAAGTTAAATTATTTTTTTAGCGATTCAGTTAAAATTCATACTTTCTTATCGGACTTTATAATGAAAATTATACATAAGCATCACTGGCATAGACAAGTAGGTCAGGTCAAGTAGTACATACGTCAGTGTTATTCTTAAAAAGCACATCTTACTTTCGCAATTATACTTTCGAACCATTATAGATCTGTAATATAAGATCACCACTACATTTAGGACAACCTTACTCAGACACGAAGAACCCAAACACATTTAAACAAAGACCATGGGAAAAGTACTAGTTAGTGAACCAGGATCAGGAGTAGAAGTGCACAAGCATCTGTCCGAGGACCGAGTCGCCGATCATACAAATCATGATCTACACTTGCTTCTTTTATTATTTTATAAGTAATGCTAAGCTGTCTTCGAATTTAGTGGAAAAGTCAAAAGAAACTTAACGTATAAACATTTATAAATATTCAAATTTCTTATTAATAATCATGATCTACATCAATATTTACAAATTTCGGATATCTTTTGGCATATTCCTTATCTTTTTATGCCCCCGAAGGGTGGCATATTAAAATCGCACCGTCTGTCCGTCTGACCGTCCGTCCGTCCGTCTGTCCGTCCGTCCGTGCGTCCCCACTTACAAATTCGTGTCCGGACGTAACTGTCTGCATTGAAGGATTTTAAAAAACTTGGCACACAGTCTAGCACATCAAGACGACGTGTCGCGTGCGAGACCCACATCCCTACCTCAAAGGTGAAGGTCACACTTGGAGTATGAAGGTTATGGAATCCTCTTATATGCACACATTCGTGTCCGGACGTATCTTTGTCATGCATTGAAGGATTTTAAAATAACTACGCACACATGTCTAGCACATCAAGACGACGGTCGCGTGCAAGACCCACGTCCCTAGCTCAAAGGTCAAAGGTCATACTTAGAGTTGAAGGTAATGGATTCCTCCATATAAGCATATAGCACACATTCGTGTCCGGACTGTAACTTTGTCATGCATTGAAGGATTTTAAAATAACTTGGCACAAATGTCTAGCACATCAAGACGACGTGTCGCGTGCAAGACCCAGTCCCTAGCTCAAAGGTCAAGGTCATACTTAGAGTTTGAAGGTAATGGATTCCTCTATATAAGCATATATGCACACATTCGTGTCCGGACTGTAACTTTGTCAGCCTTGAAGGATTTTAAAAAATTTGGCACAAATGTCTAGCACATCAAGACGACGTGTCGGTGCATGACCCACATCCCTACCACAAAGGTCAAGGTCACACTTAGAGTTTATAGGTAATGGAATCCTGTATATATGCATACATTTGTGTCCGGACTATAACTTTATTATGCTTTGAAGGATTTTAAAATAACTGTGCACAAATGTCTAGCACATCAAGTGGTGGTCGCGTGCAAGACCCAAGTCCCTACCTCAAAGGCCAAGGTCACACTTAGTGTTTAAAGTAATGGGGGGAATACTGTATGCATGATTACTCTGTCTGCATGGAAGGATTTAAAATACATAGCACATTTATTGAGCACATGGAGAGGACACAGACTGTGAGGCACCTCTTTCGGGGGCATTCGTCACTTGGGAGGGCCAGCTCTTGTTATTAATTGTAAGTAATGCTAAGCTAGTTTAACTAACCTTACTATTTTGGAAAAATTAAAAAGAAATTCACACAAAACGTTTATAAGTATAAAATTATGTTTTCTCTTAAAAAATCATAATCAACATCAACATTCACAAATTTCGGATATCTTTTGGCATTTAACAAAAAATCTTTCTTTATGAAACAATACAAATAAATCAAAGAAATAAATTAATGACTGTGCTTTACCAACAGTAGTAGACCGAACTGATGGCCATTAATGAGCGACCTGCTGATTGGCTAATCACTTTTGTCTCTCCTGGCTCCATTGGTTAATTTACTATCCGATTTTTGCATCAAGCTCAGGAGGTAAAACAACTAACCAGTACAAGTCTTTTTTTCTCGTTATACGCCTCACACCTCTCACGAGTATTATGGGCAGGGTGACGCGGGTGTTAATAAAAGATAAAACTACTGCAAGATAGCTCCTACAGTCAAGAGAAACAAGACGGTTAAAACTGTTAAAATAGTAAAAAGAAGTAAAAAGGGTTAAAAACAACTGTTGTATGACTAATAATTATTTGGGCCACTGCCTGCTTGAATGATTCAAGATCAGGCAGGATCGCAATATGTGCGGGTAATCTATTCCACAGGACTGTGGTATGGGGGAAAAAGAGTACTTAAAGAAGTCCGAATTTGCATGGGTTTGGCGGAGACTAAGGGGGGCATATGTCTTGTTAACCGTTTGGGACTTCTAGGTAACTGGGCAGGGAGATTGCTACAAGATTGTAGTATATTTTATAAAACATAACCAATTTGGAGGCTTGACGCCTGTTCTCAAGGGTGCTCCATCCAAGGGTGTTTCTTTTTGTTCCCTTTGTAAATTATTGTAATTTAAGAAGTAAGTTAGTAGTAGCCTGTTTGATTTTTTTTAAGTTGATTTCGGTAAGTAAATTCTTACCAGTTACATCAAAATTAATTAGAACTCTTGTTAAAAATCTTTTACTTTAAAATACATCTATTTTCATAAGTAAAAGTACATTTCTCCATAATTATAAGTAAAATACTGCCACTTCTTTGAACTCTATCCGTAAATTATTCTTTCTTTTAGTAAAGTGGCTAAATTGTTTTATCTTCTTTATAAATTTTTCTTCTGTATCAAATTCGACTACGCGAACCATTTTTCAAAATCACTCTCTCTCTCAAAACGTCAAACTTCACGATGTATGTCACAATACATCGCTACGACCGGCTACGACGATGGCGACTTTGTTCCCGTTTCAGAAGAAGGAAGACCTAAATGACTTTGACGTCTCCTGTGCGATAGGCAATCAACGCCACAACTACTAGATCTACAACATCGTCGACGACCACGTCTCCGGTCACACCTCCGACAATGTATTGTCATGCTTGATCTAAAAACAACCTGCGTACATCAACCCAAGCTATAACAGTTATTGATTGCTGGTTAGAACCAGCAACCAATAACTGCTATAGCTGGAGACGAAACAGAGTCCAAAATATGACATTTTAACATTATGATATTTTGACATGTTCCTGTCCGTACAGTTTCAATTTCCGAACTGAAATCACTTTTGGTATGCAGTAAACCAATTCCGGTTTGAAATAAATATATCTTGAAGTCTTTTGATGAAATAGCAAGTTCATTAATAAATTTGCAACCTGAAACACAAGTTTGCAAGAATTGCAAATAAGTTTTCATTTCCCTGGCATTGGGCTTTATCTTGTGTTCACATTTAAACGGCTTTGATTTGAGCAGTTTAGTCTCTTTGAGTTGAGCATTTCAAAGCTCAATTTGTAGTGGAAGAGAAATTCACAAAATAACTCAGTGGACATGGTTATTTTTGAACACTTTCACGTCTTGGAGTGAAGATTTCAGTGTATCACTTGGAGTTGAACATATCAGTATTTCACTTGGAGTTCATCATTTCAGTATTGCTTGCCTAAACACATGCAAACACAACCGTCCCACAAGTACTTTCCGTGCTTTGATTTAATTTGCGAGCGTACTAGTTAGATTGTTCTGATACCGTGTAATGTTATGTTTCCTTATTCAGGTGTCAAGGAATAATTCGAAGATAGAATAATGATGTTTTACAATGCCAAACACACTAACATTAATCATGTGACATACTTCAAGTGCAATACTGTACGTAGTTGTGTTAGAAAAGTCTTTATCTTATAAAGCAGACAGTAGGAATTGTCTTTCTTTAAAAGATCAAATATTTGAACAAGATGATAGTCAGAGCCAATTGTAAATTGTAATTTCATAAGACTGATAAAATATTTGGATGAGAAATTGCGACACTTCCATTTTGATATTGAGTATATTACCCCTTTAGATGTAAGGAATATAATTGATAAACTTGATACGCCAAAAGCTACCGGTTTAAATGGCTTAGGGCCGAAACTACGACATTGTGGTGATTTTATTACTTCTGCAATCGCATCTATTATAAATAATAGTATATCTATTGGGACTTTTCCAGATAAATTAAAAGAAGCTTCGGTTATTCCTATATATAAATCGGGTAACAAACAAGAACTAGGCACTTACCGACCTATATCCGTACTAAATACAATATCAAAAATATTTGAATGCCATATTGCTTTGCAAATGCAAATATTTTTTGATAAAACAGATATAATATATAAAATTCAATCGGGTTTCAGACGGAAACATTCCTGCCAAACTGCTTTAACATATTTAATCGAAACATGGCTTAAAGCTATCGACAATAGGAACTTTGTTGGTGCTATCTTTCTTGATTTAAGGAAAGCTTTTGATATGGTTGACCATGAGTTTTTATTGCACAAACTCAAACTTTACCATTTCACAGATAGATCATTAAAGATATTTAAATCTTATTTATCAAACAGAACACAAATACTGAGCTAAAAAAATCATGTTCTAAAAAGATGATTGTTCACTCAGGTGTTCCACAAGGGTCCATACTAGGCCCCCTTCTTTTTCTGATTTATATAAATGACATGCCTTTAGGATTTAATACGACAAATATAGACCTTTATGCTGATGACTCAGCCTTGCATACATCCGCCGACAGCATTTCAAAAATACAATCTGAACTACAGTACAGCCTAGACAATGTCAATAACTGGTGTTCTATAAATAATATGTCCCTTCATCCGTCAAAAACAAAATGTATGCTTCTCAGCACAGGTGTTAAAATAAAACACGATGAAAAGCTTAACTTAAAAATTGGTGATTCGATCATTGAAAATGTAAAATGTCGTACGATTACTAGGTGTTACTGTTGATGAAACTCTATCTTGGCGTTGCCACGCTAGTATAGTTACTAAAAAGCTTAATTCCAAACATGCCCTTTTTAGAAGGTTGCTTATTATTCAACAGATGAGATGAAACTGTTATACTGCAACGCATATATATAACCTATCATGGAATACTGTTGCAATGTCAGGGGACTTTGTCATAAATATGATACCAATAAAATTTCAACTCTACAAAAACGCGCTGTAAAATTAATCAATAAAACAAAAGCAGGTGACTTTCAGGTTCTATTAAGAGACTCAAATATCTTATCCTTTGAAAATAGATGCAATTATCATATTGCATTACTGGTGTTCAAATGCAAAAAAGGCAATCACTGATTTACTAAATTTTGTTAATAATAACCACTATGGTCTCCGTTCATCCACTCACAAAGATCTCCATATTGCTAAACCTAACACAAACTATTTGAAACAAGCGTTCAGTTATAAAGCTGCACAGATTTGGAACTCTCTTCCCGCACGTATTAAACTTCTCCAAAACATTTGCACATTCAGGAACACTTTGAAGGAGTTTATCATGCAGACATAAATCAAGTTATCATATGTACAATGAAATATAATGCAGCATTTATAAATTGTATTATATTGTTTAAAAAAAACAGAAAAGTTACGATGTCTAAAAATCTTAGTTATCATACATTGTGCTTTATAACAGTTGAGCTGTTAATATAGGAAATGCCAATCATTTTTGTGTTATTTTATACAATGGACATTATAAATTATAAATATATATATCATGCTTGATGAAGAGGCAATTATTCGTGATATGCTTCTTTTAGATATTATAATTTTTGTATATGCATGATTAAAAAATATATATAGATAAGACTGCATGTCATAAGTTGATGCGTGTTTGTCGAAAGTAATGGATATGTTTATATGTTGGTATGCATGCATGTTAAATACTTTGTGAAACTGTGAACGTTTGTGTGTGTGTGAATATGAGGGATATTTTTAAAGTTAAAAATGAAGGCCATACTGGAAATAAGCAGTATGAAACTTTTTGTACACTTAGTATGTAACCTTCACAAAATAAAGTTATAAAATAAAAATAAAATAAAAGATTCTCCCAGCATCAATTTTCTCATTAAATTGAAAAGAATCTGCATTCAAGCTAAACAAAATGGTTTTAATGCCAGGTGAGGTTATAGGGCTATCATGTTATGTTCATGAATGATACCCATGCGGCATAACCCATTGGGTGATCTTTAAGCAGTCAACTTGTTTTGCTATGATTTGATGTTAAATAGGACTTTTCCTTAGAATACTTCATCTTTGTATTTGTAATAAATACATTGTAAACTAATAGCACTTGTGGCGCAATGGGTAACCCCCTACACTCCCCACCTACCCCGCGTGTCTGCGACAAATCGGCGCATTAACACAATTAAATAATGAATAATTGTTGGTTTCGTAAGATCACGTTACATGGACACCAAAAGTGATATTAAGCGCAGCCACGAGTGAAAATTACTACTTTTAGTTTATGTCTCAAACTAAACTTTTGCTGAGTTTATTGCATTAAAATGTCGAAAATCGCGGGAAACATCACCAGAAAGCATCGCAAGCATGACGTCATTTTAACGACGTCATCGTCATATGGTTTCCGGCATTCAATACGCTCGTTAATCCGGGTAACATATTTTGATAATTTTCACTGCGTGGACAGTGAGTTTATCGGAATATAATCCACCGTTATATTTCGATAAACCACCGAAAAAACATAAAATAAAAATCTTGACAAGATTTCTACTATGAATTTAGCTACCCGACTCTTGTATATACATTGTATACTCAAAATCGCGCCGTCGGACTATCCTTTTAAAGGTAGTTCTTGTTTAGACAATATTTATTTAACTAGGACAACGGTCATGGTAGGCCTAATTATAAATTTTCTTTTGACAATGTATCTTCAAATATTTCAAGTAAAGTCCGCCATAAATTACCATTCTTATATATATGTAGGATGGTTTGTTTTGGCCTTGGGTCCGTCAGACAAAAAGTTATAGGTACTAGTTAGCATACAACATTTCAAAAACCGTAGACAATTTAACTGTAAAAATTAAAAATGTTCTGATAACAACTGTAAAGCTGCGCTATGGGAAAGTAGTGCAAGATAGACCAGACCAAGCTGCTGTTTGGATATAGCATACAAGTAGACAATGTTACAAAAATATAGTACAGACAGCTTAAAACGATTGCAGAATAGTTCATACCTTACGAGCTCAATTACACCGTTTTTTTTCACGGGATGTTTTAGAAATTACTGCGCTGTGAAGATAGAGAGCGTACTTCCTGTTTTATGAGCGTTTGGAATACATTTATGTAATATTTAAATGTAAGCATAAAATGCATTTCCAAACAAGCATGTTTTAATTTTAAAAAATCCAAGAAGTGAATCGCTTTCACGTAATTTGCACGTACATGTACAGTATTTTAGAGTTTCGTGGTTGATGCTGATATAATGTGGAAACAGAAAATCAACGCACTTTATGGACATGTTGCGGCCGAAAAGACCTTTTCAGATAAATGTACAAATATATAAATTTTGATTGATGCTGAATTATTCACATAACCAACGCATCTGGAAAGAGGGTAATTGTTTGAGCATTTAGGGAAAGTGCATTAAACAATCTCAGTTTTGGAGACATTCCTTTGTCTCTCGCAAGTCCGGCGTATATCACAGATACATAAATGTAGGACATCGGTTTAAGGTCTAGTCCGAATGACACGACGTATTTATGTTATTAGAGGAACGGAAAATCAAACCTTAGGTCCTTATAAGTCCAGCGCGTTATTACTACAGTACATATTGCATACTTTTGTGGACCGGGCAGATGACATATCTTGGCTAATAAGACTCATCTATATGTGACATATATACCGTATTAAAAGTTTTTGACCAAATGCAAATTCACTGCACGGATAGTGTATTTTTTTTTAACATAAAAACACCCTGAACATAGCAGTGATATAAACTGTGTAGCAGCTGTTTGAATAGCGACATTTAGAGCGATATAGAAACCAAGTAGTTCGCTGATGCCGTTTGGTTTTCTAAACTGTTTTAGCTTTTCAGCCCACAGCCACTGCTAAACCTTGTTAATTTCTTTTAGATATCTTAAACTTAGAGAAATTAACACAGAATGTCGACAACCTCAAACAAGTCGTACACGTGACAAGTTTGTCTTTAAAAAGTATTAAAGTATAAAGTTTGTCTCCAACATGTGTTTAAACGAAGATATTGAAGGATGGAAACGCTCATGACCGCAGTGAAGTGCAGGTAAATAGTTCCCACATATTTTCTCGTAAAACAATCGATCTCTGGCCTCAACATCTATCGATTTGGGTGAAAATTTTGAAAAACGGCCGGGTCACTTTCGGTTTCTATTCATGAAAGCTTCCACCTGACCAGATTCAACGTTCAAGAACTTCAAAACTGTGCATCATTGCGGATGGAAACAAAGAACCGAGTGAAGGTTATATATAACCCTTGACTAACGGCATATATATATAATTTCACAATGTAAGAAAACGACTTTCCCTTGTATGAATGCGCTTGACCTCGTTAAAAACACGTCATCCGCCATCTTCTAAAGTTTGCTCTCAATTTTCTGTTTATGGTGTAATATTACTGAAAACCTTGTTTTCGAACGATTACAATCATGGAATTTGTTTCACGCGAATAAAGATCTAGAAATCTACATCTTTATTCACATGAAACAAATTTCTTTTAAAAATATATAATCTACGTACATTCCCGACAGGGATGTCATGAAATACAATTCATTCAAAAGCTGATGCGGAGATAATTTCCACCCCGCATGCCTTCAGCGCCAACAGCACTTTGATATTTATATGTACATTGCTGGCTTCGATATTGCTAAAATGTTTTTGATGTTGTATCTTGAATTGTTATTGATACAGGCTGACTTTCAAAGTATCACTGCATCTGTGACTGCATGTGTTATGCGACAGTGTGTGTGCAACACGTGACATTTCTTGGTAAAACAGGTGATTCCAAGTAAAATACGGTAAATCAATTTCCCGGAGTCGTTGCCGTCATCCTGTCATTTACGAGTTTTTCCCGCTTATTTTACAACAATAATTTTATGAAATAGAATAGCTCATGTTGCTAATATATCTTTCATGTACAATGGGGATAAATTATGAAGCGTTTTATACACCAGTTTACCATTATGATATTTGTTTCTTGTGGAAAAGGGTAGCCATTTTAGTTCTTTAAACACTGTGGCAGATGGGTAGATCTAATCGTAATTCTTATATTGAGTATCATTCTTGCAGCACGCTTTTGAATATTCAAAATTTTGTTTAGGTGCTTCATACTACTGTAAGACCATAATATGTTTCCATAATAAAAAATTGGTAGAACATAAATTATGCATTGAAATAAAGGATTCGCGTATCTTAATTGACTCAAATATGGCTTAATTCGACGTGAAAGGGTCAGTTTAAAATTAAGCTTTTTGTAAACGTTTGCAGTGTGAATATTCCAAGTAAGGTTCTGTCAATGTGTAAACCCAGTGTTTTCTGATGTTCAACACAATCAATCTGACAGTTATCTATGACAATGTTAAGACTGTCATCATGTCTAGTCCGATGAACAGAGCCAAAAAGCATGCAATTTGATTCATTAGGGTTTAAAGCCATATTGTTAAGCTGACACCCTTTACTGACATTATCAAAATAAGATTGCAGCTTGTTTTGTTTTGTCCTGGCTGAGTATCACTGGCGAACAGTGTATATATATATAGTGCCATCAGCATACATATCAGCATTGCTATCGTGCAAATCAAGGGGCAGATCATTGACACAAATTAAGAATAAAAGTGGACATAGTATAGAACCCCGAGGTACACCAGAAATAACAATTTTGTATTGTGATTTGTGTTCACCAACTTTTACTACCTGTTGTCTATTAGTCAGATATATGATTCAAACCATTCACATATGCCTACCTGTACAGAAAATGATATAGTTAGTTTATTTTAACCTACACACTTCCTTAAACCAGTGATCAATTAATCGAACAAGTGCTGTTTGACAGCTAAAAGTGCTTTTTACGAAAACCTGCGTTTTTAGCAAAATATTCGTCTTTCGGAAAAAGGTGTAGATCTGTATAGCTGGTTTGAAACTTGTTTCTCAAAAACTTTTGATGATGTAGATAAAATCGATATGGGCCGATAATTATTTGCATCCTGAACATTGCCAGATTTGAATAATGGTATGTACACGTGCTAACTTAAGCTCATTTGGAAATGGTCATGCGCGCTTTTCATAGTCTTATCCTGAAATACTTGAGTCTCAAGATTTTACCGTTATTTCCCCGGAAACTGCGCACGTGGTTACAAATTGTTGGGATGTTATTTTATTGTACGTTTTTTTTTCATCATCTGATTAACTTAATATAAATCATTTTAATTGTTACGAAATAATTTGGTGACGAATCTCGAATTTATATTGAATGACGTAACATTACTGACATCAGGCCATTCAATTCCAGGAATTGTAATTCCATGCATATATATAGATCGTCTGGGATTGGTAAGTTAGAAAAACTTTTCAATATTTAGTAACTGTATTTTACCTTCCACAACAACTTCTTTTTCCATTTATATCCTGACACAGACCAAAGTTTTCGAAATAGACCGCGCTGGAAATGACGTCATTTATATTTGACCAATCAGTCGCCGGTCTTTCATGTTCTTTGAAATGATACCGAAAACAGCAGGTGAAGGTGTGACATTTGTTTCTTATCTTCCCGTGTTTATTTTATGTCCCTAAATTTTTTATGATGCTTACATGACATATTGTGCGACACTTTATTTTGTTCTATTTGCAGATAGTTAAACGAACGTGACCGGTTCACCCCAGTGACCTCATGAATAATTCATAGCATTTAGAAGGAGGCTTTAGTGTGTAGGTTTGTGTAGGGTTGAAAATGTCGGATAGAGAGAGTGGCGACGAGCAACAAGCTCAGGGTTAGTATTAAAGCAGTACCACTATGGAATAAGGAATGAATTTTCACGTTGTACGTGTGTCTCTGTACTTATTTATTAAGCTTTCTTTCGCTGACTTTGCAATTTTCCCGCACTCGTGTCAATTTTCTCACTCAATATAACCACATTCCTTGAGCCAACTTGCAGTGTTTTGAGTGAATAATCGACTGTCATTTGTTAATTTCTGTGTTTAAGTCTTTCTTTTTGTATATATTACTATAGCCAATGTGAATTCATCGAATCTTTTGTGTATTTCAAACGTTTTTCCGCATGCGGCATGAAATCGAAATAATACCAGAAAACCAACATGGCAGCTGACCCAATTTAGCAATTAACCCAAATTGTTTGCTATTATTTAGCGAATTTAGAGCAATATGGCCTTTTCATTATATGTTTATTTTGCTGGAGAATTAGCCATTTATCAAAAATGCATTAACTTTTTAAAATTAAATTCAGATACAATGCCAATTTGTTGGATTTTCTGCGGAAGTAAAATCTTAATTGGTAGTGTAAGAGTTAACTCCCCTACAGTATATCAATGTCTTTGAATTTAATTCTAGTGTATAGGTTATATTTAATATATGAATTACTAAGATGAGCAGGTTTCAATCACTTCCCCATCTAGTAAATACGATTAGAATCAAATAAAGTTTAGATTCTGTTGCTATTTTTATTAATATTATTTTAGTCCTTCAGCCTTTAGAATTAATTGAGCAATATGCATAGGACTAATGTGATTATCTCCACTCCAATCAACCATCTACAGACTATTGCTGAAGCTATGTTTTAGACAGGTGATGTCACAAACAAAACCTTGGGCTACAAAAAATTTACATAGATCTATGAAAGGTTTCAATTACCTGTTGATTTGCTTAAAAAATTTTTTTTACTTTTAACATGTACTGTTTAAAGGAGCATTAATTCGTTAATTGCACTTTCCATGTGTTATAATAAAAAAAAGTACATGATCAGATACACTGCACCAAGTATTAACTCTACATCAGATTCAACAGAATGTTGCTTTGCTATGATTACTGATAAAAGTTTTGTTAATTGGAAAAAAACTGAGAATAGTCGAGGATGCTTTATTTCTTGCATACCAGATGGGGATATCAGCAGCTTTTACCAGTGCTGGAAAATCTCATCTTACACCCGCCCGTGTAAGACGACTTAGGTGAATTGTGACGTAATGTTATAAACGATGTGACATCACTTTCCCAAACATAGCATCTAAAGAACGTTTGTTTTTATATTAAAATGTATCATTTCAATAAGTTTGTTTTTAAATATCTATTCCAAAGTGCATGACGGTATGCAAGAAAAAGTTTCATGAGATACTAGTACTTAGTCCAGATGGAAATATCGGTCACTTCGGGTAACTGTTTCGCAGGAACTTGGCAGAGCCTCGTTTCCGTCAAAACAGTAAGCCTCAGTGACGGATATTTCGATCTGAACCTTGAGTTTATGTAAGAAACTAATAGTCTTTCAGACATTTATTGTTAATAACGCCATTAAAGTCGAGAACCCAGTGTCATACATGCCGTTCTCCAGATATTAGCCAAATTTCTCCTGGTATGTCGTCCAAAAAGCTGGTGATTTTTCAAAAATCTTCCAGCATTAATTTAACTCAAACCTTTGTGGCATGTATGCCCAGTGTTGTGTTTGATATATTAATATATTGTGTATTTAATGCTACATTTAAACTTTACTTAACATTTGCTTAAGTTTACTATTCATGAAAGTGCTTAAATCCGATAATTAGATTCAAGTTATTTTGAAAAGTATACTTAAAGTGTGACGATAAGTCAATGGCACGCATAAAACTTTGAGGGAATGTGGGTCAGAAATCATCACAGTTTGGCAGCTGATAAAATTTGAAGGTGGCACCTGTTTCGCAAAAATGAAACCGCTTCCAATATTTGATTAGGTCACATGTATTTTTACCTCGTATATGTTTGTGTAAAATTACTTATTAATGAGTTATGTTAATTAATAGCAGTCTAAATTCAGTTTTGCTTAAATATTTTGGTTTCGTGATTTATAAATGTTTCAGACAGTTAAATATGTATACATGGTATAAACAGATATAGAAATGTATTATGATCAAAGTATAATACAGTTAAACTTCGTTCGCTCCTCGAACGTCATTCGCTCGAACACTACCGATCGCTCGAACATGCCCGGCGGTCCTGGCAAAAGCTATATATAAATCATGGTTCCACCACTGAAACCTCAAACACCAATCTCTGGATCGCTCGAACCTGTACAGCGGTCCCTTCAGATATATTTCATTGTAAATTACATCCTTTTGATCGAAATATAAAAGGTGCTAATCTCAATTATCGAGCAAACAATGCATTGATGATCAGCTGTCAGACACAAGCACTGAAACGGCTTGTATTATTCACACCTCGTTAAATTTGCAATTAAAGGTTGTGATGTATAAACAGACTGAAAGTCGCTCGTGATGTTTAGAGCAATAAGTAGCAGATGTGGCTTTAATTTAAAGTTTGTTTTTTTCTCAGAAAATTGACAAACATGTCATACTTTTACGTTACAACACTTAAAATAAAGTGTGAGTTTTAATTTGTCTTTTAATCAAGGGTAAGTTACAAGTTTATAATAATCATGCACATTTACATGTGTGTACCATTGTACGCGCAATAACTCCCGATGTGGTCTCGAAAACGGATGTATGGCGACCCCCATGACTGACCATGCTGACAAACCTTGATCGCTCAAACTACCGATCCCTCGAACCAAAATCGCCGGACCCTTTGAGTTCGAGCGAACGAAGTTTAACTGTACATGTAATAATTGTTTAGCGATACACAGTATTAATTGAATCTGAACAGAAAAAAAATGTAGTTCTATAGATACATTTCAATATTTTTGTTTGTAAAGTTTTCAGAATTTGTGACTAATTTTTTGTTAAAAGAATCATAAAATTATAACCAATGTTTGCTGTGAGTGGAGATATTAACTCTACCCATATTAAAAAATAACACAATATTTCCCAAAGATCGTGTCAAACTAGTTTTGACTACTGTTCCCATGTAGTACTGTATATCCATCCAGCTTGTTTTATCTTCTCATTGGCGGTGTAGGCAAAGAGGAAACCGCTAGTAGCAGGCAAGAAGATGAAAACGGTATGTAATTTTTCCAAAGTAAATTTTAGCTTGGATACAGGGATGGCTATATATATTTGTATGCCTTTTTTTGCGACCAGTATATATTACACTCTATCATAAGCTCACTTAAGTACTTTGTGCTCAAAGGTGAACTATTTGGATCACCCAATGTCTGTCATCTGTCTGTTCACACTTGCTTTGTGGACTCTTTACAGGTCACATTTCTAGTCCAATCGTCTTGAAAATTGGTCAGGCCTTGATGATTTCTAGGCCAGGTTCAGTACTGGGATCACATGGTTGAAAAAAACTAGGTTACCTGGTCAGATTATAGAAAAACATGGGAACATAATAAGCTTAAACCCAATTACACATATTTTAAAAATCAGTCAGAATGTGTGATGAATGCTAGGTAAGGTGCTATAGTGAAAGTTTGTCAGAACTGAGGGATTGTATAATGTATATTACAATCTGATAAATCCATATAAATTCTAGGTCAAGTATAAAAGTGGGCAGCATATGGTCAAACACTTAACACTTTGTACATAATCATTGTGAAAATTGGTCAGAATGTTTGTATTGCTGAATTCCAGATGATTTTCAAAACTAGGTCTCGTGGGGTCAAAAACTATGTCACCAGGTCAATGAACAAAAGTAGAACTCTAGAAGCCACATTCTATACACTGATAGAGCTGGTAAAATCATGCAGTTTTTTCCAAACTGACTTTACACCAGGATTTTAGTGTCCCCTTCAGCTACTGATTTTATTTTATATTGTAGAGGCCAGTTAGGGGAATTGCAGTGACATAGAACCATAACTCTTGCAGACTACAATTTTAATTACCTCCCTTTATTTTTTGAAATTATGCTTGTAGGAAATACAGTTCCAAAACCTTTCATCAGATTTACTGTAAACATTATTTTGTATTTAGTATAATAATGGCTGTTGAGAGGATATTGAGAGATATGTTCAAGACTCGTAACTTTGTTCATAACTTTATCTGGACCTATGATTGAATTATGTCCCTTCATCATTTTGCTTATCTACAGTTACATTTTTATGCCCCCGAAGGGTGGCATATTAAAATCGCACCGTCTGTCCGTCCGTCTGTGGGTCCCCACTTACAAATTCATGTCCGGACTGTTACTTTGTCATGAATTGAAGGATTTTAAAATAACTTTGCACAAATGTCTAGCACATCAAGACAACGTGTCGCGTGCAAGACTCACGTCCCTACCTCAAAGGTCAAGGTCACACTAGGAGTTTGAAGGTAATGGAATCCTGTATATATGCACACATTCGTGTCTGGACTGTAACTTTGTCATGCATTGAAGGATTTTAAAATAACTGGGGAAAAAAGTTTTGGCACCACCAGGCGGGGGGTCGCCTGCAAGACCCACGTCCCTACCTCAAAGGTCAAGGTCACACTTAAGAGTTTGAAGGTAATGGAATCCTGTATATATGCACACATTTGTGTCCGGACTGTAACTTTGTCATGCATTGAAGGATTTTAAAATAACTTGGCACAAATGTCTAGCACACCAAGATGATGTGTCGCGTGCAAGACCCACGTCCCTACCTCAAAGGTTAAGGTCACACTTAGAGTGTGAAGGTAATGGAATCCTGTATATATGCACATATTTGTGTCCAGACTGTAACTTTGTGATGCATTGAAGGATTTTAAATTACTTGGCACAAATGACTGACACATCAAGCCAATGTGTCGAATGGATTTTAAAATTACATACCACAATTATTGAGCAAATGGAAGAGGACAAAGACTGAGAGACACCTCTTTTGGCGGCATTCGTCACTTGTGGGGGACAGCTCTTGTTTATATAGTGAATAATTGAAACTTGTAAATTTTCATTTACAAGAACAGAACTTGTTTGCAGTTGAGTTCATCTGAAAGTGCACTTATTGCTTTTGAAGCTATAGTAATGAAGTTCGGAATGTATTTACAGTTTTGCAACCAGATTTCAAAAGTGTCCTTTTGACCTACTTTCTTGCCTTTTGGAGCAATTATAGTACTCAGGTGAGCGATATAGGGCAGTCATGACCCTCTTGTCTGCTTAGCACTGGATTACAAAATCTGCATGATGCATGGTAGACTGCACTGAATTGTATATACAGATAATATAATAAAAATTGTGTTCTGATGTAATTTTTTCATGCCACTGAAGGGTTGGAATAATTTCATCATCCAGCTGTGTATCCACCTGTCTGTTTATGAATTTGAACTGGGCTGTAACTTCAACATGCCTGTACAAGGGTTTGAATAACATCAGCATGTCTGCCTCAGGATTAGAGGGTCCCAGGTTTGATCCCCATCAGTGCCTTAGGCAAGATACAAATAATTTCACATTGCCTCTCTCTCTCTCTTTTTGAGGTTGAATCCATCTGGAGCGAGTTTCAGAGTGATTTATATAAGTTTATTACTTGTTTTGCAATCAAGAATGGAAAAATTAGTATAAAAACATTAATGGTTGACTGCAAAACTCGTAACTTATAAGAAATTTGCGACAGTTTTGCGTTCAACCCTCAAAATTTATTATCGTAATCATTCTCAATTAACAAAGTTTCAGTTGGATATATGCACAATGTATGTCGAAGTTGTTGTAGTCTGCAAAATTGTGAAATATGAATTAATACGATCAGATCGTCTGAAATAAAACTGAGCGATTTTGTAGTGCTGCATTATTTATAACAAAACAAATGGCATTGTTCTTACTGTGGTAACAGTTTGTGTAAGGTAACTATGGTAAGATAAGATAAGATAACATAAATTTTGTTTTAAGTCAGCAAGATTAAAGTAACAATACAACATAAGTACTGGTAGCAGTTTGTGTATGGTAACTTTGGTAACAGTTTGTGTTAGGTAACTTTGGTAACAGTTTGTGTAAGGTAACTTTGGTAACAGTTAGTGTAAGGTAGGGACTGGTATTTAAAAAAATGTGCATACCAGTTATACATTTTTCCTTTTTACATTCTGATTTTATAGAGCAGTGATTGTACTTTGGACATTGTTTTACAGTCATTATACATGTTGTATATGATAAATGTTTATTCCAGTTGTCTAGCAATACATTTAGTCAACTTTTATTGAGAAACAATCTTTTACATCTCAAAAATGTACCGCTGGAAAATCAAGGCAAATATATCACAGTTAATATTATTATTATTGAAAATAGATTATTATCCCCTGCTTTTATATAGCAAAGTGGAGGCAATATAGGAATCATGCAGGTTGTCCTGACTGGCCCATCTTACTCAAAGTCAAGTATTACTTCTGCCACTCTGCTCTAACCTGCTGAGCAGTTCACTGACACAAGGTTAATCACAATGGCAAGCTATATAACTGTGTTAAATTTTAAGCCCCCAAAGGTGGGCATATTATAATCGCACCATCCGTCTGTCCGTCCTTACATTTTTTCATTTCTGGACTTTAACTTTGTCATGCAATGAAGGATTTTAAAATAACTTGATACAAATGTTCAGCACATCAAGACGACATGTTGCGTGCAAAACTGACATCCCTACCTATAAGGCACAGTTGTACAACACATCAAGATGATGTGTCGCATGCAAGACCCACGTCCCTACCTCAAAGGTCAAAGCCACACTTATGAGTTTCAAGGTAATGGAATACATGGTAACTCTGTCAAGCATAGAAGGAATTTAAAATTAAATGGCACAATTGTTAAGCACATGGAGAAGACATGCCATGTGCAAGTACCACATGCAAATGTGCACGTCAGGATTGTATATCTGATATACATTGAAAGATTTTAAAAGGAACGGGAACAAATGTTCAGCACATGGAGATAAAGAATCATGCGCAAGTACCGGGTCCACACCTTGAAGGTCAGAATCACAGACTGAGACACCTTGTGGGGGGGGGGGGGGCATTCATCACTTATGAAAAACGGCTCTTGTTTATTGAGTTATTGCCCTTTTGTTCTGCAAGTTTTCAATTAGAAAGTGTAATATCTCGAGTATAGATGGTGGTACTGCATTAGTATTCCACATTTGGTATACCCGATAATATCTATGCATGTAAAGCTACACTGATGAGTTATTATGGCTTTATTTCACAATTTGTAGATTTATTGCCCCTATTGTTCTTAGCAAATATCTATGCATGCAAAATGCATGCAAAGCTATTGTGACTGCATATTTATCATTTATTATGACTGTGTTTAATAATTGTAGTGAAATATACTTGTCTGTCCTGTCAATGTACTTTTGCACTGATTATTTCTTTTTTTTGTGACTAGCCCATAAGCGGGGGTATAAATCACGCCCAGTAACAGGTCTAGTAAAAAAGTATAGGCATGTAAAGACTTGCCTTAAAGAGCATAAAAGGTCTAGTAATGCAATCATGAAGTTTGACTTTAAAACCACATTTTTCAACAGTATTTAAAGCTATGATATCACTTTGTTTTTTTTAAAATGAGGAGTCTACTACATCTGTACATAAAGCATGTAAAGTAAGCATCTTTTCTCTAAAGGCACAACTTTACAGGCTGTCACTGAAAGCTAGAGCCATGACCAAACCTTCAATGGAGACCTTGACAGTTGGGTGGTCTTAAAAATCTGCCAACATTTAAGAGTATAATATCTGCAGTGTTGCAGTGAGTTGTCTGGGTGGCGTTGGTATGTCAGCAGTAGGAAGACCAACTTGTCATCCACACAAGTCAAGATCAGTGTGTGTATCATTACATTATGATCAGTCAGTGATGATCACTGGTAGAAGACTAAGTTCTGGCAATGACATCTAGTTGGAGCTATACATTTACTTAGATAAAGTTATATTCTAGCAGATGTATGAACTTACATCGTAAGTTTCTATTGAAGTGCAATAAATACTTGTTAACTTGTATCCTGCTTGTAGCTAGTGGTTCTACCTGTGTGACTAGTGTAGATCATGATCAGCCTGTACATTTGTGCAGACTGATTCTGATTTGCACTGTTCGTTATTCGATCAGTGACTTTTACAACAGACTGTCCAAATTAAAAAATGGATGTGTATTTCAGAAAATCAGGGTTAATCTGTTTTCACAAATACTACAAAGATCAACAGAATTGTTCTTTTCTCAGAAAATATTTGTTTTTGTACTGTACTTCTTGTGTGCAATGTACTTACTTGGACCACGAGAAGCTGAAGTTTTGTAACTAACAATTAATAATTTCAGAAGTGAAAGTTGAAAGGTCTGTTAGCACGGAGTCTTATGATTGTAAGTTATTTAAAGGTTTAAAACAGTTCTCAGTTTTGTTTTGTTATTTTACAGCATGAATGAATGAAACTTTAAGTTCAGTTAATTTTTTTGTTAAATGTCTCTGTTACTATACAGGTACAAAGAGATATATATTACCTTGGGTCTGATATCCCATAAAAAGAGCCATACATATAAATTATATACATGTAGGTTATAAAAGTCTTATTTCCAGTGAGTTTGTCATTTTAAATTACACCATTTTAAAGTTGAAGTTTAATTAAAACTAAATGTTAGATTTTGTCAAAGCTGGCATTGAATGAATCAAAATGTGCAGTTAATGTTTGTTAGCTAACTTGAGCGAGCTACAATGTATTCAAAGATTGATGGATGGTCAGTACATTGTCCATTCATATTTAAGGTATTTATACTCTAGAATGAACATTTCTGAATCAGTCTCGAACATTACAGTAATGTATATTGCTACAGGATCTTAGATTAGCTCCGATAATAGGCTTTAACTGACTAGCATTTCTAGAGTTATTGCCTCTTAACAAAAATTCCTGTATATGATCTTGTTTACGCTCAGAAAGCAACATTGGAAGGAAATGTATATGGTAGCGATTTCCTTGTTAAGTTTTTGACCTATTCAGAATAGAAGCTTGGCCAGGCTGTGGGAAAATCAGTGTTTGACATTCGAGTTTTTCACAATCTGGAAGTTATGAGCAATTTAAGGTTTACAATTTTAATGAAACCTAAGTAGCCACAAGATCTCCATCAGGCTAAACACTGCATCAAACATGTTAAGACATTTCATGTTGCATCTGATTTTCATGAAACGTAGTCAAAAGGGTCATCATGGATCTCTTGTTATCTTCAGTTTAGTAGTTTTAATTTTGAAAAAAAAACTTTACAGGTGCTACCTTTCCTTGTGGCTGATTTAAAATTTCAGATGTAGTTATTAAAACCTACTAAATGTTTTAGATTGCTTTCTACTAACAGCTTGTGTCGGGAAAACTAATAGCCATGTAGACAACAATTAACCACATTATTAACATAAAAGGGTTGTACAATGTGTACAATGACGAACGAATGTTTCAATGACATGATAATACAGTGATTGTGATTTGAAGATTGTGATTGTGAAATCATATAGAACCTCAGGCTTAATCATAGAAGGGAGCTTGTAAAGTTCTCACTGTAGGGAAAGCAGCACAAACTGGTCTTGGTTCTTAAAATTTTAGCATCCTATGAGCATTCGATTCTTTCTTCTTGACCAGTGCAGATCATGATCAACCTGCAGTTGTCTTGTGGGGGATAGGGGTTTAGTGCTGGGGATAAAAGATAACATATCATGTAAATAACTGAAATACTGTTTGAAAAGGGGTTTTAAATGTAAAGAAAGAAAATGAACAAATCATTTACTCATACTTGATTGTGCAGCTGGTAGAAGTAAGAAAATGGGTACGAATTACTCAAAGGTAAACTGATACACTTGTATTGAAATTATCCAAGGTGAAGCAAAATGTTCTTGTATCGGCATTAAATCAGTTCTACTGTATGATTTCAGTGTCAGGAGAGCAGGAATTGGCAACAAGAACTCTGACCATACAATCAAAACGTTTCTACCTAGATGTGAAACAAAACAGGCGTGGCCGTTTCATCAAAATAGCTGAGGTAAACACCTGTTTTATTGCACAGGCATCTTTTCTGCGCATTAGAAATGTAACAGGTTTCACCAAAAACAATCATTAAACCATTACATGGTTACTTCACCACAGAGGGAAAAATGCTCCAGTTTGGGTCTTGAGCCTTAAGTTGTCATATAATTGTAATTAACAGTCGGTAACTATGACCGTATTGGCATAGAGGCCTTGGCCAAAATGCGTTTACATACTATACATTTAACTTTCATACTTCTATTCAGGTTGGAGCTGGTGGGAAGAAGAGCAGACTCCTTCTAGCGATGTCCTCAGCAGCGGAATTTAGAGACCACCTCACAGAATTTAGTGATCACTACTCTTCATTAGGTAGGAACATTTCGTTTATAAGATGCATGAAAGCTTACAGATAATTTTAATCTGGCCTTGTCACGTATTGTATATATTGACCCTGTTCTAGTATGAGTATAGTGCAAATTAGTCACTTATTGGTTATTCACGTAACTGGGCAATTGCAGTTACTGAGTGGTCTAACAAATTGCTGCAGGTACAATAAACTGTGTTTATAATGAACTCATTTGGACCATTGAGATTTATTCCTTATATCCAGAGTATGTTATATCCATATAGCATTTTGGTATTTTACAAAGACGAGGAAAAATTTGGCCCAGAAAATGTGCTGGTTATATCCGGATTTTTTGCTGTATTCGGAGTCCTCATAATTATACAGATTTTACTGTATTTAACTTTGCGTTGCTTAGATGTGTTGCTGTATGGTACAGGTTGTATTCCGTACTGTGAAAAAACTTTGCCTACTGCATGCTTCACTAATGTGATGCATTGTAGAATCAGAATGCATTTATGAATAGAGTAGTTCTCAGTGTGATATCAGAAAATGAATTAAAGTTTTGCCTATCATACAGATGTCATTTTCTTAATTTGAAAATGTAAAATGTACAGAATTCTATATGTACTGATTGCTTTTCTGTGGCTTTTATTTTGGTTTTAAATGTTGCTGCTTGTCATTTAGAAATCGAAATGCTGCATTTTAATTCACATCTCCGGAATTAAATTTCACTGCAATTGCCTACTGTAAAGAATTATCACAAATATGTGTAAACATTGTTGTGAAATTCACTAGAAAATTAATCAGAAATAAAATGCTAGGTAAACTTTTGATGTAGAATTTCAGAATATCCGCATCTGGTAAAAGTCAATAAGCCAGTGATTCTTTTTTGCATGTTTTCTGATGTGGGTTTAATTTGTGTACATTGCTTTGTTAACATAATAAAATGAAATGAAAAAAAAATACTAGAAACAGCTGTTGCTTGCACCAACTTGACATTACTTTATACACATAATACATGTATGTCACATTATGTGTTTTTAAAACAGATGATCAGTTATGAGTTAACAGTTCCCACAGTAAAACCACAAGTAAAAGTGGTCTTATTAGTAAGACCCTTTTTACTATGAATTTGACCTTTAAATTACGTAAGTTCTGGTCTTAATAACAAAGGCAGTTTAAATATCAGGTAATCTTTAAGCGTAACTGTACTGATACAAGAATGAAGGTTGTTTACAAATTGTATGGTCCGCTTGACACACACTTATGATCATTGTCAAACAAACAACAGTAGAACAGGGTTTGGGGTGGTGGCTCGGCTGGTACTATGATTATTGTTTTGAACCGGTATTACAGGTCCGCCTAATCCGGACAATCTACCGGAAGATGGTAAACTGAAGAGTGAGATGATGACGAAGGACAACAAGAGATATTATCTTGACCTTAAAGAAAATCAAAGAGGAAGGTTCTTGAGGGTAAGTGTATTTGTTAGGTTTGTGAAATCTATCTAGTATCTTAGATAGGCGTTCGTTCGGAGTGATTTTTGTCTCGTGAAGATGAATTGGAAAGATTGTAAGACAAGTTTTGTTTAACCTCTCTAATGATTGCCCAGGGAAGAAATATGTTGGCTTTGAAACCAAGACGCACACAATGTACACATTTTGAAGTACAGTAAAACCTGTTGTAATTGGCACTACTTGATGATGCTGGTTGAAGCAGGTTGCCAGTTAACTAGGTTTACCAGTATATATTTTCTGTTACCAGTACAAAAGAAATCTGCCGGACAAGTTCCAGATAATAGAAGGTTTTACTGTGTAGATCTATTTTCTGTTTCAAAACTAAGAAAGTAGAAAATGTACCATTTATTACAGGTAGCACAGACGGTACAGAGGGGAGGACCAAGATCACAGATAGCTATCCCAGCACAGGGACTAATTGAGTTCCGCGATGCTCTCACAGATCTCCTTGATGAATTTGGAACTGATGATCATGGTAACTTGATTTAATTTAAGAATATTGTCAGTGAGCTGTATTGAAGGAGTATGTAATACTAACTTCAGGACTAAGCGTTTTGGTCATAGCTGCTAAAAGCCTTGCCGTCGATTTCCTATGTATATCTATTGGTTCACTTTATTAGGTGACAGTGTGTGAGAATGGTCACATCAGACTTCTAGGTCAGTGGTAAATCCTAGGTGTACACTGTCTCTGCTATGGTACTCATAATTTCAAATGATCGTACTGAATACTGTAAACCAACTCATTTATGCATCCAATTTATTTTTGATGTATCGTGAAGGCCACATTTCAGTGAACTTTAGGATACCCGAAGAATTTAATCATTTTTTCGAATTTAAGTATCCACGAGTCAGTCAGACATTGACGTAACATGAACTTTCATGGAAGCAGAAATAAGTTGTTTTACAGGATGTAAACTGGGTAGAGTTGTGATCTAAGCTGTAGAAACATGTTACGTAATTGTATTAGGATTTAATTTTTGATGATATTTTCTTCATTATAGAAGGACAATGTGACCTCCCTGAAAGTAAATATCTGCGTGTAGAGAACAAAGTGTTCTACTTTGATGTTGGATCAAACAGACGAGGTGTATATTTACGTGTCTCAGAGGTAAGTGCTGAAATTTGCTATACATGTTTTATGTGTATCAGGTTAAAGTTCTTCATTCTACTACGCATGTATATATCACAGGGATAAATTGTTAATTCATCCATATTTACATGTCTAGGACACGGGTGCTTAATTTTACAACATTTATTTTTCACAAAGACGTGTGCTTGATTCCACTATATTCTTGTGTCTTAGAATAGAATGCTTAGTTCCACTGTATTAAAATATCCAAGATGTATGTGCTTGAATTTGCTATATTAGCATGGCTGAGCGGTAAGTGCTAAATTGGCCAATCACATTAAGGTATTTCACTAGTAAATGCTAATTGGACTGTTTCATTAAGGTGTTTCAGAGGTAAGTGCTTAATTTGACTACATCATTAAGGTGTTTAAGAAGCAAGTGCTTAATTGGGATATTGTATTAAGGTATTTCACTGGTAAATGCTAATTGGACTGTTTCATTAAGGTGTTTCAGAGGTGAGTGCTTAATTTTACTACTCTATTAAGGTGTTTAAGAAATAAGTGCTTAATTGGGCTATTGTATTAAGGTATTTCAGAGATAGGTGCTTAATTTGGCTATTGCATTATGTTGATTCAGAGGTAAGTGCTTAATTTGACCATTTCATTAAGGTTTATCAGAGGTAAGTGCTTAATTTGACTGTTGCATTAAGGTGTTTCAGAGGTAAGTGCTTAATGTGACTGTTGCATTTAGGTGTTTCAGAGGTAAGTGCTTAATGTGACTGTTGCATTTAGGTATTTCAAAGGTAAGTGCTTAATTTGCCTGTTGCATTAAGGTGTTTCAGATGTAAGTGCTTAATTTGACTGTTGCAGTAAGGTGTTTCAGAGTTAAGTGCTTAAAGTCCTTCGATGGGAACTCGTAATTTAATGGAATACATTAACCAATGGAATACATAAACCATTAATCATCAAAAACATTCAATGTGAAAGTTAACACTAAATAATTATTTTCGTCTAATTTTCGAAACATTTGTCATATTTCAAGAACTTTTCATGACCAGTTTTTATCTGGTCATTTTGAACAGTAGACTATATTTTTTCTATGTAAGTGCCTTATTAAAAAAACCTGCTTATTAGAATACCGATGTTGTATGTCAAGCGGGCAGGCAGGCGTCAAACATTGGTTTCCACTCAATAACTAGTTAGGAGTGACCAATTGCAATGAAACTTGGTGTGTAGGTAGCTTGCAAGCTTGGGATTGCATTTTGGATCACTAGGGTCAAGGTCACTGTTACTTAAAATAAAAAAAAACGGTTTCTGCTCAGTAACTCCAAATAGGAGTGACCAGTTGCAATGAAACTTGGTGTGTAGGTAGCATGCATGGAGAGGAAGCTTGGGATTGCATTTTGGGTCACTAGGGTCAAGGTCACTGTTACTAAAAATAGAAAAATGGTTTCTGCTCAATAACTGAAGTTAGGAGTGACCAATTGTAATTCAAGACCAACTCTAAACAAGTTGCTATGGCAACAGATAGGAAAAACTTTAAAATCTTCTTCTCTGAATTCACAAGGCCTAGAGCTTACATATTTAGCATGTAGCATTGTGTAGTAGACTTCTACCAAGATTGTTCAAATTATGATCCCAAGGTCAAAATTGACCCCGCCCGGGGGGTCACTTGATTTTACATCGGCTTATACAGGAAAAACTTTAAAAATCTTCTTCTCTGAAACCACAGTGCCTATAGGGTCAGATAATTAGCCTGCAGCATTGCCTTGTAGACTTTTTAAAGTGTGTTAAAATCATACCCCTGGGGTCAATATTGGCCCCGCCAAGGGGTTACTTGTTTTACAAGAAGTATATAGGAAAAGCTATTTGGTATGTAACATTGTCTTGTGGTCTTCCACCTACTTTGTTCAAATCATGCCTCTTGGATCAAAATTGACCACACCCATCAGGCAAGTGGACTTGTATTCAGGTGAGCAATATAGGGCCATCATGGCCCTCTTGTTTTTCTTATTTTGAGATTTACAAGTTCATAAGGTTTGCAAAGAAGTATTTTACATTTTCAGGTTCGTTCTAATTATCGGACATCAATCACCATTCCAGAGCGATCATGGGGTCGATTTCGCGACATGTTGGCAGAGTTCACAGACAGGGGTCATGAAGGCGGTCAGTAAGACTGCCGATCTCTGGACCAGCGGGAATGTGCTTCGTGAAGGGACAGTCATTGTGTGAAAGGCAGAGTCATTGATTTTTGTTTCATTATTATTGTAAAATGGATAGCTCTGGACCTAGAACTGTGTTCTTGTAGGATAGACTTAATGGGTTCTAGGTTCTAAAAAGGACAGCTCGGTTGATATTTATATTTCTTGATGGATCAGAAAAAGACAAGTTAATGAAGCATAAAACGTTTTAGTGTGATAGAAAGGACTGTCTTATGAATCTTGAAAAGTTTGCACGAAACGGAATAGTTCGACTAAAGTATTAGGCGACAGGTTACTTCTTCAGTGGGTTTCAAGGAATAGAATGATAAAAAAATTGTGTGCGGGACAGGATAGAATTAAAAGTTGATGTATTCTTTTAAATAAATAAAAAAAACGAAAAAAAAAAAACGAAAAAAAAAATCTTTGGAGCAGAGAGGAGATAGTACTATAAAAAAAAAAGTCATTTAACATCATTGAAACAAGTCATGTATCACAAAAGTCATCTTTCTCATAGATTTCAATTCATCAAGCACATTTCCCAAGGTTTGAATTTGGCGGAAAGTCAATACTGATGTACATGTACATTATTTGAAAGCGGGAACGGGGGTTATCTTTATATGAAGATTTGGTATGGTCTAGATGTAGTGATAATGTAAATCTGTACAGAAGTAGAATGTAAGCTTATCTCTGAGCACTGGTTTGCACGTGGGCACGTAAATGTTTGATTGTAAATGTGTGTAGGTTTGGTCAACTGAGGGAGTTTGGTTGCTGTTGTATCAAATGCAGGGGGTTGGGGAAAAGGAAGGCTGAAGAAAATCTTAAAAGGGATAAAATTACACTTATGTGGGAAAAAGGTGGGAACTAAAAGCGGTTTAGAATGATTTAGTTAAAATGATTAAGGAAAATGCAATTACGCAACAGAATAAAGGTACAGATAGGTACTTGTTCAACATGGTTGTGACGGACAGAACATAAAAGCTGAAATGAAACGGCTCAGTTGATTAAAGGTGCACAGTGTGATGGTGAATGAGGATCATTTGTTAGATGTTAATGACTTTTCAATGTTAAAGTTGAAGTTTTAGTGAATAGTTAAGTATTTAAAATTGTACAGTGATAGATTGTTAAACTGTTTTAAAATCACTTTCAAAGGTAGGTTGTTATTTGACTTCAAGATAAAATGGTATAATTATGTCAGTGGAATCTGCGTTAATGCAGAAAAAAGTCCATCAAAATTATGTTTTGATTTGGTTTCTTATTCTTAGTTGATATATAAACAAATACATACATGATAAACAAAGGTTAAACAGTTCAAACAATTGGTTCACCTTCTTAGTGATTGAGGATGAGATTGAAATGGGGGCAGACAGAGCTAGCCAAAGGGACAAACGAAAACGGAACACGGTTTCAGAGAGGATATTTGTTGGTTTTGGACAGCTGGCTAATGCCTTGTTTGAGTAACAAGTGGGATAAATTATATGGTCAGTGATATTTTATGTTTAATACATATCATTAGGAAATACTCGGTAATTTCGACTGGTTGAAAGTTGAAGATTCGTGATTAGGCAAGGACTCGTCACACTTAAAAATAAACTGTCCAGTTTATTCATCTAGTCACTCCTAACCAGTTCTTTCCATACATTTGTTGCATTACACAGGCTTTACACCCATACTTGTTACACCACCTAGACGTTACATTGGCCATCATTTAGGATATACGCGAGTACTTTATTTATGCCACACAGACAAAGTCTATTCCTTACATTTGTCCACCATGCAGGTGTAAACAATAATGTTGCTAAGCAACCCAAAACTACTACGAATCCATTAAACTTCCGTTGCTTAACTGCTTCACTTATAAACACATGGCCTTGATCCAATAACAGATGTCATTTCTTGTATTGTGATATTTTTTAAGTGAATTAAACGCAGTTGGTATCAGAGTAACGTTACTTGAACAAAACATTTACTAAATCTTGATGTAAAAAATATGTGACCAAAGGACTGTGGCCTTTAGTATAAAAAGAAATTTAGATCAATTCAATCTTGGCTTGAGCAGAAATGCTCGGATCTGCAGATTAAAATAACTGAGTCTGAGCAACTTTTATGAGCGTATCCTTCCACCTGTCAGTATTTACTTCAGTATCATGCTAGTGGCTGCAAGCTCATGCACTTCGTCAGAATATTTGTCTTGATAAGATCTTCATGAAACTTTGCCAGGTTGTTTTTCTCAATTAGGTCCTGTCTGGATAGAAACTGGCATAATAAAAGGTCACCAGATCGGGTTTGACTATGAAGTAATGCTAAAGTAGCTTTTAATGTTTTATTTTTTAAATCAGATATGCAGTACAGAGCCGTCTTGGCCTTTGTGTGCTGATATGGTGAAATAAACTATCCTCTGCTTTATTATTTATGAGTTTAGTTTTGACAGATAGCAGACATCGCTCCAAGTTAACATTTTTTGGCATAATTTAGTATAATTTACCTTTCTAATAGTGACTGAAAGAGCTTTTAATCAAAGTATCATTATGATAGTAGAAATGCATAATATCATGAGTGACAGAAGTACTTATCTGAGTTTTTATGGTTCTCTCTTCATTTTTTTCCGTTTCCTTCAGAATTTCTTGGTTAATCTATTTTCTTATTTTTTCACCTATGGAAGTAGAAACCAGGTTTTAGCATATATTTTGATGGAAACAAACCTTTTAATTATGACAGAAAAGTCTAACCATATATCAATAGATATCATGAAAATGTTTTTGACATTATAGTAGATAAATAGGTTCCTTTTTTTACCTTCTAAAAGGGGGGGAGAGTGCATAACATACATGCACAAATGAACACAGGGCATTTTTTTTCCTTTGGGGAAATAACTACGAACAAATTGTAAGTAAAATTAACCATATTTTTCAGTAAGTAACAGAGTTTTGGATTCTTAGTCGATACTTAGGTATTTGAAAAGGTATCTTGTATATCTTTTAGTAAATTTGACCAAAAACTGTACACATTCAGTACTGTGAAGTTGTTAACAACTCGTCTATTATTGTACATGTATTTGTTAAGATATTGTTGTTTGTTAATTTCTTGTTATAGCAAGGCCTCAGAAAATTCCTCTGTGAATGGCACATGCATCTATAGATAATGATAACAAAATGAAAGCATCTGATGAGTTCAGAAGTGTTGCAAAAGATCCTGCTACTAATTTGACATGTGGCTATGAAAATGGGAGAATAAACTCAATTCTTCTCTTCATCTTTTAAAATTGACCTTGTTCATGTTGTTTTAAGGAGCTTGCAAGATGTTGCAAGTTTATGAAAAAGAGGAAAACTCACACAAGACATGCAAGAAGTTTACCTTGAGGTTCTTTTTATCATGAGTCGTACAACGCTGGTACTCTTAATTTGAAACTGAAATGGATGAATTTTATTGATCAAGACAGTCATTTTTTTTTCTTACTGATGCCAAATTTTGCAGAGGAATTATTTGTAGACCGTTTGTTAAAACATACTCATAAATCAGCATGATTTATTTCACTACATGTTCAGTAAACAAAGACTCGTAAGTTTAATCACTAATATCTACTGATTTCATTCTTATCAACTTGCATCTTTTCTGGCAGTTTGAATCTTAATATGCACAGGAGAGGTTTTAGTATTGTAGAATTAAAGGGGAGAACTTTTCTTGATTTGTTACAAAAATTTATATTTCTGCATGTAAAACTAATTATTAAACACACTGGTTCCTTTGTTATTCATAATGAATTTCTTTGTTTTTTTAATTGAATGGCATGTGTAATTGGGGTTTATGAAATGATAAGTTGATGCAAAATTAATATTTTATTTCAACTTTCTTTTTTTTACTACACTTAACTTGGATCTTAATTATCAATTTGATCAAGTGAAAAGCACCTTGGCGCAAAAGTGCTAGTTTTTATTTTGTTACTGCTGTAAATTATTTGGTTTTGCATTATTATTTTTGTTTGTTGCAATATGTGGACATACATCACTTGGTACAAGAACCCAGCCACAGGCTGGGAACTTTTCCTTTTTTTTCTTTTTTGCCGATTGTTGCGTAAATCTTGTTTATTTGTTATCATGTATGCTATAATCAGTGTCTCGGCAGAGATTTTGTCAGTTTAAACCCTTGCGCTGCTGTATTACAAAATTGGACTGTACCATTAATTTGTCAAAGGGGTGTTCACTGAAAACTCGCTTGGCTGAATGACAGACAGTGCCGATCATGATCAGACTGCAAGGATTTACTGGCTGATCATGATCTACACTGATCACAAAGGCAGAACCACACGCTACCAGCAGGGTAAGGGTTTGAGAAGTAGGTAGCTATGTTTTATCTTCCGGTATGGGGATATGCTAGCCCATCACTTTTAAAGTTGACAAATTTTATTTTTATTATACTAGTTGAAGTACATGAAGTAATTAGACATTTGTTAATAGTTATATTCATATTAAATAATTTGTTGTGTCTGCTAAACACAGTCAAACTCGTAGAAGATTACCCTTGATTAGATTTGCCACAACACTACATCTTGAAAGATAGTAATTTCCAGTGCTAAACAGCTTATAACAGCTACTGGTTGAACAAGAATTTTTTAAATGGAAAAAATTAATCAAACAGAAATAGTTCCATTGATACAAGACACCATTTTCTCTGTAACAGAAATTTTAGTGATCACTTCTGATTTGGCTGTTTATATAGTATGTTGAGATGTCAGAAATTTAGAAAATGCCGCTAGAGGAATAATGGAAGAACGAAGAGTTTGATCACGTTACTCATATAATTTAAATATTACATGTTTGGCCATTGTTTATTGACAGATATTTTTGTACTAGAACAATATTTGGTTGAAATTTTATAGATATCTTGTTCATGCATTAAAAATCAGAATGTACTTTATCTTGATGTCCATCTGAAGTCCATACAGTTAGATGATTAAAACTTAAACCTTGCTCATTGTGTCAGCATTTCACTAAAGTCCAAGAATGAAGATCCTATCTGTGTGTTGTGTTTCCTTGGGAATAAATCTATGGTTGTCTTGAGTTTTGTTGTTGCCATTTGGCAGTTAACAGTGATCTGCGTCTCTATGTTTAGACCTACCAGCTGTATGTACTAAGACCTACCAGCTGTGTGTACCAAGACCTACATGCTGTGTGTACTAAGACATAACTACTGTATGCACTAAGACCTACATGCTGTGTGTACTAAGACATAACTACTGTATGTACTAAGACCTACCAGCTGTGTGTACCAAGACCTACATGCTGTGTGTACTAAGACATAACTACTGTATGCACTAAGACCTACAAGCTGCACTAAGACCTACCAGCTATGTGTACTAAGACCTACCAGTTGTGTTTACTAAGACCTACCAGCTATGTGTACAGTCTAAGACCTACCTGCTGTGTGTACTAAGACATAACTACTGTATGCACTAAGACCTACAAGCTGCACTAAGACCTACCAGCTGTGTGTACTAAGACCTACCAGCTGTGTGTACTAAGACCTACCAGCTGTGTGTACTAAGACCTACCAGCTATGTGTACATGTACTAAGACCTACCAGCTATGTGTACTAAGACCTACCAGCTGTGTGTACTAAGACCTACCAGCTGTGTGTACATGTACTAAGACCTACCAGTTGTGTTTACTAAGACCTACCAGCTGTGTGTACTAAGACCTACCAGCTATGTTTACTAAGACCTACATGCTGTGTGTACTAAGACCTACATGCTGTGTGTACTAAGACCTACCACTACTGTATGCACTAAGACCTACAAGCTGCACTAAGACCTACCAGCTATGTGTACTAAGACCTACCAGTTGTGTTTACTAAGACCTACCAGCTATGTGTACATGTACTAAGACCTACCAGCTGTGTTTACTAAGACCTACCAGCTGTGTGTACAAGACCTACCAGCATGTTACTAAGACCTACCAGCTGTGTGTACTAAGACCTACCAGCTGTGTGTACTAAGACCTACCAGCTGTGTGTACATGCACTATGTGTATAAGACCTACCAGCTGTGTGTACTAAGACCTACCAGCTATGTGTACTAAGACCTACCAGCTGTGTGTACCAAGACCTACATGCTGTGTGTACTAAGACATAACTACTGTATGCACTAAGACCTACAAGCTGCACTAAGACCTACCAGCTGTGTGTACTAAGACCTACCAGCTATGTGTACATGTACTAAGACCTACCAGCTATGTGTACGCACTAAGACCTACCAGCTGTGTGTACTAAGACCTACCAGCTATGTGTACATGTCTAAGACCTACCAGTTGTTTTACTAAGACCTACCAGCTGTGTGTACTAAGACCTACCAGCTATGTTTACTAAGACCTACATGCTGTGTGTACTAAGACATAACTACTGTATGTACTAAGACCTACCAGCTGTGTGTACATGCACTAAGACCTACCAGCTGTGTGTACTAAGACCTACATGCTGTGTGTACTAAGACCTAACAACTGTGTGCACTAAGACCTACCAGCTGTGTTTACTAAGACCTACCAGCTGTGTGTACTAAGACCTACCAGCTGTGTGTACTAAGACCTACCAGCTGTAGCTAAGACCTACCAGCTGTGTGTACTAAGACCTACCAGCTGTGTTTACTAAGACCTACCAGCTATGTGTACTAAGACCTACCAGCTATGTGTACCAAGACCTACCAGCTGTGTGTACTAAGACCTACATGCTGTGTGTACTAAGACCTACCAGCTATGTGTACTAAGACCTACCAGTTGTGTGTACTAAGACCTACCAGTTGTGTGTACTAAGACCTACCAGCTATGTGTACTAAGACCTACCAGCTGTGTGTACTAAGACCTACCAGCTGTGTGTACTAAGACCTACCAGTTTTGTGTACTAAGACCTACCAGCTGTGTGTACTAAGACCTACCAGCTGTGTGTACTAAGACCTACATGCTGTGTGTACTAAGACCTACCAGCTGTGTGTACTAAGACCTACATGCTGTGTGTACTAAGACGTAACTACTGTATGCACTAAGACCTACCAGTTGTGTTTACTAAGACCTACCAGTTGTGTTTACTAAGACCTACCAGTTGTGTGTACTAAGACCTACCAGCTGTGTGTACTAAGACCTACCAGTTGTGTTTACTAAGACCTACCAGCTGTGTGTACTAAGACATAACTACTGTATGCACTAAGACCTACAAGCTGCACTAAGACCTACCAGCTGTGTGTACTAAGACCTACCAGCTGTGTGTACATGTACTAAGACCTACCAGTTGTGTTTACTAAGACCTACCAGCTGTGTGTACTAAGACCTACCAGCTGTGTGTACTAAGACCTACCAGCTGTGTGTACTAAGACCTACCAGCTGTGTGTACTAAGACCTACCAGCTGTGTGTACTAAGACCTACCAGCTGTGTGTACTAAGACCTACCAGCTGTGTGTACCAAGACCTACATGCTGTGTGTACTAAGACCTACATGCTGTGTGTACTAAGACGTACTACTGTATGCACTTAGACCTACCAGCTGTATGTACTAAGACCTACCAGCTGTGTTTACTAAGACCTACCAGCTGTGTGTACTAAGACCTACCAGCTGTGTGTATATGTACTAAGACATACCAGCTGTGTGTACTAAGACCTACCAGCTGTGTGTACTAAGACCTACCAGCTGTGTGTACTAAGACCTACCAGCTGTGTGTACTAAGACCTACTAGCTGTATGTACTAAGACCTACCAGCTGTGTGTACTAATACCTACCAGCTGTATGTACTCAGACCTACCAGCTATGTGTACTATGACCTTCCAATTGTGTGTACTAAGACCTACCAGCTGTATGTACTAAGACCTACCAGCTGTGTGTACTAAGACCTACCAGCTATGTGTACTATGACCTACCAGCTGTGTGTACTAACACCTACCAGCTGTGTGTACTCAGACCTACCAGCTGTGTGTACTATGACCTACCAGCTGTGTGTACTAAGACCTACCAGCTATGTGTACTAAGACCTACCAGCTGTGTGTACTAAGACCTACCAGCTGTGTGTACTAAGACCTACCAGCTGTGTGTACTAAGACTACCAGCTGTGTGTACTAAGACCTACCAGGTATGTGTACTATGACCTACCAGCTGTGTGTACTAAGACCTACCAGCTGTATGTACTCAGACCTACCAGCTGTGTGTACTATGACCTACCAATTGTGTGTACTCAGACCTACCAGCTGTGTGTACTCAGACCTACCAGCTGTGTGTACTATGACCTACCAATTGTGTGTACTAAGTCGTAACTACTGTATGTACTAAGACCTACAAGCTGTGTGTACTAAGTCGTAACTACTGTATGTACTTAGACCTACCAGCTGTGTGTACTCAGACCTACCAGCTGTATGTACTATGACCTACCAATTGTGTGTACTAAGTCGTAACTACTGTATGTACTAAGACCTACCAGCTGTGTGTACTAAGACCTACCAGCTGTGTGTACTAAGTCGTAACTACTGTATGTACTAAGACCTACAAGCTGTGTGTACTAAGTCGTAACTACTGTATGTACTTAGACCTACCAGCTGTATGTACTAAGACCTACCAGCGGTGTGTACTAAGTCTAAACAGCTCAGCTTGAAATATTTCATTGTTCCCCATCAAGACTGGATGTGGGGGCTATACAGGAATCAAATTGTCCCATCCAGTTGTTGTACATGTACACATATTTTTTTGTGTCGCCCTTTCAAAGAAAAGGTGATACAAAGGGATCGCTTTGTCCGTCACTCCATCCATCCATCACAAAAACTTAACGTTGGCTATAACTGCCATTTCTTAAGATTTTTTCATCAAATTTTCAAATTCTATTTCTAATGGGTCATGATGCCGCTAAATGTTTTAGGCCAAGGTTATATTTGACAGAGTTATGCCCTTTTTTATGTTCCTGAAAGTGGGCATATTGAAATCGCACCATTCATCTTGTCTGTCCGTCCGTCTGTGCGTCTTACATATTTTCGTGTCCGGGCTGTAACTCTGTCATGCATTGAAGGATTTTTAATAATAACTTGACACAAATGTTGAGCACATCAAGACTATGTGTTGCGTGCAATACCCACTTCCCTAACTCAAAGGTCAAGGTCACACTTGACATTTGAAGTTAATGAAATCCTGTTTATATACACACATTCATATCCGGACTGTAACTTTGTCTTGCATTGAATGATTTTACAATAACTTGGCACACATGACAATGTGTCGCATACAACACCCATAACCCTACCTCAAAGAACAAGGTCATACTTAGAGTTTAAAGGTGATAGAAAACTGTATGCATGGTAACTCTGTCATGCATGGAAGGATTTTAAAAGAACATGGCGCAATTGATGAACACATGGAGAGGACACAGACTGTGAGACACCTTTTTAGGGGGCATTTGTCGCTTATATCCTTTGCACACCGGCATATTTTGTTACACACTCGACAGACGTGCATGTGTTTTTGTAAACACTGTACATCACGTTTTGGATACTTTCTGTTTCTTATATAGGTCAGCAAATAGATTGAGCTTAACATGAAAGTAAAATTTCCATTGGCCCACCTACAGAGGTCAGGGGAGGGGTCACCCTCTGCTAACCGCGCATGGACTTCTTTTCTTTTTTGCCCCGAAGGGGGGCATATTGAAATCGCACCGTCCGTCCTCGTCTGTCCGTCGCCGTCTGTCCGTCCGTCCGTCTCCGTCTTCGTGTCCGAAGGACTGTAACTTTGTCATGCATTGAAGGATTTTAAAATAACTTGGCACAAATGTCAGCACATCAAGACGACGTGTCGCGTGCAAGACCCACATCCCTAACTCAAAGGTGAAGGTCACACTTGGGTATGAAGGTTATGGAATCCTCTTTATATGCACACATTCATGTCCGGACTGTAACTTTGTCTGCATTGAAGGATTTTAAAATAACTAGGCACACATGTCTACACATCAAGACGACGTGTCGCGTGCAAGACCCATGCCCTAGCTCAAAGGCAAGGTCATACTTAGAGTTTGAAGGTAAAGGATTCCCCATATAAGCATATATGCACACATTTGCACTGTAACTTTGTCATGCATTGAAGGATTTTAAAATAACATGGCACAAATTGATGAAGACAAATGGAGGAGGACCCACGACCCTAGCAAAGGTCAAGGTCACTTAGAGTTTAAGGTAATGGATTCCTCTATATAAGCATATATGCACACATCCTTCCGGACTGTAACGTCAGCCTTGCAGGATTTTAAAATAATTTGGCACAAATGTCTAGCACATCAAGACACGGTCGCGTGCATGACCCACATCCCTACCACAAAGGTCAAGGTCACACTTAGAGTTTTTAGGTAATGGAATCCTGTATATATGCATACATTTTGTCCGGACTATACTTTATTATGCTTTGAAGGATTTTAAAATAACTGTGCACAAATGTCTAGCACATCAAGCGGATGTGTCGCGTGCAAGACCCAAGTCCCTACCTCAAAGGTCAAGGTCACACTTATAGTTTAAAGTAAGGAATACTGTATGCATGATTGCTCTGTCAGCATGGAAGGTTTAAAATTACATAGCACATTTTTGAGCACATGGAGAGGACACGACGTGAGGGCACCCTGTTTGGCGTAACCTTGGGAGGGACAGCTCTTGTTTTTTTTGGCTAACAAGAGGTCAATTTCAAGCGTTCTCATAAGATGTCAATATACCTTGGTTTGAGTACAACATGTCTGCTTTATGTCTGTGAAAAAATATTTGCACGCGCTCAAAACACTATCCCACAGGGGCCTGTACGCGAACGTTGGTAAAATGAAAATTTTCAAAGCTGGTAAAATTGTGTCCAAGGTCATTTTCAAGGTCGTCTTAAAGTGTCTGCATTTGCCTCGGACGTCTGAGTTTTCAACATTCAGGAGCTGTTGGCATAGCCTTTAAATTCATACAGACAAAACGTGTTCCATATGGTAACTGTCACTTCTATGGGAGGCCAAACCTGTCTTAACCCTTGTATACGGTTTATTACGTTATAGGCGTTCAAAGGATATGAGGGACAGCTCTTGTTTTACTAAGTTTTTGTCCAAAAAAAAACTAAATGTTGGCTATTATTTTGCCATTTCATAAGATTACATAAGATTTCTTCATCAAACTTTCAGATTGTATTACTTATGACAAAAGGGTTGCGATGCCACCAAATTTGTTGGTCAAGGTGATATTTGACAAAGTTATACCCTTTTTAATACTTAGATTTTAGCGTTTCTGTCAAAAGTGTAAGAGGGTGACACGAGTGTGCTACTGAACACCCATTTAGTTACTCATAATAACTTCAATTTGCCTTTGTTGGGTCCCTGTCGTGCCACACAATATCTTTATTTGCCCTGCATGGAACAGTGAGGACCCAAGGAATTAAGACAAATTATAACAGTAACTTCGTCTGATTCTCACCAGCTTCAGTTTGTTCACCATTTCCTTCAAACTTCTTTGATATCACTGGGTCAGTTTTGATGAAACTTTGCAGGGATGTTCCTTGATGAAATTGACCACGCCCAGGGGGATCATTTGTTATCATACTTAGGAAAAAATATTTTTCTCTGAAACCACAAGGTCTAGGGCTGAGATATTTAGCATTATAGCATTGCCTAGTGGACCTCTATGAAGATTATTCAAATCATGAACCCTGGATGAAAATTAACCCTGCCCAGGGGATAATTTGATATTACATAGTTTATGTAGGAACAATTTTAAAAATTTGAAACCACAAGGGCACGAGCCTAGATTTTTAGCATGTAACATTGCTAGTGGACATCAACCAAGATTGTTCAAATCAGGAAACCCAGGTCAAAATTGGCGATGAGGATACATTTATTATGTCTCCCACCTAATGGTGGGGAGACATACTGATTTGGTGCCGTCTGTCATGAAAGCTTGTCCGGCGCATCTCCTTCACATCAGGATAGATTTTACTGAAGAATTAGTCGAAATGATTAGAACCAAGCGTAGTTGTGCAACTGTAAGCATAATATGGTTCATTAACGATTCTTGGCAGAGTTCTTTGACATTTTTGACAAACCCTAACCCTAGCTGCAACTTCTATTATACTGCTAGAACTTTACATAAATGGTCAGTGCCAAGCCTTGTTATGCATATTGTCAGCAGTATTTTCTGGTTCAGTGTTTCTAGAGGAAAAGTTTTTGAAGGACATATGAAAATAAGTTACTTTTTCAAATTTTTGTAATTCATTACACACATTCCCGGCTATCCTAGTGTCAAGTGGTGAGACAAGAATGGGTCAGAAGTCTATATTATAGACAGCCTGTATGTTTATAATAGTACTGTTATCAATATCCTAGCCTTTCTGTTCTTTGGAAGTAACATGCGCCCAAGGGCCACAACTTTCTTCATGACCATCTATAACATTACGCAATCTGTGAAAGTTTGAATCCTCCAAATAGTGTGCAAGGAGTGGGGCACTCAAGATCTGTTCACTATACCTTATACTAGTATACTGATATTCTGATACATCTGGTAGCAGACGAGATTCCTTCCTTCATAGTACATCATTCTGTGAAAGTTTGAAGATCACTTCAATAGTGTGTAAGGAGGTACGAATGGATAGACAGATGTTCTTACACATGTGTAATGTCAACACTCTATGCATTCCACTTTGCAGCAGCATGAAATTGGCCAATTTATAAGGAATTACATTCCGGACATAAAATACGACACAGATGAACACACAATCAGACATGGTGATTAATATACATTCGGCGACACCCTTTAGGGGCATAAGCAAGGATGAAGAGAAAAATAGACATGCTGTTTGGACGATTCGCCCTTTAATGATTTTCATTTAAACTGGTAACATTCTGTTCATTGCGAGATATAGAAAAGATTGTTAGATATCCATATTATTTGTTATGATTAAATTCTTCTCATTAACCAATTGATTTGACCTTGTTTAAAAACCAAGGTGACTTAGTTTCATTCTTGACCCTGATTTCATAAAGATTAACATTCTGACAAGGTACTTCTTTTAGATGAAATTGAAAATGTGGCCTGTTATTTTGTGATTTGACCAAATGACCTAGTTTTATACCCCAGATGACTGAGTATTAAATTTGTCAGAGTTTTGTTTTAGGCAAATATATTTGAGAAGTTTCAGTAAGAGTTGGCCAAAGATATGGGTCTTAATCATTAATGACCAGTATTGAGACAACAAGTAAAAGTTGATCAATACAACTCATCCTTGAGCACGGAAAACAAAAAAATAAACTAGTCTACAATGTATGTCATTTGAATTTTATTGAAAAGTGTGTGACCTGAATGATACAAACGTAATAATCACATTTTCTCTGGATGTTTTGTGTATAACAATTAACATAGTCTGTCATGCTTATATCAACCATACAAAATCTTAGCAATACAATTTATTTAAATGCCCATAAAATTTCAACATTAAACAGAAAAGGAGATATGAAGATTCAGAAATGTTCAACAATCTCCCTTATAAGACCAGATTTCTAACTTTTACCCTGCTCAATTTCTGACATACTTTCCCATCCTTCAATGTGAACTTAAACATCTTTCATACAACTGTTAAAAAAATACCTGTTCAGTAGGTAACTCTATAGAGTATGATATGATTGCAAGGATTAGTACTAGGACTAATCAAACTGACATGGTCTACACTGGTAACTAGCGCAGACTGATCATGGTCTACACTGGTAACTAGTGCAGACTGATCATGGTCTACACTGGTAACTAGGGCAGACTGATCAAGGTTTATACTGGTAACTAGGGCAGACTGATCATGGTCTACACTGGTAACTAGGGCATACTGATCAAGGTCTACACTGGTAACTAGGGCAGACTGATCATGGTCTACACTGGTAACTAGGGCAGACTGATCATGGTCTATACTGGTAACTAAGGCAGACTGATCATGGTCTACACAAGTTGCTATGGTGACAAGTGTAAAAAAATCTAGACCTGTTTTGAGAAAAAAAAAAAAAGAAAGAAAATTCAGAACATGAAAAACACTTATGGTCTTACAAAGACACTGGTTGCTTTTTTTTAAAACCTAAAATACTACAACAACAAAAAATGATTTGAATATAAGCACAGGCTGATCATGGTCTACAAATGGACTGATAGGCAGGTTGGTATGCCAATGGTGAGCAAGTTCTATAATTCTTTCACAGTTTGTTCATACTAAGTAAAAAATCTAACATGAACCATTGTCAATGTTTAATTTTTGACAGTCATCAAAGCAATCATAAAAATAATGATAAGAAAATTCAGATTTAACATGAAAAACACTTATTATCTTAACAAAGACACTAGTTTTACACTTTCAAGCCCCTAAAATACTACAACAACAACAAATGATTTGAAGTATAATGTCACACTCATCCTATCTTATTTCTAAAATGGACTGATATGTGCAGGTATGGCAGGATAGAGAAAAAGGGGGGGAAAAACCATTTTAGGGACATGATCTTCACTGGTGGCAAAAAAGAGGCAAAATCACCTGACCCCTGGCACAGTAAAGGTCAATATGGCATTGGCTCACAAAAAGAAAACTAGAATGATATTCTAAATGTTAGAAATACCCATGTCAAAAACTTTCTATCAATATCAAATTTCATTTTTATTAAATTTTAATTGTAGGTATACTGATTCTTCAAAATTTAGGCACTGCTTTTACTGTTCATATGCTCAATTTGATAACAATCATATCATATTTATTTTTACTGTTCTTGTTTACAATTTACCCTTTGATAACCCATAATGTATCACTCTCCTGTCCACAGCTGAGAATTAATATCCATGCTATGAAGCTATGAATGTTCCATGCAGCACTCCAAAATGCTTTAAAAATATCTCCAATTCCTTAAGGAAGAATATTTAACATTATTTAGCCAGTTTGTGAATCACAACTTGAGCAAAAGTAAGTCTTTTTACGCGGGAAATTCTACCAGGACTAAATAAAAAGACATCATCTTCTAACAAATTCCGGCTGGGTTACGCCTGTAAAACAGATTTACTGCCCAGTACTGCTTGCCCTTTTGGGTGGGAATTTTTTTTGCGGGATATCACAAAGCACTGTACAAATGCAACTACAAGAAAAGTAAAACCTGTGTTTAAATCACTGATAACGTATCTATCAACAAATAGTCTCATTCCATTCATAGGTTGAAATGTACAGTTCAATACTAAACAAAATACCCCATTCAGAACATTAAAGACAGTCAAAAAACAAAACCTCAAAAAGTTACAGTCATATCTTGAGCAATAAAAGGACCAAGTATTAAACCTGAATGATTACGGTAACTTCATTTTTCATCAGACTATTCATTTTTTATATTCTCAAAACTAACCAAAACTACTATAAAAGTCTTAATACCCAATGCCCCCCTGCCCCCACCCCACCCCACCCCACAGCAGCAAGTATGTGTAAAATGGCAAAAGCAGAGATACCTTTATTTAAGAAATCTTTACCTAGACAAATGTCCCCTCCTCTCCCTTTCTGGAAAATATTATTGTTCCTTCTGTTTAAATTAATACTTTAAAGGTAAACGTATGAATGTAATAAATGTTCACTAAAAGCAGTTATATTGCCTAAATTCCTTATAATGTCCCTGACAATATTAAGTGAATTGTGAGAGTATAATTTATATCAAATTAAATTTGAATAAAATATAACCCATTCATGTCAGAATGCATCTATGACTTTATTTAACTGTACAGAATGAAATGTTTCTGCATTGAAATTGTATGGCAGGTTTTTATTAAAACTATCACATATATATGTGTATAAACTATCACAAATATATGTGTATAAACTATCACATATATATGTGTATACATGAGAAACAAACATGGTGTCACATTGCATATTAAGTGCCAATTCTTGTGTCAATGTCTTCCTTCTAATATGGCAGCCACTAAATGAGAACAAAGTACAAATGAGGTGCTTAGAGTAAGTGAATTAAAAGTTTACAATACATATATTATGCTAAAATGGATTTCACCTGGTTATAAAAAAATGGCATGAAGTAAAACTGTGGTAATCAGTCATTTTTAAAATACAATAAAGCATTTACAGATAGCTGCTGTAACAGATTCAACTGTATACCAAAATCAGCTGTAAAAATGCTAAAAATAACCTCTGTAACTGTATAAAAAAGCTTTCATAAATATAATAACATATGTGTCAATTAAATCAGACTGAATAATGTATGTGATTTTAAACTTAGATGAATATAAATATATATTATGTACATCGAAATAAGAAAATATATTAATATCAAAAAATTGTAAATATCCATATAAATGAAAAAACTCACTTTCATTCTTCAAAACACAACATGTATCTTAATAATGCATAGCATGCTAAAAACTCTTAATATTTTTCACACAGATACAATTTTTCAAGATGAATTTAATTCAGTACAGTTTCTTAACCCTAACATTGCAAAATTTCAAAAATGGATATATCTATTTTTCCATTTAGACAATATCATTAATTTTCATTAAAGAATGTTAAATGAAATATTTAGTGACTGGATAGCAAACAGCAAGTTGATCATGATCTGCACTGATCAGAAAGGAAAAATCACTTGCCACTAAAAGGGTCAAGAATAAACAGTAACATTATGTCCTTTCCAAACAACAGAGAATTACCAAGTGTAAAATAGCATTAAATACTGCATGTTTTAACAAACACTGGATAATTTGCTCTTTTTGTATCCAATAAGACCATGTGAATGGTTGAAACACCAAGGATGTATTTAGAGTTTAAAACGCATTCTGTTGTTTGGCCTTATTTTCAGCTATACAAATGATATAAAATGAAGTTGAAACTCTAACAAAGGTTTGAACATAATACTAAGATTTTTTTGAGACAGACCTGCTGCATTTTGAATTATTCTATTTGAAATGGGAACTGGAATGGAAACCATGCAATCAGGATGAAAGAAATGCCTTCAAATTGTTTGAATAAATATGAAACTAGAGGATCAAAATGGGCCCCCATCGCTCAACTGAGTCAATAGGAAACACAAGCTCTGTACGGTTTATAGGATATAAACATGACTGTGTCAGTAAGTTGCGACACAGCTAGATTATATTCCATACATAAAATATGGCCTCTTTAGTGTGCACAAGATTATTCTATGATCTGACCTTGTGACCTACATTTTGACCCTATGCGACCAAGTTTCAAACTTGACACAGACATCTAAAGAGAAAATATTCTCTAAATTCATGAGTAGGTGCTATCTTGACCATGTGACCTAGTTTTTGATCCCATGTGACTTTTAACTTGACCTAGCAATAGGCAGGAGAAACATTTTGACTAATTTCTACAATGATTTAGTCTAAAATGATCCCCTTGTTACTAAAGTAACTGCTACAGCCTGTTGATTGACAGATAAAAGACAGGCAGTAGACATCGGATGATTACTAAAGCTCACACTGGAGACACTGATCTCAGATAGGCTAAATTCTTTTAAACAATAGCGTAAGTTTTTAATAAATTATTGTCTATATGTTTGTAAATGTGAAAATGAAATTAATTGCTAACACTCAACAAACTTATCAAAGCATTCCAGATAAAAATGCAAAATTTTGCATGAAATTCTAGTCAGAAAATATCCAAAGCACTACTTTATCAAAAGATTTGAATTACAAAACTGAAATATACTTCCATTCATAGGATGAAGTCTGAAATAACTGCAGACACTTTGGTTTAACCGAGAGTGTGACTCTGAATCCCATAATAATGTGTAATACTTTTAACAATTGTAAGTTTTATTTCCAGCACATACTAGAATTTGCACAAAGGAGAAGCTAAATTATTTGAAATTCACAAGCTGTATGGCCATTCATTATTCACGGTATTTAGTTAAAATTGCTGTTTAATGTACATAAAACCTCACATCCCTTAGCAGTATACTGACAAGTCAGCTAATTACTTTTACTGCTGAGAAAGCAAATTGCTTATTTTGCTGTGTCAGCGAATTGCCTTTTTGGGGGAATCGGCAAATTGCTTATATTGCTGAATCAGCTGTTTTCTCCAGATTATGCCTATTGCAAAATGACTAGCAGCTCAAATTTTGATTATTTATTCAATTTCTTATTTCTTTTTCTAACCTAAAAATAATTATAATCTAGAGTCATATTCCAGAATATAAACTATGTGTACCATTCATTTAGTGAGAAGAAGTAAAGTTTTAATAAACAAGTATTTGCCTTTTGTCTTCAACAATTTTTAAGTAATACTTTAAGACCTACAAGGGTTAGACCAAAGTCTACCAAGAGTAGACTACAATTCATCAGACTCATGTAAAAAGAACAATTAACAGATGAGTATTGAACCCTGAGAATGTTTTTCAGGGTGTCATGTTTTATGATATTGCCAGTGTGTGTTTGAACCATTCATTTTGTCTTCTTGTTTTCTGTGTGTCCATTTGAAACACCATTTGCAACCTGTCCATTCTTTTCTTCGACTTCTTTTGCCTGTAAAACATAAAAGAAGTTTTGTTTTTTTCCAACTTAACTACATGCAATATGGTTTTACCATGTATTTAAAAGATGGCTTAAAACTTATGTGCAAGACAATAATGCATTTAGTTATATACTTAATGAAAAAGTAACAGTTGGTTAGTAAAATGATGCACAAGCTGATCAGTGTTTACACTAGTGAAACAAGAAGAAATCATAAGCTCCATTAGGTTAGTGGGTTTTATAATTACATTACAAGCCCATGGGTTAGAATTACAGAATTTGTGCAAAATATTGATTGCAAATGTTAGGCGCTTTTTATAACTGTCTAGAAAGTTATATGTAGCTGTTATGAAGCAAACAAAAAGGCCAAGACAGTCCTATATTGCTCACATGCCCATTACTCTTAATGACAAATTCTGACAAGTTTTAATGAAATCAGTATTGCTGTTTACAAAAACATGTGTTGACAAAAAAAATCTATTTTTAGCAGAATGACCTTGACCGTACAGAGACTCTAAGGACAAGTGCAACTGAGCTACAGCCCGACCATTTCTGCAACGATTCATGTTGGTCTATGTAGTAATTGATCAGAAAGAGGGATGACAAAAAATTCCTACTTTTAGGAACTGTGACCTCGAGTCCTTGACCTTGACTCACACATAACTGGAGTTTTCACTGGTATACATACTAAAAATGATCAGGACACAGGAATGAATAAAAGTACTACAGTTTGAAACCATTTTTTTTACGAGAAAAAGCACATAAATCATCTCCATCTGATCACATCTTGTCCAAAGTTGTACTTGCACAAGATCTTACAGGCAATATTTTTTTGACCAACCATTGACTTTGTACCATCTTAGCCAATGAGAATAAATGCCAAGTTTTGTAACACTGCAAGCATTAACAATGCATAAAGGATGGATGACAGACATTCACTGGTCCTAAAAGCTCTATGCTCAGGACTACCTCTATATCTGAGCAACACACAAATGATAAATCACTTTCCCCAAGTCCTTATAAGTTTGTTTGCAGGTGAGCATTAAACAATGTACTTCATTCATAAAATACACGTATCAGATGCAAGCATGCTAGAAATGACGTCTAATATTAGTATGTTAAATAATGACAAAAATACGATGAAACAAAAATTACTTCAATGAAAATTTATACCTTCTTTGTGTGTGATTTGATATATGCTTGAAAATAGAAGTTCAGAAATAATGCCAGTATGGAGGATGCGTAAAATACCACTGCGTATTGCATCCATAACGGGAACGGGCATCGCAGAAGCAGTGACTGCACCGCATGAATGATTCCAATGTTGAACTGAATCTAAAAATAGCCAAAAACAACACAATGTAATGTAAAAAAAACAACTGGTCACATTACCTTGACTTTTGGTTTCTTTATATAGGCTTGAATATAGAAGTTTAAGAATAGAGTAATAATCGTCACGCCGTACACGAGGGACGTCCACAACATCCACCTTGGGTATTCACATTCAATAATAAGGGACTGAAGTCCATACACCATTCCGGCAAAAAACTGGGTCTGTGGACAAAAACAAACATGCCGCATTTAGATACACTTAACAACACTTTATATAATCAGTCGCATTCCAGTTAAACTATCTGTTCTTTTTTGTTTGTTGTTATATGACCTTCCGGCATAACCATTTATAAATCATAGTTCCAATACAAACAAGACAATCGGCAGTCTCTATCTATAAAAACTTTGTTTGCTTTCTGTCAAGTATTTGCTCTGTACACTGGCTCAATAGTTGATAATAATATTAAGCTGATATTAACGACTTTTATCTTGTTGCATGGCTTTTAGATGAATCTACATTAGAGCAAAATAATTTTTTTATGATACATTGTTTTGTGCAAGGAAGCTGATCTTAAAACTGTACTCTATCCAAAATAGAGCATAGTTTCAATAGAGTAGTATAGGAAATTTGCCATGATACAAATCAGATTGAGAACCGTTTGCTCAAACACTTACATTATTACTCAGAGGCATATCTCAGCCTCCTCAAAATAAAGTAATTATTCTCACAAACAGTTCTTTTGTTCTGTAAATCAATTTAGCTTCTTATACTTTGATCCAGTAGATAATGAATTACTTCCCTTCAAGGCTTGAATCATAGTGTACTGGCATTAATTTTGTTCATAGGAACTAACAGTCAGGATTGTGCATTTTCCGGCTTCAAGTTTTACCTTTCAACATTCCATGCAAGCTAACATCAAATGATTTTGTTTTTTCCATGTTCTTAACTTTTGTATTTTATCACCATAAACACATTTATTAAATTTTTTAATATTACAAAATAATAAAGTCGAAGAAAAATAAAATCATGCATTTTGTATTTTGTTAACTGGGTTCTTATGTAAATGCAAAAAGACAACAACAAAATGGAAAAGAAAATTTTAATCTTTGACATTCAAAATGAGACCTTGGTAATGAAGACCAATGCAATCCAAAGTGTCCTCTCTTATACATGCTATAGCAACATACTGACCAAGTTTCAAACAGATATTCCCATGTTACTTAAAGCTATATGTCAGAAACACTCTGGGGGCACATTCTGAACATTGACCTTCAAGTGTGTACTTGACATGAATAGAATGAAATGCAATCATAGCCTTCCTCTTTTACTTACTGGCCTTAGGATAACTGAGGTACCGTAAAAGTTTCAATTAAAGCCCCATCCCTAATAAGCATCCCAAGACTTCTGATAGTTATACGATACACCATACTACAGTCATTGCAATTGACTAATGTTTAATACATTTTTAATGTTGATAACTGAACTTTTGCAAAACCTACAGTCCGCTACTTCATTTGTACTTGGGACAAAAAAGGAAAAAGTATAGCTACCATTACTGAATCTTTGGTTTGTGATTTAAGGAATGTTCAACTTTATCAAGGCCCCACACCTAGCCTTTTTGGAAAATTTTACCTGGTCACTGATCAGGGTACTTTATTACAACCTTAACAGGTATTTCAAGAAAAGCAAAATATATTTATTAACTGTCTATTTTTTTTTTGTTAAGGTATTCTTGCCATGCATACAACATTAATCTTACATAAAAATAAAAAGTACAATACGAACTTTCAAAAATGACTGTGTACTCAGATTTTCAGCATTTTTGAGATTTTTATAACAACATGTCCTCTAAATATAACTTTTCCATGCAGTAGAACTAAAAATGTAACAAGCATTTTACACATGCATTGCATCTTAACTCACAGACTGATTATATAAGTTTTGTTAAGTGTAAGTAAGCCTTACTAATTAGATAATTATGTCTCTACATGGTCTGAAATATAAAATGTGTTGTTATGAAAAGCTCTGTAAAAAGCTGAATATAATAATATTATGCACATTTAACCTTCACCCCACTAATTTCATAAAATGGACTTGTCCATTTATCAACATGGTCTGTTTCATTAACATCTCAAGGGGTGCCAACTAAACACAGTTCATGTTCAGACTGCAAATCTGTACAGGCTGATCATGATCTACACTGCCAGTAGGGTAAAGGTTAAATATAATAGATAAGCTTTGGCTCACATGCATGGCGCATATCCAAACACACCACTATAATTTCCTATATGATTAATACTAAAGATAAGCAACTGAAATAGAACCTTCATGTAACTTTTTACATTCCCTGTGCATCACCTAATAGCTTGAATACATAAAAAATTGCCATTAAGTAAATTGTCTAAACAAGATCAACCACGCCACTGCATTAAGCAGACATGTTGCAGCTGTTGAGTTGTTGAAAGGAAATACTTGTCAAATGAGAGTACAGGTGCACTGATGTAGCAAGAGACACATCGAACATGTTCATATAAAATAGGTGATTGCTAATAACAAGTTAAAATGGACTGTTTGATGGACAAGATACAATACTGACTGCCTAAAGCAGGTAGCCTAGATCTGGTTGCCCATACCAGGGTTATCATGAATTGACAATCGTTTATAATGACTGCTTAAACAGGTAATTGCTAATTACAAGTTAAAAGATGTTTGATGGACAATAAAAATAGAGCTACCACTTGATCGGGCTAGCATTTATATGGCATAAAAAGTACCTTTGTTCTAGGTATATGGATACATCTATAAGACGGGAACCTGACTTTGCCTCAAGATCAGCAGTTTTTTGCCGAGACCCTATTATAAGACTGGTCAAATATGTGGAAAAAAACAGCCAAATATGATACAACATACTGCAAGAGTATGTTTGCAGTAAGCTGTACAGACATGTACATAATGCACAACATCCACGACACAGAAGCTGGAATATATGTTCATTTGTAGCACAATAGCAGTCCATACAGTACATGGCTCTATGTCCGCAAAATTCATGCAACTTATAAAATAGCAAAATAAATTGCCTAAAAATACACACTCGGGTCTTACCGCATATATACCTCGCTCAAGGGTGGTGGACCTAATAAGCACATATACAAACAAACAAACCTAAAAATACAAAGTAACTATGTTGTGATACTTACAAGCTGAATGATGGTCAAATATCGTTTCCACCAGAGGTATTTCTGATACTGAGGTCCCAACCCAGCAATGCCATAGTATGTATACATGATAACATGGATAAAAGAGTTAATCATGGCACCAAAAAATGCTGAAAATAGAACAAGATGGTACCAGTGAGCAGTACTTTTCCTTTATTTTAAAAAAAAAAAAACACCAATAAAAAAAAAGTTAAATTTTTTTATGCCTGTTATTTTTTGCAATGTTTTAGATTTCTGTTTATCATTACATAAGATTCAGACTTGTTTGTATATTCAAGAATGCAATATGAGATAAACAAATTAAGAAGAATGCAATATTTAAGTGTTTCAGGGCAAACCAACGCAAATTAATGGGCAAGATCAAAAGGAACAATTTATTAAAAAAAAAAAAAGGGGAAAAAGTTCTAAAAAAACACAGCCAACCAACCTAAATGTTTTTGAAATGTGACTGGAAACACACTTTGTTTTGGCCTTACTTGTAATTGTTCATTTTAAGTCTCTTTTCAATCTGTTAACAATATCTTTATTCAGGCCGGCGGCAAATTTCTTTAAAGTATGCTTACCGACCATAGAGTTAATAGTACACAATTTGCACAATTACAAAATCTTACATTATATTTTATTTTATGTTACTTACACTGGCCACCTGCAACCCACTTTACTCCCATCCACCATATAGGGAACATAGTAGCGTGGTGATATACATGTAGGAAACTAATCTGATTGTTCTTTTTACGTAAAACAAAAAACACGGTGTCCAGCATCTCTACACATTTTGAGAAGTAAAACCACCACAGTGCTTTAGCAATCTAGAATAAAGAAGATATTTATTACGAACATGACTTTTAAGTACATTAAATTTTCACCTGAGCATGCTTAGAATAAACTTTTTTGCACTTAAAAAAGAATACTTTAAACACACTATTAATAACTTTCATTCAAATACATACAATTTTATAAATAACACTTGAACAAAAGTTATTAAACTGTAAATTTGGTACAGAATACCAAAACTGTCCAAAGACACAAAACAAAACAATTTATTAGTACAAGAATTTTGTCAAACACTTTTACAAAATCTAAATCTCACACATCTCAGGCTAGAATCAGGGGAGACAACACTTACCCTAACTTCATGAGGATTGTCAGAGTAGTCCACTGTCTGGCAGGAATAGTTGTACCCAACCATTGTTGTATTGTATAAAAGCTGAAATCGAAGAAACAGAAATTTAACAAGAACAACATTAGAATAGCATAAATTACCACATATCAAAGGGAAAAAATATTAAACAGTCCTTATATACTTACACAACCTGTGACTGTTTTACAAAAATCTTAACCACAATACTGACTTCCATACTGTGAAAGAATGAATTGCTGAAAAAATAGGATAGGTAGAGGTAATATTTTGCTTTTAACAAAGTTACTACTGTTTTAAAAAAATGTAGGTGCTAACCTGTATTGAAGGTATCAGGTTGCAAAAATTGCAATATAAATAAATCTACGTTTGGGCTAACAAGCAACTTTGTAAGTAAAAATTCTTAAATTGACAATATCAGAGAAGTGATTTTCACTCAACAATGTGAAATAAGAAATCTACGAAAATGCTTAATTGTTGGAGTAAATCGTATACTCAAGTCTGTGACATACAATTATGTGTACAAAAATTAGATATTTTAAAGGCACATATATCATTTAAACCACCATGGCATTGGTGGGGATTCAACCCATAACCTTTTGGTCCTGAGGGGAACAGAAACAACTGTCACCAAAGCAGCCACAAGGGAATTATCTTATTTTATTTATTGAATACCTTCTTCTTTGTACACAAGTCAAGCTCTACCTTTTTATGAAATGGTTATATATTTTAGTGTGCAGTCATTTGTTATGACACTGTCACATTGTCCCAAATTTACTGTACTTATCAACTTTTAAATTACCATCACCTACCTCTGTGCATATATGTAAATTGATGGCTATACAGATGAAGTTATATATAACAATCGGCCACTTGAGTTTGAACGGTTCTCGGTTTTCCATAAATTTGGGTCCAATATATGACACAAAGATGACATAGACGGCTGTTATTAGAAGTGTTGGAGCGTAACCTTGCATTAGAAACCAGTTCTCCACTCTCTTGTCTGAAACAGATGTGAAAATTAGATATAAGTACCATTGCTTTATACTTTTTATAATGTCATCTTTAAAAATGGTTGTGATAGTTTTTACAGCACTTCTAACTATTTTTATAAAACAGATGTAAGCTCAGCTGTCAAATTACTTTCATAAACATTTTTGATCATCTTGGATTTATTATCATTTTGTGAATAATCTTAACTTAAGAACAGTATCTAAAATAGTAGGAGTCAAACTACTGCACAGTTAATTTGTGGAGATTTTTGTTCATATTGTTTAAAGCGTACAAAGCGAATACAAAATAGACTGGAAATAGTGCAAAAATATATAGTGGGGAAAAAAACATGAATGAATGTTATCAGACTAAGAAACTAGTCTAACTTTAAGAGCTATGTTAAAACGTACCTGAGACCGAGAGAGCCCATGTGTAGAACTCACTTAAGTGGTTATACTTGTCAACTATCAACTCCATGTTTGCATTCAGTCCCTGAAAAAAGAGTAAATACATCAGCTGACTATATTCACTAAAAAGAAATCAGGCCCCAATTTCACAAAAATACTTAAGTAATTGCTGAACTGAGTACGTTATTTTAAAGTCTAATTGTTTCTTAAAATAAGAATATCTACTGTTGTCATTTTTAACGATAGTTTATTTTTGAATGAAATTAACATGTTGAAAGAATAAAAATGCTGTGAATAACTAATTGCAAGTCAGATTGAGCGAAACATTCATTTGAGTACAAGTTAAGAATTTTAAGAATCTTAAGAATTTACTTAAAGCAAATTACTTGCTAAAAACAACATTTCCTCCACAGATACTAACAAGTCTATATAATTGTAATAAATGGGTAAATAGGATTCTGACAAATTTGAATTCTTTAAAGGGTTGAACATGACTGTAATCTGAAGCGTTGAAATAAGTTGAGCATGTAACTAAGTAATTAATCTAAAGTTATATTACCCTTGAAAATGGTCACATTTGTTTATAGTTAAGAATGATGCTCAAAACACAGTGGATGCTTTAAAAACATAGAAAATAAGTTTTACCAAGTTATTTCTATAATTGACAAATACAAGTAAAGATATACATAACCGAAAGGGTTCAGTTTTTATTTTTGACTAGGACAGTCAAAAAAGATTTTTAAATTTTTCCTCTGTATTCAATGTGAATGAAACTGTTTAACAGATTGTTATTTATGGGTTACAACTATGGCAATGTTTATGTTTCTAGGAGTATATATCACTGATTAATGTTTCATGGTCACTTTGAAGCGTAATATAACTTTAAGTATTTTCGGTGAAATTGGGGCCAGGAATCAAAACTAAGAACTGTTACAGTCTCAGGGGTAAATACCCTTACTACATGGAATTTAGGTGTGTGATTTGCATTTGTATTTACCTGTACAAAAGGTATTAATGTACAACGATATCAGTACAAAACCAACACCAATATTAGCAAGCTTAATTTAATCTCTTTCAATAATAGCTACAAAATTATCTAATGGAGTACTCAACATTTATGAAAATGTGCAAATATACTGTGACTCAACATTACAATGTCATTAAATGACATTAATGTGAAAGTAGGAATATTAAAGCTATTTATTTTATGTTTTTCAGTGAATTATAGAGTTTTCTCAGTGAAATAAAAGTGATAATCCACAGTTTTGAAACAGTGGATTACCATTTTTATTTTTCACGTTTTGCGCTCTTTTACCCGGTTTCGTCAAAAAGTATACCGAGCGTAATTAATGCTGGAAACCATGCGACGATGACGCGCTTAAATGACGCCATTTGCGCTATGTTTCTGGTGACGTTTCCCGCGATTTTCGATATTTTGTAGAAACAAACTCAATAAAAGTAGAGTTTTAACCATAAAATAAACAGAAAAATTGTTGGTATCGGTGTAACACACGTTATTTCACTCGTGAACACCAAAGCTGTTATTTTCACTCGTGGCTGCGCCACTCGTGAAAATATCACTTTTGGTGCTCACTCGTGAAATTATAACATGATCTTACACCGAAACCAACAATTATCCTCTATTTATATTGTATCTACCAGATAAACCATATTTAACTAACGATCAATGATTTATATACTTCAACACTTCAACAATTTTAAAACAAAAACAATTTACTTACAGGAAGAGAGCTCTTATCATGGGATGAGAAAAGTCAGTGTAAAGTTTACAAAATCATTTGGTGAAAAGAAAAACTATGTTGAAAAGTATGTTGAAAAATTATATCTAAGATTTACTCAATTATTATAATTTTCATACATTATCATATTTCACAGAATGTCTAAATAAATTCTGAAAGGTCAAAATACATATTCAGTACATTAGGTATACACACAAATGAGCACCAATATTAAATGTAATTTTACAAAATTGCAATGAAATAGTTGTTCAGATTGAATAAAATGAAACATACCAAGGCCTAATTTTGCCCTTTTTTCATAACATTTAAAAGTTTTCTATGGAACAAGGTCAACAAAGTAAATATCACTGGTAATATTATGGCTTTTTTTGTAAAAACATATGTAGCCAGTGGATGAATCTGCACTGAAAACTATAAGCTCAAAATTAATTGGGTAAAAAGATGTTAAAGCGTGGAAATTTTTTGTTACAAACATCAAAACCCAGGAAAACGAGCGGTAAACTCAGATTTTTCAGGCAATATACCAACTGGGCTTGGAAATATAAAATCGAAAATCATTACTTTAATTTGGAAATCAAATCCTCTTTAATAGGACATTTTAGTCAAAACGTTTAATCAATTGCAACATAAATATAATATATAATACAGCATGCATGCTCTGTACATTACAGGGTCTGTATACCGGTTTACAGACCCTGTTTTTAAGTAGCAATTTTGAGCATTCAAAACTTTGCATCAATTTAGTACATGTTGCAAATATATATTGCTGCATTTTCAATAATAAAGCAAAAAATAAGAATGACTTTCTGACAACTTTTTTTCTTGAAGAAATGACTTGAATACGTATAGAACGGAATACTTATGTCAGCATTGTTTTAAATTTTATTTCATTATACTGTCAGTAAATGTATTTTTCTATATCAGTTAATTAAAAGTGACCATAGGCCTTTAAAACTTATAGATAAAAATCATTTTTGAACGTATAAATTATAGCATTGAATACAGTATAATTAATAACATATCTGTTAAAGATTTCTCAAGAAAGTTACTTACTTTATTTAATATACAGGCAGGTAGGAAATATTCCATGAAATTCCAAATTATCACAGAATTTCGTTTACTCAGCTATTTGAATTCAAACACAGTGTTACATATTTTATAAGCTTTCTATATAGCATGCAAATACATATGTATATATATGTATTACTTTTAAGGAATTAACATGTTTTATCAAAACAGGACATGTTAAAACGTAGTCTTTCACAGTTTGTTCTTAATGCTGATCACGTCAGAAGTTAATCCGTAATACTTATTCAGTGATGTAACAGTTTAAGATTGCCTTAATTGGTGTGACCAACAATTCAATGCTTAAGAACTGTTAATGCCAGTTTAAACATACTAAAAATATATGTTTGATAATAAGTGAAGAAATCATAATAAACTTGAAACACATACATTTTGAAAATCTGCATATTCACTTTACGCTTCAATGAAAAGCTTTGAAATTTAATAAGCCAGAATATTTTATTTGAAAACAACTTACACTTGTTTCTAAACCTTGACATTTAAAATTCAAAATTAAAGGCCCTTGACTACTGTGGACATAACAAATTCTACCTACCACTTATAAAAGAAAGATATCTCGCTAACAAATTGACTGCAGTTATTTGTACAAAATTGATTTCCTAATTTGGCTTTTGTAATGGAAAGTACTCATTATTGCAAAATATGTAACAAATGCTTTGTGACAAAACTTTTACATGACTAAACATTAAATATTAAAGGAAAGTCTCACTCACTGATCATCTGAGACTATGATGGGTCTAAATTGTTTTAAGAGTAAAATAGGACACAGTCAGCAAGTTCAATATTCTATTTGAGCAAAATCAAAGTGATCATGGCGCTTAAAGCTGTAACACATGGAAATTATACTGTTATTATTCCTACAGCTTATAGAGTCACTCTTGGGGAAAAGCAAGTACTGGTGTCATATAAGGAGGTACAGTTGTGACCAAGTGGGGCTTGAACCCTCAACCTCCGGGATCAGCGGCCGACACCTTAACCTTTACACCACTGCTTCCCTTTACAAATTCTTATTCAGGTTTCACATAGGACACATTAATAAGTCTGGACCATCCTCACATTATATGTAACATTGAAGTTGTTCTCACCACTACAATCATGAATGCTCCTGTACGTGTTATTTCAGACCAATCAAAAGAGCACTAACATAATGTAATGTATGAAGATTCATCGAATAGTGTGAAGTTTCACTTGACCTTACCACACACTGACCACTTCAGAAGAAGTTATATTGTAATAATTTCAGAAAGTTTGCCTTCTTAATGCACAGCTGATCACAGTGACTGGAATGATTTACAGTTCAGACCATATTAATCATAGCGTAATTCATTCTAGTTTGATCAGTCTTTTTAATCAGTGATACGTACAAGTTTAACAAGTTGAATGATTAAAAAATCTTTGATATTCATAATTTTAGACTCTGATTTCAATATACAAAACACAGAAATTAATACTTTTACTTCGCTTTAATATGAACATGTTTACTTTGAATATCATAAACATTTGCATGTATAAATAATTTGGCATCCTGCATTGATTCTGAGATACCGGTACTTTCTAGTTAGCTAATGTCAAAATCCTGCTAAAATTAAGTGGTACAGTTCTTATTAATAATCATCGATGATAATGACATGTGCAAAAATTAACACAATACTTAATTTATAATTGGTTGTCAAAGTAATTTGAAGTCCTACACAGATTTTGAAGTTTAACAGCTGTGTATACTACTGTCAAAAGTGTGAATGAGGAAGCTAAAGTAAAACAAAAATTAACACAGTCAGCAGTTTAGCATTGTAAATCAGCCTGGTCTCCTGGATTAGATTAATTTATTTGAACTTCACTGTATCAAACATTCATTGAACTTCATTTAGTCTGTATTAGCATGCATTAAACATCATTTAGTATGTATAAAACATTCATACCTGCTCATCCTGAATGTAGTATTTAAGTGTAACTGGTTTCAGGTCTTATCAAATTTCAGTTTATTTTCACATACCTAGGAAACCCCTCACACTACATTGAGACCAAAATAGAAATTCACCAAGCAGGAAATGAAATGCTGTCAGTCGATCAAAAACTTACCTCTTTTCACCCAAAAACAACAGTAAAATAAAGGAGCTCACCTTTTCTGGCCAAAATCGTCTGAATCCTAGCAAGCAAGTACAGAACCGTTTGCTTAATTACCGGTGTTTCTATAGGCAACAAAAACACAAATAAACATAGCAGGTGCGCTGAACCAATTAACGGAAAGAAGGTCAAAAGCAAGTCGGTGCTGATTGGCTGGTCATGTTCTATCACGAGGATTCCCGCAGGTCGTGTTGCAGGAGCGAACAACTTGAGGCAAGAAAAGAAGTTAAATTTGGACATCTTTAAAAAGAAATTTTCAACAGAAAGACAGAAAAGGTTGTTAGAATTTATTGCAATAGTAAGTTGAAACTTTTTTTTTTCAATTGAAAAATCACACCACGTTACTGTTTGTTTACATTATTTGCTAAGGCGGCGGTGCGACTGTTTATTATGTCTACGGTAATTAGTCCTATGGATGATTTTACACTTCACTGTAACACACCATGTTTAATGAAATTGTGTAAATGGCTTAGTTGTCCTTCACTTTGAACTTTCAAATGCCGAAGGTCAACAGTCTCATTTAGGAACAACTATATGTTGACTTGTAACACTTGCATGTACAGCTCATCTGATCTGTGTATGGTGACAGATGATGCATTCAGCAATTTGTTTGTAATTGTGCTTATTAGGTCCACCATCCTCTAAAGAGGCTATAATCGGTTTGACCCTTATACATTCAGCAATGGCTGCAATGGCTTTTTAAAGATTTTTGTTTCGTGCTCTGAACCCACACAAGGTTCATTCAATGACCAGATGCCATCCCATTGTGTTTCCTGAAGGAATGTGCAGGACGGATTACTCCACTCCTTGCTCCACACTTTGTCAACCTTGAAACAGGGTGCAGTTCCAGCTAGCTCCTTGGCAAATAACGGGCCAATTTCCTTACCATCAATCTGCAGCAAAGTGATAGAGCATTTCAGTCATAGCCAGACTATGCAGCAAATGCTTACTAACATGGGTTAACAAAGAGATGCTCCTGCAACAGTCATTTTATCCTCACCCAACAGCCCAACTGATCGTGCGCCAGGGCTTTTTGCTATATACAATGGCCACCTTTCACATAATTTGAACTTTCGCACATCTATGTAATATAAGTTTGTAAAATTGGTCGGTCTTGCAGTCTAAATATTGAGGCTACCTCACCCAGCTGTGCCAGATGAAGGAGAGCAAGGTAACAGATGTATTGTCATTATCCTGCTAAATTTCTCCCAAGGCTTTTGGCAAGATTAGACACAAGGGACATATCCTGAAGCTATGCCACTATGATTTCAACAGGAACACCCTCAGGATGATACAGAGCCTCCTATTAAACCAAATCCAGCAATTCACTCTTTTGCCTTATAGCCTTACCCCATCACTTATGGAGTACCCAACTTCTATTTATATTTTATAAATAATATTGTACAATGCATTACTATTTCACAATTTCTTCACAATCAAGTCAGGTCAACAAAATCATACAATGGTGATATTTTCCGTGCTTGGGCAAACACTATCAGCAAAATCATGCAACAGTGATATTTTAATGTTTCCCATTCAACCAAATTTGTTAGTTTGTAATTTGAGCTGCTGAATTTGAGATTTATTTAATATTAATAACATCTTACTGATCTTACAGAACAAGATGACACTAATGGAGCACTTGCAGGAACTTGTGAAGAAAGCGTCCATCCCAGGTAAGGATTACTGTTGCTTCCATCTCTATGTGACCTCATGCTTTTGGTACTTATCATATTATCTCGGTACAATATATCATTTATGAGTATAGTTCATTTTGGGATGTAGCTCAAATAACAGACAAAGACATCTCCTCTGAAACCACTTGGCCAAGAATAAAACAGCAGGAATGTTCCTGCATGAAGCTCTACCAAAATTGTTCAAAGAATTCCATTCCATGCAGAACTCTGGATGCTATGGCAACAAATAGGAAAAACTTTAAACCTCGCGCGGGTGGTCACTTAGTTTTTGCATAGGCATATATAGGAAAAACTTGAAAAATCTTCTTCTCTCAAACCACAAGGCCTAGAGCTTAAATATTTGGCATGTAGCATTGGCTAGTGCACCTCTACCAAGATTGTTCAAATTATGACCCCCGGATCAAATTGACACTGCACAGGGGGTCACTTAGTTTTACATAGGCTTATATAGGAAAAACTTTTAAAATCTTCTTCTCTAAAAGCATAGAGCTTAGATAGTTGGCATGTAGCATTGGCTAGTGGACCTCTACCAAGATTGTTCAAATTATGACCCCCAGATCAAAATTGACCCTGCACGCGGGGTCCTCTTGTTTTCTCAAATAACAGGGTGTAAAAGCAACCATAACTTTCAAATAACTTTTAAAATATTTGGTTTTAACAGATGATCGAAGTAAAGACTGGTTGCTGGTGACGTCAGTGTGGCCAACTGTAGCGATTACCACCACATACCTTGCAGTTATACTCGGGGGACAGAGGATCATGAGAAACCGGGAACCGTTCAAGCTCAATGACTTGATGATGTTCTATAACTTCTGCCTTGTCTTACTGAATGCTTATATTTCGTTTGAGGTAGGTATAATTAGCCACTCAGTGGATGTTTTGTGGAGTTTTTGATGATTGTGAAAATTAATGAGTTATTGTTTGAAAAAATAATCACATTGCTGCTGATGCTGTGAAACATCATCAACTCCAACCCAGCAGGCAGCAACTGAAAAATCCCATTTAGAAACAGTTGCAGTTCATAATCAGCCAGCATATCACTGCAGTCTGATCATGATCTGCACTGTTTGCTGATTCTGGTCAGTAAATTGTCAGTGAGGACCTTGAAATACTATATTAATTTTCATGTGCATCTGAAAGATGGAACATGTCCATAGAAAGCTGTGTTTGGATCTGTTCAGGAGGTATCTCATTGTAAATCAGACCATAGTTTATGGGCCAATTATTTCAACAGACTCTGTTCTATTACATTTTATAAGCAGTCTGTCATTTTCAATCAACGTTACAAACGTGCGGCCACATAGATTGAGATATTACAAAAAAAATGTTGAATTGTTGAGTAAAGTGACCCGAGACAGAGTTTGAAACGGAATTTTCAAAATAAAACAAACTTTTTTACATTTTTTCCTTTTCAGTTGATTATGACAACATGGCTCAACTTCAGTTTTAGTAAAGTATGTATGCCGGTAGAGCAGGGAACCGCAGTGGCTGACAGATTGGCTTCAGCACTTTGGTGGTTTACTTTCTCTAAAAGCATTGAACTTATAGACACTGTGAGTTTCTATCATTTTGTGCTGATATTTTGTTATATGCCCATTTCTATAGATATTATGGGCATAGTGTATTGGCAGTCTGGATTAAACGTACTGAAGCTACTGCCTTAGAGGTTACAACATTTAAATATATTAACGCTGTCAGGTCTCTGTCGTTGAAAGAAATTTGTAATCTTACCCAGATAAAATTACAGTGTTACTGGATAGATATTTCTTAAAAACCCTGTTCTTTAATGGGGGGAGGCAACATCAAACATATTGTTGAATCATTGTACATATTTTCTGATAATCTAGCATTCAAACATGCAAAAATGCCCTGCCCCAAACTCAGTGCACCCTTCCCTTTTTAGTAGTCTAGAATAATCACTACTCAAAGTGAGGAGAGTGGTAGTAGCTTTATAAGATATCAATTTAATAACTTAAATAACTGATAATTAAGAAATAAAAAAAATAGGAGTTTTTCAAGAATGCTTATTTAGCAGTATTAATAAAACATAATATCAAAGACTCAGTGAAATTAACAAAAGTTTTTGCTTGTTACATTTCAAGTATTTATATATATGTGATTTACTTTGCAGGTGTTTTTTATGCTTAGAAAGAAGAACAACCAGATTACATTCTTACACCTTTACCATCATTTCACGATGCCGCTGATCTGGTATGTTGGTGTCAAGTATGTACCAGGAGGGGAATGTAAGTATATGTATTGTATAATCTTCTAAAAGTCACGAAGGGGTCATGTACTTTATTTAAAGCTATAAGCTAAATTCTACTACAGTATTTAATTGCATGTTTTAAAATTAAATTGTAATTTTAATCGTAGAACTGATTGTCAGTGTCCCTTTAGGCGTATTCATAATTTTCGCCAGTTTTGTGCATGATTGTCAAATGTCATCAAAACTGAAAAAATTGCCATCAAGCATGTGATTTTGTTGCACTTGGCATCTTTAGCCTGTGTTGGGGAGTCCTCCAATTTGTACTTGAGCCTTGCTGTGTGAAAACCAATATTGAAATATTTATAGTAATTGTCAAAAGAAGAGAAAGAGGTGTATGAATTCTGAATTTCGATCAGTCTGCACAGATGTGTAGACCAAGCTGGATTCATACTGGTCAGACAGGCTAACATTGGTTTTTGCACACTGGGGCTCATATGATAATTCATAGAAAAAAGACTTAGAGCTTAGTTTACAGAACTTGCTCAGTTTGGCTGAAAATTTGTTATTGAAAGTACAAATGTACTTGTTTTGTTTTCAGCATACTTTTCTGCCAGTATTAACAGTACTATCCATGTGCTAATGTATACATATTACCTCCTGTCTGCTATGGGACCTCATATGCAGAAGTATCTTTGGTGGAAGCGATACATGACAGTCATGCAACTGGTAAGTAAGAGTTTACAAATGGATGTAGCGAAAATTTCAGATTTAAGGAACAAACTTTCTCCTTTGAGTTTTTTTCACTTTCTTTATTTTATATGAAATAAAATATGGATATAACAAACTCCAGATATAAGTTACAAATTTTGATTGTCCCAAGGAGTTTGTTATAAACGGAATTTACTGTATCTCTAGTGGATATGATACATAAAATTACAATTAATTATATGATATTACGGAAAAACTTCTGTGGTATTGAGTATCATGCAGTGTTTATTCTCTAAATTACACTTTATTTGTAAGTTTATACTTAAGTGTTTTGCATAGAATAGTTCTTGCAACTAATATTATCTAATCTTGATTACTGCTTTCTGGAGTTTTGACCAGTACTTGCGCCAAAAGAAGATTGTGTTGGTCCACTCACTGTGCAATGCCGCTGTTTTGCATACTACTTTAACTGTTGATTCTTTGAATATTTCAGGTTCAGTTCTGGGCAATACTTTTCCATACATCGTACGCTATCTACAGCGACTGCGGCTACCCAAATCTTTATAACTGGGCGCTTATTTTCTATGACTTTACCCACATTGCTTTGTTCTCAAACTTCTACTACCAAACTTACTCGAAAAAGGCAAAGGAGGCAAGATTGAAGAAACTTGAACAGAATGGAACACCACACCAGAATGGGCTTGTCGGGAACAAGTTGGAGGCTAATGCACGTCGCAGGACCAGAAAGGACTGAATGTGAAAACTTAATTATATGATATAACTGACCAACACTGCCTGCTGTGGTTACAGTAAAAGCTGAAATGAGTAGTTTTGCTACCGGATTACCAATTGTTACCAACTGGTATTCACTTACCTGTGGGAATTTTTTGCCTTTGGAATAAGATACTACTATGTATGGGGTTCTGGTTCCCAGTTACTTGGTTCAGCCGTGTTTACAGAATAACCTCCCTTTCATTTTTAGCTCATCTGGCTTTGCCAGGATGAGCTTTTCTAATGGATGATTGTCTGTCCCCTGTCGTCTTGTCAACATTTTGATTCAAACAACATCTCTGAAACCACTGGGCCAATGCTGATGAAACTATGCAGGGATGTTGCATGAAGCTCTACCAACATTGTTCAAAGAATTCTATTCCATGTAGAACTTTGGTTGCTATGGGAAAACATAGGAAAAGCTTAAAAAATCTTCTTCTCTCAAACCACAAGGCCTAGAGCTTAGATATTTGGCACGTAGCATTGTCTATTGGACCTCTACCAAGTTTGTTCAAATCATGAGCCCTGGATCAAAATTAACCCAGCCAAGGGGTCTCTTGATTTGACATAGGAAAAACTTTAAGTCTTCTTCTCTGAAACCACAATACCTAGAACTTAGATATTTAGCATGTAGCATTGCCTTATGGACCTTTACCAAAATTGTTCAAATCCTGACCCCCTGAGTGAAAATTAACCCTTTCCGAGAGGGGGGGGGGGGTCACTTGAATTCGCCTAGGCTTTTATAGCGAAAACTTTAAAAAAACAAGGCCCACTTTGCAATTGATATTAGGTGAGCGATACAAGGCAATCTTGGCCCTTTTGTTGAAAGTTGTGGTTTTGTGATACTAAACTTGTTTTTGATACTAATTTAGCAATATTAATGACTTTTTCTGCTGAGATTTTAAAATCAACCTGTATCTAACGATCTGTTTTACACCCACTTTAATGTACATACTAAATAAACTTGGTTGATTTTTACACCACATTTAATATAGGTGTTTACAATCAGTTTTGTTGGAAGTTTTACACCAACCAGGTTTAGGTATTACTGCTGCCAGTATACATGTCACAAGCTTAACATATCTCTGTTTTTATGTATATATCAGCAACTAAGCATATCTCTGTATTTGTGATATTTTACCAACTTATACATACCAAAAGGCAAGCATTCTGTTTCTCTATACATGTGATATTGGACCAACTGCTTTATTTTTATGCCACCGACGAAAAACGGGTAGCATTAGGTATCAACTTGTCTGTCTTTCCGTCTATTACTCCATCCCCACTTCCTTGTGCGGAGCATAACTTCAAGAGTACAGTAAAACTTCGTTAACTCGAGCATCGTTAACTCGAGAACCCCGGATAACTCGAGGACTCCTGTCGGTCCCGGCAATTTTACCTATATATTTAACCAGAAAATACTATGGATAACTCGAGCATCAATAACTCGAGAACCCCGGATAACTCGAGGAACACCTGTGGTCCGGCCAGGTAGATTTCTTACTAAATTACCTGCGGCAACTCGAGGTCACTGATTATCAGATTTGTCTCACATCTGATAGCGCATCTTTATATTAACACGTCATGGGAAAAACTTCTATTGTTAATTGATTGTTCTCTTTAATTATCGATAAATCGGCCTTCCAGTTGACAAAGTGTATAAAATGTTATTCGCACATTTAAATCGTCTTAAAGCATGTGTAATTACACCCACTTGTTACTTTTATTGAATTAGAAGAAAATAAAGAAAAAATATGTTTGCGAGTTTTTAATTACGAGAACTTAATGATGAGATGTTAATTTAGAGTCTGAGTAGACTTTTGATAATAAAGCTTGAGAGAAAACCCCAAACTGCATATTCTTTCTAGAATAATCTCTACCAAATTGTCATGTCAGAAATAAACTTTGTGTCCGAGCAATCTAGTGAAGGGCCCGATCTCGGGGGTATAGCTTGATCGGACAAGCAGAAAACCGTTTTTTGAAAATGCCATGAGTTATGTGTTATACCGATTCACCGGTGCTGTGCCTAAAAGACAACTGGTGTGAGTTAATTATCACTATTCGCTATTGAGTCATTTGCAAACAAATTAAGCTTAGGCCAGACTTGTCTAGCAAACTGGTCGTCTGGCATTATTTGCAAACACTAAGAGAAACCCAAGTGACCGGTAAATAAACTGGACGAAGTTAAGTTACATTACCCCGCCTACTTCATTAACCAGTTGTCAAATAGTAATTACCCTGATTGTACATGTTTGCAAACACAACGAACAGGATTTTATCAAATAAGTACGAAAGGTAATCAGAGCTCGTGATTTAATGTAATAAATACATTTTGTAAATGTATTAATCCGACTTCAACATCAAGGTTCTCAAATAACTCGTTGTTCATAAGATATATGACAGCAGAAAAACTTGTAAAATCCAATGGTTCGGATAACTCGAGACCCCGGATAACTCGAGCATTTAACTCGTCCCCTTGCGACTTCGAGTTATCGAGGTTTTACTGTATTAAAGCAAATTACATGAAACTCAATACAGTGATAGAGCACAATGAGAGAAAGTGCAATTTATAATAATTATAACTCTACCTTGCCTTATGTTGAATTATCTCCCTTTGTTATATTTTCTTGTCCAGAGCACAACTCTTAAGGTACTGATGGAAATTTGTTGAAATTGCATACAGTGAGAGAGTATATCGAGATGAAGTGCCATGCCCAAGAACCATAAACCTTTAGTGCCAATTTTTCATGTCAGATCATCTTGCTTCAATATGCAATATTTTAAACCAAACTTGGGTAATTTTGCCAATGAATAGTTGTGCAATGTACAAGAACCAAATTGAAACTTCACCACCTCCGCGGGTGCAGGGGGCTTTTGTCACTTATGATTGACAGCTCTTGTTTGCTAAATAGGATGAATCTCTGGAAGGATCATTAGAGTTACTGTTTTGATTTGATTATTTTTTATGTAAACAGGGTAACATACTAATGGATACAGTATGAATATGTATTTGTTTTGATCTAACAATGGGGTAGGAGAATACACAAAACAAGAACTGCTGTGATCTGTGATAAGACTTTTTTGTAGCTGTGTATGGTATCCCTTTGATCACATGTGTATGGTATCCCATTGATCACATGTGTATGGTATCCCATTGATCACATGTGTATGGTATCCCATTGATCACATGTGTATGGTATCCCTTTGATCACATGACTTTGTATGGTATCCCTTTGATCCTGTAAAGCATGTGAACTGTTACCCTGCTGGTACCATAAACAGACCTGTGGGTCTGCCTTTGGGATGATCAGTGAAGGTCATGATCAGCATGTAAATATGTGCACTTTGAAGTGCAGTTCAAAGTTGGTTTGCTGTTTTTGTTAGGAACATTTAGTAAAAATTGTATGTCCGTTGGTGAACTTACAGTGACTTTTTTGTTTGAAAGTGTTCATTTCTAGCACTGGTTGTTGAGGCAGAATACCTATGCTGCTAGCAGGGTAATGGTTAAACATTCTCATACCTGATGGCCTATGTTTAATCAAGTGCCATTTTGCTCTTCTTACGTTGTATTTAATGATTAATATTGAAATGTTCTTGTTTTTGATTTCACGGTATTGACAGTACCTAATGTAATCAAATGTTTGTACATGTATATGCAACTATGACTATTATTTTTTAAAAGATTTTTAGGACATTGTGATAACAGTTACATTTATATAGTATTGTCATTTTAAAAATCAAAATTTATTTATGTATTATTTTAATTTATTCTTTTTTTATTTGTCTACATGCATAATTATGTTCCTTTGTATAAGCATAATCTTTTCTAATATCAGTCTCTTTAAATGATGGAATGTATTATCCAGTTGCAATAAAACAGAAGTATATACTGTAATTGTTTTTACAGGGTCATTCATCTGTTTGAAAGACCTTGCAATTAATTAAACATAGAGACTTTTGTATTCTTCATATTTATATTAACTTTACTCTTTACTTTTACATTTTAAGATATTCTGTTATGTTCAGCAGTATTAATTCTGTAAGTGTATTGAATAATGTATTTACATCATCTTTCTGCAATTCCAAAACCTTTTAAGCTCAACTAATAAAGTGCTCTTACAAGGTGAGTAACTGTGATTGCTTGGTGTCTGTTTTCTGTTTGTCATCTGTAAACATTTACCTTGTGAGCACTGTAGATGCCACTTTCATAAGCCATCATCATGAAGAAAGATGGTCAGACTGTTTGCTTTGATGAACTCTAGATTTAGGTCAAAATTGATTGAGGTAGGCCCAAAAACTATGTCATCAGGTCAATCATAGAATAACACTCTAGAGGAGGTATGTTGTTCCCAATCATGATAAAACTTCGCCATTGTGTTTCTTGATGAACTCTATGTCCACTTTGAAACTAGGTCAGATGGGGTCGAAAAATAAGTCACATTGTCAAATCACTCAACATTTTGTACCCACTTAACATGAAAGTTTGCTCTAATGTTTTTCTTGATGATCTCTAGGTTGAGTATGAAACTAGCTACCCTCACAGAGTCAAAAACTAGGCAACAAGGTAAGGGTTGACTGATAAATGCTTGTAACTTGTATGAAATGAAGAAGGACTGACAACAGTTTTGCAGACAACCCTGTCAAATAAGAAATATTGAGATTTCTCTAGAGGCTACATTTTGATCCCAATCTTTATGAAAGGTGATCAGAATGATCGTCTTGATGAATTGTAGGTCAAGTTCGAAACTGGGTCGGGTGGAGTCAAAAACTAAATCATAGGTCATTTGTAAACATTCTAGTATTCTTATTATGTTCCCAATCATCTTGAAACTTGGTCTTGATGTTTTCCTTAATGAACTCTTAAGTTAAAGTCATTTTACCCTGTGTTAATGATATAGGTCCCATGACTGTTGTAGATATTCTCAGGTTAGGGATGAAGGGCCATATTGTCTCTCCTGTTAAAGTATGAAATACTTTATTATGTTTAACATGCATTAAAATGCATGTTCATAAATCATGTGCTCTTGCTGCTCTAATGCTTCAAATTATGAGTGAAATGCTGTTACGTAATCATATAAATACTTTAGGTATAAGTATGCTAAATACATTTCCATAGACTAACATTACAAGGTTTTCTGTTAATGCAAGTACCCAAACTCACCGACTACTGAAATGCATTTTATTTTGCAAAACCAGCTTAATCCCACATAGAAATAGCAAAATTTATACATGTTATCAATTACTTTATGCTATTAATTTGGAGCTGAATGACACCACCCTAGTTTTGAGGCACTATTGGTGTTCTCTGACCAAAAATGTCAATGTACTTCACTTGTAATTTATATCCACAGTTTTTCACCCCATTTTGTAGGTGATCTCTCACCCAGTAATTATTTTAAAAGAAATATTGCAGTATTCATCCACTTATTTTCAACCAAACAGCTATCAAACATACAGAGTATGTCTGCAAGTTCTTTAGACAAAATAGCCTGGTTTCAGCTCTCACCTATTTAGCATATTTATACCTGTAAGATTAGCATCTCAGTTTTTAATGCTCAGTTTATAACTCCAATCTTTTCACAGTGTTTACAATGTGTTTATTGTTTATCATAATTGATGCGTCTGTGTGCATCAAATTTATTTTTATGTACATTTTTAAATAAACATGAAATAAAATATTGACTTTCAATTAATCATTTTATCCGTGCTAAAATGAATTATTGATTAAACTGTTGGTAAGAGTAAAGTCAGAGTGGTTTTGCTATTATTTGACATTTGTGTAGGCAGTCATTCTCATCAATTTTCATGAAGATCCAGTGAAAAATGCAGCCTCTATTGCATACAAAAGGTTAGGTATGGACAGACAGACGACAGACAGACAACGGACACCACGCACCTTTAAATTAGCTAATAAAACTGATGTGAACAATTAGTACGCAATAGTTTACTGAAAACACCGTATTTGTTAGACTTTTTAGTTTTCGTAACCCCGTTTCTTTCCGGAAAATAAAAGGCTAGGTAGCCGAAGCGGTAATTTAACAGAGATGCAACAAGTGTAAGAAGCTGTGTGACGTCATAAAAAGGGTATGTCACGTGAAGAAATACCCTAAAGAAAAATGTTACATAAACTATTGTTTTTCTTCAAAACCTCCGCATAAGATTTTTACCGAAGTGCATATTGCCGACTTCATATGCGGATTGCCATGGTGTGTTTATTTTGTATTTAGGAAGGCAGCGAAAACACTTTCTGTTTGTAGGACTTCACAAGTTCGTTATTCTTGCTTGCGAAAGAAGTTTTTACAATTTTGAGTCGTGATCGATGTCCATAAGATATATACATATAGCTCTCTATTTAAATGCATGCCCTGATTGAACTTTCCTAATTTGCACGTTCTCGTTGTTTAGAGCCCTAAAGTAAAATAAATACTCCGTGTTTTATTCATTGATAATCTTCTGGGGGGCATTTATTATTTGTCCTGCCCAACATTGTCTTAAAATACCACGAAGTGTACAATGTTAGATTCCTGGTCTTAGAACAAAATTTCTGCATAAAATAAAAGTGTTATATGGTAATGTTTACAGAATGATACATTTT
>JAFMSR010000010.1:28473476-28693476 GCA_022818135.1 Saxidomus purpurata
CGTCACCTCGGGTAACTGTTTTACGGGAAGTTAAAAAATTAGACGTTACAAGTTAGAAGGAAGGAAGTTGAAAGTCAGACGGAAGGAAGTAAGGAAGTTGAAAGTCAGAAGTAAAGAAGTTGAAAGTCAGAAGTAAGGAAGTTGAAAGTCAGAAGTAAAGAAGTTGAAAGTCAGAAGGAAGGAAGTTGAAAGTCAGAAGTAAGGAAGTTGAAAGTTAGAAGTAGGAAGTTGAAAGTCAGAAGGAAGGAAGTTGAACTTCAGAAGGAAGTTAGTTGAAAGTCAGAAGATAGGAAGTTGAAAGTCAGAAGGAAGGAATAATTTATATATGTATTAACACGTTACTGAGTAAAAGAATGAACACGAAATAAATATAAAAACTTTAATATAGAAATAAGTTATTGGTATAAATGTTGGTGTAAGAATATATGATAAAAATGATCATATTTAGCGCACATGGGTAAATGCGCGGAAATATGTATCCCATAGGTGAGAAAACCTAAATATGTCGTTAAAAATGCTTGCTTGACAAAGTAATAAACAAGGTTTATTAGTGCCGTTTGTGGTCTTTGAAATAACCAGCTTGTTCCAGATTATTCTATTTCAAAAAATAAAAATAAAAAAAAATTTTTTTTTTTTTTTTTTTTTTTTTTTTAAAAAATTTTTTTTTTTTTTTTTTTTTTTTTTTTTTTTTTTTTTTTTTTTTTTTTTTTTTTTTTTTTTTTTTTTTTTTTTTTTTTTTTTTTTTTTTTTTTTTTTTTTTTTTTTTTTTTTTTTTTTTTTTTTTTTTATTTTTTTTTTTTTTTTTAAAAAAAAAAAAATTTTTTTTTTTTTTTTTTTTTTATTTTTTTTTTTTTTTTTTTTTTTTTTTTTTTTTTATTATTTTTTGGGGGGGTGTTTGGTGGGGGGGGGGGGACGGGGTTTTTTTTTCCGGCATGGGCAAAATCACCGGAAATGCCGATCCGATATGCAAGAATACTGTAAGTATGAAATTATTTAGAATACAATGTACATGTAAAAAGACTAAATCAAAGCATTGAGAGTGGAAAAAAACTAATATGGAGAAACTTTCTAGAATAGTGTGAAAATGACGTATCAGATATCATATATCGCTGTCAAATTGTCCTAAATGGACTGTAATGTTTTTACTGTTATAATATGACTGTCAACTTATCTGGAGAAAAAACATTGAGTTTAGTGGGAGGCAACAAGAGCAGCGGTCATTGAGAGAGATAATCGTATGCTGATGGACAAGATGGATCACATAATGCGAACAGGTGGACGGACAGACCACCAAAACGTCTATCAGAGCAAAAGGTATTTTATTCGATGTATAAGATTTACAAGACTTGTGCATTCTGGTTAGTATAAACTTGAGTGCAGTTTACGTTGAGTTAATTCAACTCAGTTGTAGGATAGAAGTGAATGTATATAATTATTTCTATACATTTTTAGACGCCGTCCCCGGCTGCAGTTAACAACAAATCTTACTGCTTTTACAAATACGTTTGACAAGAATACTCTCATATGTCTCATGGTATGGTAAACTTGTGCATGTCTATGAAAATCTACGGATTTATATACCCAAAGATATTAATGAGTGATTTCGGGTTTAAAAGCAATGTGTTTAATCTGCTACTCTCAGACCATTAAGCAAGGCTTCGAAAAAAAAAAGAAATTGGAAAATGTTGGACGAGAAAGAACCTTTCTGTTTTAATAACTCGATCTCTATACTTACTAAGTCGTTCCTTAAACTTACTTTTCTCTTGTTACGCCATCCATGTCCATACGTGTGTTGCTGTTGTTGTTGTTGATATTGTTGCACTGTTTATTTTATCTAAGCTTAAATGCTGAAAAATACAAGAGAGAACTTCTCCGCGTGGCGAATGAGAACAGAGCAATCCTCAAACGTCTTGCAGAACGTTTACCTAACTATAACCATAAGACAGTACTAATGGACTGGCAGGTTGGTAATATTCTCCATTGTATATGATTTACTTTTTGTAAAATTTCACAACCATTTGCACCAGGCATTACAACAGGATGACCTACTAAGCTGAATCAACAAAAATAATCATCAAACATAGTATCAAATTCATAAGATAGTTAACAAAAATAATAATATGCTAGACATATATTTAATATATTATTAGTTATACAGATTCTTGACGGTGTATACGGACTCGTATAGCCTGTTCGTGCCGATATTAGCCCGAGCCGTTAGGCGAGGGTTTATATCGGCACTAACAGGCTATACGAGTCCGTATACACCGTCAAGAATCTGTATAACGAATTTATAATACCGCAGATTTGTTTGGAAGACAAGATAACTACCTGAATTGTCAACAACATTGTCGAAATATTGCTGTTATATTTATAAATGACAAAAAGCCGATACCCATGGGAGCCCCCAATTCCTTTACCTTCGTATGATTCCGTACGGCGCTCGTAATCAGCCGATCTTAGTTTTTTTCTCAGAAATTCAATAGAAAGAAAAATAACCCTGTGGCTTACGGTGTTTTCGACCCGAGAGCAAAGTATAGCATGGCATTTTGCATTATTTGCAGTCACATAATAATTAATTTCCGTTAAGCCGGTCCCATTTCGATTTTATGACGTCATCAGTTCAAGTCTACGTCACCGAGACAGTAATGTTTTGGCAGACATTTTTGTAGCGTGTGGACTGGATAACACAGATTTCTTTTTAATTTATTACTTCGGCTTTTAGTTATTGATGTGACACAAAATAAGGATAAACAGCGTTTTATTGGAGTAGGACTTCACATTATTTCAAGACAAGTGAAATAGGACTACAGTAGTGATGCATTAACAGGATAGAAAAGGACATTTGTTTTCAGATTTTCCTCTGATCTGGCGGTATTTTATTTCGTCATTCCAGAGGTTGAATTTGTACATGAATGTCCTGTCAGCAGCCGTTAGTTGCAGAAAGAATCTACCATTAATTCGAAGAGTACTTATTAGTGTCAATGACAGTGTTTTAATTTTCAAAAAACAATATTCCACTGCCACTGGGATTCATGTTCATTAAAACTTGATCGACTGAGGTGAGATTTCATGTCCGTAACCCGTTTTGACTCGGGAGAAACGAAGGTAAAGATAGCATCAATGTAAGTTTTAATATCTATTAATTTGATTTATGTTTCCAAACGACATGTGCAGTGCTTACAAACGTCGCTGAAAAAATTGAATAGGTGGAACGGCGGCCATTTTGTTTTGAATGTAAACAATGTTTACAGAGCTTCTCTAGCCAATCAGAAAAGGCAAAACCGATGAGGCTCCAAATGGGAGACGGTATATACGGGATTGCTCACGGTGTATACGGTCTCATATACAGGGGCTCTTGACCAATCAGAATCTATCAAATTTATCTGCGGTATTATAAAGTTTTATATTATTAGTTATACAGATTCTTGACGGTGTATACGGACTCGTATAGCCTGTTCGTGCCGATATTAGCCCGAGCCTTTAGGCGAGGGTTTATATCGGCACGGACAGGCTATACGAATCCGTATACACCGTCAACAATCTGTATAACGAATTTATAATACCGCAGATTTGTTTGAAAGACAAGATTACTACCTGAATTGTCGACAAAATTGTCGAAATATTGTTGTTATATTTATAAATGACAAAAAGCCGATACCCATGGGAGCCCCCAATTCCTTTACCTTCGTATGATTCCGTACGGCGCTCGTAATCAGCCGATCTTAGTTTTTTCTCAGTAATTCAATAGAAAGAAAAATAATCCTGTGGTTTACGGTGATTTCGACCCGAGAGCAAAGTATAGCATGGCATTTTGTATTATTTGCAGTCACATAATCTAGATCTAATTAATTTCCGTTTAACCGGTCCCATTTCGAATCTATTACGTCATCAGTTCAAGTCTACGTCACCGAGACAGTAATGTTTTGGCAGACATTTTTGTAGCGTGTGGACTGGATAAACACAGATTTCTTTTTAATTTATTACTTCGGCTTTAAGTCATTGATGTGACACAAAATTAGGATAAACAGCGTTTTATTGGAGTAGGACTTCACATTATTTCTAGACAAGTGAAATAGGACCACAGTAGTGATGCATTAACAGGATAGAAAAGGACATTTGTTTTCAGATTTTCCTCTGATCTGGCGGTATTTTATTTCGTCATTCCAGAGGTTGAATTTGTACATGAATGTCCTGTCAGCAGCCGTTAGTTGCAGAAAGGAATACCATTAATTCGAAGAGTACTTATTAGTGTCAATGATAGTGTTTTCATTTTCAAAAAACAATATTCCACTGCCACTGGGATTCATGTTCATGGTGAACTTGATCGACTGAAATGAGATTTCATGTCCGTAACCCGTTTTGACTCGGGAGAAACGAAGGTAAAGATAGCATCAATGTAAGTTTTAATGTCTATGAATTTGATTTATTCTTCCAAACGACATGTGCAGTGCTTACAAACGTCGCTGAAAAAATTGAATCGGTGGAACGGCGGCCATTTTGTTTTGAATGTAAACAATATTTACAGAGCTTCTCTAGCCAATCAGAAAAGGCAAAACCGATGAGGCTCCAAATGGGAGACGGTTATATACGGGATTGCTCACGGTGTATACGGTCTCATATACAGGGGCTCTTGACCAATCAGAATCTATCAAATTTATCTGCGGTATTATAAATACAAATATAGTTAAATGGGTCGGACGGGACTATTAAGTTATTAACTGTCTCAAAAAAGAAAAGAAGTGACTAAGATAATGCATTTTAGATACCCATGTAAGAGTACTCAGGTGGAGGAAGAATTGCTTATTTGGGATTTACACTGGCCTGTTTCTAATGACATTACTCTCATTTGTATTTTTAGCAAAATCGACAGTACCTGAACAATATATCGAAGTTTCCACCACCAGCATGGAACCGGAGTTAAAGATGACTGAGTATGCCACAAAGTGCAGGACATTTTATCTGTATTTCTAAGCTCCATCCTCTGAAAATATTCAACGAAATGACTACATTAATTTTTTTTAAACGCGATTTACAGTTTGCTTTATTTATGCGAATTATATAGGAATTATTTACATAAATACATTGGTCTCATTTACCCTTTTTATATTTCATTTACACCTGTTTACATTATTTTCTACAAGCGCAACTGCGCTAAATATGATCATTTTTATCATATATTCTTACACCAACATTTATACCAATAACTTATTTCTATATTAAAGTTTTTATCTTTATTTCGTGTTCATTCTTTTACTCAGTAACGTGTTAATACATATATAAATTATTCCTTCCTTCTGACTTTCAACTTCCTATCTTCTGACTTTCAACTAACTTCCTTCTGAAGTTCAACTTCCTTTCCTTCTGACTTTCAACTTCCTACTTCTGACTTTCAACTTGCTTACTTCTGACTTTCAACTTCCTTCCTTCTGACTTTCAACTTCTTTACTTCTGACTTTCAACTTCCTTACTTCTGACTTTCAACTTCCTTACTTCTGACTTTCAACTTCTTTACTTCTGACTTTCAACTTCCTTACTTCTGACTTTCAACTTCCTTCCGTCTGACTTTCAACTTCCTTCCTTCTAACTTGTAACGTCTAATTTTCTAACTTCTTCCTTAGTTCTAGTTGCCAATTACCATACTTCTGACAGGTAACTTGCAACTTTCTTAAATCTAGCTTTCTGATTCCTGACTTTTAGTTTCCAATTTCCCTAATATATCTAGCAACTTTTATGCACTCAAAGGTGTGTATATAAAAAACGCACCATCCGTCGTGTCTGCACCTCCATTTCTTCGTATCCGCGCTGTAACTTTGTCATTCAAATAACTTGGCACAAATGTTCAGCACATCAAGACGACGTGTCGCGTGCAATACAGACACATGTCCCTACCTCAAAGGTCAAGTTCACACTAAGAGTTTATTAAATTAATTGGGATCCCGTCTATATACACACTTTCGTGTCCGGACAGGAACTTTTTCGCATACAAGACCAACGTACCTATCACAAAGGTCAAGGTCACACTTATGTATCCGTACTGCTATTTTGTCATGCATTGAAGGATTTTAGAATAACTTTGCACGCATGTTCAGCACATTTAGACAATGTGTCGCATGCAAGACTCACACCTTTACCTCAAAGGTCAAGGCAACGCTTATAGTTTAAAGCCAATGGAACCCTGTATATATGTACACTTTCGCATGAGGGACAGCTCTAACTTATCTTCTTACATCCTCTCTCCTTTATTCCTTGCTAAGTTTTCTAAGTACCTCACTTTTTAAATCGCAATTTTTTTTTTTAAAGAAGCTTGTTAAATAATATATGGCATTCTTGCATACCAGATGGGGATATCTGCAGTTTTTACCAGTGCTGGAATAATAATTTCTGTCATGAGCACGAGGTTCAGATCGAAATATCCGTCACCGAGGGTAACTGTTTTGGCGGGAACGAGGCTCTGCCGAGTTCCCGTAAAACAGTTACCCGAGGTGACGGATATTTCCATCTGAGCCAAGTGTCTCATGATGGAAACTTTTTCTTGCATGCCGTCTTGCTATTTTAAAGTAGATTTCTTAATTCAAACTTATCATAATGATGAATTATCGCGAAAAACAAACGATTTTCCGACGTTGTGTTTGGGAAATTGACGTCACAATGTTTATAACGTTACGTCATAAGTGATTCACGAGAGTCGTCTGGCATAGGAGGGGTGCCAGACCGGTTTTTCCGGCATGGGCAAAATCACCGGAAATGCCGATCCGATATGCAAGAAAATCTCATCTTACACCCCCCCGTGTAAGACGACTTACGTGCTTACTTGTGACGTAACGTTATAAACAATGTGACGTCACGTTATCAACAATGTGACGTCACTTTCCCATACATAACATCTAAAGAATGTTTGTTTTTATATCAAAATGCATCATTTCGGTAAGTTTGGTTTTAAATATCGGGGGGGGGGGTTTGTTTGAGGGGGTGTATGTTTTTGGTTGGGGGGTGTTTTGTTTATATTTTTTTTTTGGGGGGGGGGGGTTGGGGGGGGGGGGGGGGGGGGGGGGGGAAATGGATCCACCAAATTTGGGAATGTTGGGGTTTTTTTTTTTTTTTTTTTTTTTTTAATAAAAAATTTATTTTTTTTTGGTGTTTTTTTTTTTTTTTTGAGGTGTGGGGGTGTTTTTAAGTTTTTGGGGTTTGGGGGGGGGGGGGGGGGGGGGGGGAAGAGGGAGAAGGGGGGTTTTTTTTTTTTTTTTTTTTTTTTTTTTTTTTTTTTTTTTTTTTTTTTGTTGGAAAAGAAATAATAAAAAAAAAAAAAAAAAAAATAATATAATTTTAAAATTTTTATTTTTTTTTTGGGGAGGAGTTTTTTTTTTTTTTTTGGTTGAGGGATTTTTTTTTTTTTTTTTTTAAGGGGTTTTTCCTTTTTTATTTTTTTTTTTTTTTTTTTTTTATTTTTTTGTTATTATTAATTTGTTTATATGGGTATGCGCACACGGGTCTATGGGCTTTTTTTTTTTCCAAAAAAAGGGAAAAAAAAAAACAACTTTCCGGGGGTTTTTGGCAAAAAAACAGGGAACGTTTTTTATTTTTTCCCTTGGCCAAAAAATTAGGGCAAACACTAAACAACATTTACTTACAGCCTATAACGAATGTGCATGACAACTTTTTCAGGCAGGGGGGGGGGGGGGGGGGGGCACATTGGACAGACACAAAGTTAATCTACATTTTGGAAACATTAGAATATCCGGTAAATGCTTATGCTGAAGTGGTTACGACAAATTAGTACTTTAGATCGACGTGAATTACAAGAGGTTTCCTTATGATCAGTTAAAACAAACGTTGTTATACATAGCATTTAACAAAAACGATTTCTAATATAACAGATAGGCGGTATGGATAAACTTATTTTTTGTGTAAGGTGGTTTTTGGTATTCGTGTGTTTTGAGGGCTTTATCAGTCTTGGAGATTCTTGCGAGTGCGATGCTATTATCCGGACATTTACGAACGAAATTGTCGATCTGAAAATTGAGAACGTTAAGTTGACCTCACGAATTGAAACAATAGAATCAATGCTGCGTGAAAGAAAAGAAATGCAACCATCATTTACAGAAAAAGGTAAGCTAGTATAAATTCGTAAACAGAATAATTCGTGCTGTTTTAACGAATTAAGATATTAACCCATTTTACCTCACTTTTTACACTATAATCTTCCGACTTCGAATATCGCCAAGACTAGTTCCTTAAATAGGGATGTTTTTCACAATTATAATCGTAATGAATTCGTTATCGCAGTTGCAGTCTGTTTTTATTTACCATATTAGGGGTAAATATCTCTCTACGAATTCAAGATCAGTGTTACTATTTATACACATACTATTTTTGTTGTTTTCGCAAATTCAAACTTGCACTAATACATTAAAGGTCAATTACTAAGACTAAATTGAATTTTCTTTTAAATTTGGAATTGTTACAGGGAAGTACATTTTGAAACTGGCTTCTAAAATTTCACAATAGACGTGGAGTATTTCCCTGTTTGAAATTCTGCTGCAGAAAAACGAGTGAATGTTTTTGTAGACCTGGGTGGTCTTTTTGTCCTACTTTCGCTTTATTGCATGTTGTAAACAGTTAGAGATATACGTTGCACATCATTGGAAGCAAAGTTCTTTCAACTATAATTCAAAATAGGCATGATTATTCATGTACAACTTCTTAACAGCCTCTCTCTGGGAGACTTCTGGAAAATTACAAAGAAATTTGATAACTGGAAAACCTACTTCCTTTTTTGGAAAGGCAAAACGTAATTTATTAATTCTTTTGTAAAACTCAAGTTTTTAATACAGTACGGTCAAATTCGATTCAGTATATCATATTTTTCCTTCTGAGAAGACACCCATTACAATTCCAGATTTAAAAGAAAATTCGATTTGGTCTTAGTAATGGACCTTTAAATATTGCAACCGAACATTAATTGATAGTTTCGCAAAAACTATGCCCTGTTTGTTCATATAATATACAGTATTTACTATTTACTTCTAGGTGCAACTATGCCCTGTTTGTTCATATATTCGTATTTACTATTTAGGGGGGGGGGGGGGGGGGGGGGGGGGGGGGGGGGGGGGGGGGGGTTTTTTTTTTTTTTTTTTTTTTTTTTTTTTTTGGGGGGGGGGGGGGGGTTTTTTTTTTTTTTATAATTTATATTTTTTTTTTTTTCCCTTTAAGTGCAGCTAATTTTGGTTTATTAGACGAAGAACAAGCTAGCTTGGAACAAACTATAGAAGAAAAAATGATTGATGGAGACTTTAGCATTCAACAATCTTTTACATCGAGCATTACGCGCTGAGACAAAGGAAAGATGGAGGTCAGAATTGAAAATAGAAGAAGGTCTTGGCAGATTGAATACAAGTCTTAAAGAGTTTGACGAACAAGCGACAGCCTTCTTTATGTCGCACGAGAACACAATTTCTCACGCTATTCAAGTTTTTGAAAAGACATCCACAGGAATTGTTGGAAACATTACAAATGACGTGCTGAGTATCGTCGAAAATCTGGAAAGTCAAACAGATGATATGCTGAACAGCAGAACAGAATTTGAAAAGCTTATGGAACACATCAGTCAAGGTATTTCTCGGATGGAAGTTGACATAAGCTCTGTTATAGATATTGTTCTTCTAGATCAGAAAGGTAATTTGTCTTTAGATATCAAATTGAAAGCTTCACTTTAAGGCAATTGTTTCAATAGCTGAATCTTGGCAGTATCTCTAACCCCTTTACCTTGAATTTCATCTCAGTTAAGAATAAAGACCTTGCATCTAGATTTATAGGTGCTGCTATGCTTTCACTAACACCAGTGTCGACGCCCCCTCCTCTCTGCCGCAAAAGGTTTCGCATTTGGTAATTGTTTGAAAACTATAAAACAGTCTGCGAAATATTCCGTGTAAGTTAAGCCAATCGTGCAGGGAACATGCATATTTTCAAATTACTCCTGATTGTTTATGAAAGTTTAGTGATAACTTACATGATAAAATATTTCCTTTTTCATAAGACATAGTTTTGTCTAATATATTGGCAATAAGACTTTGGCAGAGGTGTGTGGATATGTATAAGAGAGAATCAGAACTCTCGAATATGGATTGGATATGATGTTTTATGTCAGCTTCCGTTTAGAGCAATGTACATCTTGTTTCATGAACTCATTTTAAAGAAGTGCAAAAATGCGTTTGCACGGATACAACTGTACACTAAGTTGTCGTTTTTGTTCTCTTCAGCTGAATGCGAAGCAAACTGCAAAAACGAGGGTGTATGCTTCATGGACGGAAGTTGCCGGTGTAAACCTTTTACAGATGGGAGTCATTGTGAGAGATGTGAGAGTTTTTGTATTAACCCTTTTATCCGTAGGCATGTTTCAATATGATCTACCGACTTCCAATTTGTGCATGTCTATTTTATAAAACGGGATGTTCAGCAGTTTTGTAATCCAACTAGTATTTGCATTGAGCCCGACAAATGTACTGCCCTGTGACGGGAGGAATCATAAGAACGTTTTAGTTAATAATTGTGTGCATATTTTAAAGATGTACCTTTATACCTGTTGCTCAAAGGTCAATGTTTTGTGCTTTTTAAAAAATATTTGTCTGAGTGTCTGTCATGAAAATTGTGTTTATTCATAAAATTTTCTTTTGAAAGCGATATTGAAATAAGTTATATTTTGAGCTAATTGTTAAAACTTTATGTTTTCCAGTGAATTATAGTTTTCTCAGTGAAATAAATGTGATAATCCGCAGTTTTGAAAATGTGCATTACCATTTTTATTTCCACTGATTTTGCAGACCCTAACCCGGATAAACTTCAAAAGTTAACCGAGCGTAATTAATGCTGGAAAGCATGCGACGATGACGTCGTTAAAATGATGTCATTTCTGCTATGTTTTCTGATGATATTTCCTGGATTCTCGATATCTCATTGAAAGAAACTCAGCAAAAATTAGAGTTTTGACCATAACATTAACAGAAAAATTGTTGGTATCGATGTAATATCACGTTGACTTTACTAGTGAACACCAACAGTTGTTATTTGCACTAGTGGCTGCGCCACTTGTGAAAATATCCCTTTTCGTGCCCACTCGGTGAAATTATAACTTGATATTACACCAAAACAAACAATTATCCTCTATTTCATGAATCGTCAATTTAAGTCATTATTATAAACAGGTTAAGTCTAATATGCTTTTTGTTATCTGTCTGATATGTTTGATCTTCTGGTTTATTTATCCAAAAGATGGCTCCTTTTTAAAGAAACAATAAAAAAAGAAAATCTAGACGTCATCTATTCTCCAAAATATGATAATGAATTGAAAAAGTGAAAAATAAAAATGGAAACTGTTTTTTCTGAAAACTATAATTCACAAACATAAAAAAAATAGTTTATTTCACTCAAGTTAAATAAATGACAATATATATAATCATTAATATAAACGAGGCTAATATAACATTACTAATCAATGAGGTTGATAAATAATATAAAAGATATGAAAAGAAGTTTTAAAAAGAATGTGGGAGGTAACCAAATTCATGCTTTGTGTTACTTTCAGAAATCTGAACAAACAGAAATTTCTTTAAAAACTACAGACTTTCTATTCAGCTTTTTTATATTTTTCTATTTTTGAAATGGAGGATATTGGGTCTTCTTAATACTTATTTTTCGAATTTTTCGTGTCTAAAAAATGAGCATTCTAAAAGGTAATGATACTCGTGCCAAGCCATTATTGATTTGACAAAAGTGATTTATGGAATTCTGTTCCTAGTTCCTATTTCTATTGGTAACCGGATTTCTTGTTCTGAATTTAACAAGAAGCAAATATTTCTGAGGAGTGTTTGTCAAGTATTTTTCAGGTTCAATTTAGTTTGAATAGTTTATAATTTCTACATTCTAGAGTTTTCAATCACTGAAAACCACTTATTTAAAAAAAAAAAACGTTATTTCTGTTGGACTGTGCCTTTAACCATTTAAGCAAATGCTTAGTCCATATATCAATCAAACCCACAACAATCAGTAATTTTGAACATTACTTAACCATTGAAACCTATTACCCTGTGCAGATTTGATGTTTATTGGCTTAAAAATGAGTACAAGGAAGAAACTTGTGTAGTGGTATACTAGATTAGCCCAAAAGATAGATTCTTGTTTTAATATCAAACTTAAAGGTTTAACGCCGTTTCGCATATAACGCAATTTTTACAACTTTTACTTTTAATACAAGCTTTAAAAGTTTCAATTGCACTCTTTCCAACACATCAAGATTGCATCATCCCCAAATCACAACCTAAGTAATATAGTTTGACAGTTTTCATAAAAGGCAATTGCATATCAACTGGGATACAAAGGGCTCTTGCCTTTTTTAAAAGGAAACATTGCTTTTGTAGCTTGCTGTCATTTATTTTGGTTATAGAAAGAGCCACTTCTACTAAATAATATACCTGATATTTATATTCATTCACAACACCAATTGCTTTTTGAACAAATTGAAAATTCTTTTCTTCCTTGGAAATACTAACACTTTGTTTTGAAATATTTACCGTTAACTTCCAAAGATACAAAGCTCTAAAAATTAAGCATTTTGTAAATCTTCGACAGATTCTGCAACTATGACTGTATCATCAGCGTATAATAAAACAAACAGTTTTACAAAGGTCAATACTGAGTTATCAAATTCATGTTTGGAACATGTGTATGAACTCGTGATTTAATTATTACTCATCTGAACTCTTCACTGTTTGTTATTCAACGATAACATATAGGGACACATTTATAACTTCTTAATTGACGTCTTCATATTTACCGTCTTTTTTCATTCAATTTTTTTTCAGTCTTTTGCACAGACGAGTGCATTGAAAACGGCGGAGAATGTGAAGGCCCTGGACTGTGCAGTTGTCCAGAAGGACAATATGGCTATAACTGTGAAAACAGTAAGTCAAATACCACAGTTTGCTTATTTAATTCTACGCAAAAACTGGTAGCTTGCTTTTCCCGTTTATACCTTGCTTTTTACAATGGACTATGCTGACTTCTAATTAATGTTAGCAAGTCTATTTCTTTAAATATAAGTGTTTTGCAGATCTTGTATATATTACAAAAGAAACTTGGCATGAAAATGTTCAACAACCAGTAACTGTACAATAAAGTGGAAAACAAAAGGGGATAAATACCATATGTAAACTCCTTTTCCTAAAAACTTTTCCCGGCCATCGACCTTTGTTTTCAAGTCTGACTGTATATTTCGAAACATCCAACATAACATTATCGCCAAAGGAGGCAGAGAAAAAAAATAATTCAGTTGATGGAACATTTACTTTTTATTTCATGCGTAGAAGGCTGTGTTCTTCCTGTGAATGCAGTAAACAACGGATCCACTATTACATATAAGATAGGAGAGATTCTCAATGTGTTATGTGAGGCCGGGTATGGGTTGTCACCACAGAGTGTGAGTGAAGTAATTTGTCATGCTCCAGGACAATGGTCAGGAACAGTGGAGTGTGTTGATGTAATAGGTAGGTATGGATGATAATTAAAGCCGCTCGCTCTCAGATTTTTTTGAAAAATAAAGTTCTTCAAATTGCATGAAAAAAAACAACACATTTTAGAACATATAATCAAATAAAAAGGTTCCATTATAAATTTCTGTAAACTATATCTGCATATTTGAAATTATAAACTAACGAATAATAAAGCATGACAAACGTTTTTGAAATTCCAATAAAAACTTATAGTGTAGCGGTGCCGTAAAAACTTATAGTGTACGGTGCCATAAAACAATCTTACCATCATTTGCAACATAATTTCTCAAATTGCTGCCTTTTTTACTTGTGTTGTTAATTCTAGCAATAACTTTTATTTTGAACGTTTTACTATATCATTTTGGAGAAATTAAATATTTTCACCGGAAACTGTGAACAAGCAGCTTTTTGTAGTGCAATATGGCCGGTAAAATGTTTACAATTTGTCCGACATACAGCAGATAAAACAGGGATGAATACTGTGTAGAGGCCGGAGCAAAACCCGGACAAACATCGTATGACGACACAAGTTAGTAAAAGAAATTTGATCTAGTCACAAATTGAGCAATAGCCACAATAACAAAAAGGAATAAATTTATATCATTTATATAATTATATGATCTTCCTCCCACAACAATAATGTTTCAGAATTGCTTCATATAACGAAATGTCAAGGAAAATATTACACAGCATGAAGGTGAACTGTTATGCTATTCTTCCCTTGAAAAAGACAATACATATCGTATACAATATATCTATTAACTTTTGTGTTTTCCCTACCTATATGGCTTACGTCATAAGACTCCTACATGTACAGAACACGTAAACTATTTTTTCTGACTAAGTTTCGTTCTGTATTTCAAATGAAAATGATACACGGATATAACGAACTCCTGATATAAGGGACACGTTAAAATGGTCCCAAGGTGTTCGTTATATACAGAGTTTATCTTTAAAACGAACTATGATCGGAACATTTATAATTTGCTTTGCTATGACTTTATGTTAGATCCCGTCAGAATGTGTCAGTTTGTATTGAGATGTTTGAATTTGTGGATAAAGATATATCTTTTCCTTTGTGAAAGATTTCCAAAATTTTAATCACACTTTTACACCTTTGGTTTAACATACATTGCACATTATTTCTCTTTCTACTAATAGACGAAATGAATTTCTGTTTCTATTAATAGATGAATGTGCTCCACAGCCCTGTATACACGGCTCATGTTCTGATGGTATTGGCGAATACACTTGCTCATGTTTTACAGGATACAGCGGCCGGAACTGTGATACAGGTAATAAATTAACTTGAGTTCATCCGTTATTACAACCTTAAAATTTCTTCAGCGACATTCATCGAAAATTGTTTTTATCAATAAACAATGTTCGCTTGTTTTCTTTCACATTTTCAACATTTAGTATAATCCTAAAACGGAAATAATGGAATTGTTTATCGTATCAGAAGTATTGTTTGTATCGAGAATCCGTTCCTTGGCTAAGACACATAAGACGTATTCGTGGACCTCCCTAGATACGATGATTTTCTCACATTCATACCAAAAGGGGTAGCACCATTAACCATTTAATACCTAGAGTTCTACAATGGGATATTAAGACTTTATAAAAGTAGTTTATTCTGACGTCTGTTATCTACAATGGGAGAGGTAGGCGGAAAGTAAAAGTGTATATTGTGGGCAGTCTAGTTTAAGAAAGATGTCCTTACGACTTTTAAAATCCGTACTATCGTAACCTCTGGACACATGCCTACGGGCCCCGTACGATTTTGTGAAGGATGCACTTGAGGGATATCCGTACGGACATCGCAAACATTTCGTGCGGAGCTTGGAAAGAGCCCGAACGTACATCGTACGATGCACGTGTGTTCGTATGGCGCTCGTACGGTGCATGTATGGTGTCCACACGGTGTCCGTACGACACATTTTAGCTAGTTCAGCGATATCTGTAAATTTCTCATTTTTAGCTAGAATCGTCAAGGACATCGTACATTGACCAAGCGACTCACCTGCCATAGTCGTGCGAGCACCTGCAAGCTCTTACGGGCCTCGCGGTGTTTGAAATCCCCATGTACATCGTGCGATGCCCATGCGAGCTTTACCGGGTCCTTTGCGGTGCCTGTTCGGGGCCCCTGCAAGCTGCTACCAACTTAAAAATAATTCTATGAGCTCAGTGAGTCCTCTACCATTAAAATATATGCAGGTTACTCGCATGAGTCAACGATGACCGTGCGAGTTTGCAAAATTTCGACTGAAACCGTACTCGTACGGAGCTCGTAGTGTTAATATGACCAGGGTTTAAACGGTGTAAGCTGAACTCGTACGAATTTATAGTGCTACTGGCATCATTTTACAGTCTTTCTCATAATGACGTTATTCATGTATATCAACTAACAAATTACAAAATATTAGCATAGCGTATTTGGTCGTGACCGTCCTAATTCTCAAAGTGACAGCCCTAATGGAGAGCAATATGTAGGTTTTAAAACCAACGATCACATCAGTGTTTTATCAAGGAAAAGTCCGAATACGACCGATAAACACAAACACCATCATGTGGGATTTGAACTTTTGGAAGATAGCAAAGCAGAATACATTTAAAATATTATATTCACTATGCAAACCTTCATTGAGTAAACGGCTTTCGACTCTTCGAAATATCAAGTAGAGATCCTATGGAGCCGTTATGGAAAAATACTTAAACTATTTCTGTATATTTTAAGTAGAAGGTATATCTTCAAAACAGAAAAAGATCGAATACTCACCGGAGGAGAAAAACTCCGATCAAATGAAATCATTTCTTCCATCGCAATTTCACTCGTAACATTTGTCTGGTCCAAAAGTTAGGTCAAACCCAAGCTTACATTGTATATACTTGTGTAGCTAATGTCGAAAACCAAACTACGCGCGGATGACTTAATTGTTTCCATACCGAGTGCATAGACTTAACGTAAGACTGTTTTGCGGATAATTTTTTTAGTTATGATTTTTCAGGTTGCGGAGGGATTGTGTCAAGATATAAAGAAACATGTGGGTCAGTATTCAGACGACATCAGCCATCATTGACATTTTAATAGAAAGACTATGCCTGGTACCGCTTGTATAATTTAGTATTGTGTACGACAACTTAGTCAGACAATGAAATTAACAAAACTTGTCTATCTAACCATAAACTGACACATCTTACGCATTTTCGTTGTAACGTCGTTTCCATTGGTTACGTCATTTAAATTTGCAACGACTAAATAACGTATAAGGTAATACAGTCGTATAAGGGTACGGTGTTTAACTCTTGCTGACGCTGTCGCCGTTAAAAAATATTTGCGACCATTTAAAGCCGCTCATACAGCCGAAAATATCCTATCATACATATATTGTCATATGCAATCTTTGGGACCGTTAAAATTAAATAACGCAAATAATCAGAAAATATTTCGATCCTTCCAATACTTGCGCCCAGTAAAGCCTAAAACCCACTTACAAATATCAGTGCTCATTCCTCAAATGTTAATGGCATATTTTAAACCAAGTACAAACTGCGATGCTTTTTAATGCTTTATAAAAAAAAAAAGATATTGGTATCCCTTGTAACATTTCAGAGATAATCAAGGACGGAAACTTTCCTTGTGGGTAAAAAAAGTGATAGGATTTTCTTCGCAGTATAACAATGATACGTAAGTATAACACAATTTCATGAACATATTAAGGTAGTACACCCCTAATAAAAACCTCCATTTGAAACTCTTCAATTTTAATGAGCTAGCCTATGTTGTAAGCATTTGACTGAAGATCTTTTGACGTTTTTGGGGGCATAGGTTCGAATCCAGCCGGAACCAAAATTTTTTTTCTTTTTCTTCTTTGTTTTCATTATTTTGCACTCTTCTTCATATGTTTATATTGTTTTTAGACTAATAAGAAATAAAATATTTTTTTACAAATTAGTATTAGCTTATTTGAAGATTTTATTACTTGTAGACACGTCTAAAATTGTTGATAGAAATTTTCAAAATCAAATTATTTTAAATAGAGACGGAAAAACATTGTGAATTTTTGCACGCTGTCCCGTTAAAAAATATTTGCGAACATTTAAAGCCTTCATACAGCCGAAAATATCCTATCATACACATATATTGTCATATGCAACTTTGGGACCGTTAAAAATTAATAACGCAAATAATACAGAAAATATTTCGATCCTTCAATACTTGCGACCAGTAAAGCCTAAAACCCACTTACATATATCATGCTGATTCCTCAAAAATAGTTAATGGCATATTTTAAACCAAGGTACAAACCGATGCTTTTTAATGCTTTATAAAAAAATGATTGGTATCCCTTGTAACATTTCAGAGATAATCAATGGGACGGTAAACTTTCCTTGTGGGTAAAAAAAGTGACAGGATTTTCTTTGCAGTATAACAATGATACGTAAGTATAACACAATTTCATGAACATATTAAGGTCATTGATTAATAATTCAGATTGATTTTGCTTGTTTTTTTTCGGCAAAGTCACGTGTATCTTGTAAAATATATTCTTTAGTTTCTTGTTTCTATGACTTTGTTATTTAATGATTTCTTTTGATAGCGATTCAATCGATTTCTCGGCGGCAACTATTTTAATAAAGTCATTAGTAGCCGTTTACATCGCATGGCCTCACGCGCGAGCCGATTAATTTATAATGCGCTGACCACACCGATATCACTAAAACACTGCACCAAAAGATATCTCTAAAATTGTTTCGGATATTATCTCAAATGTAATTTAAATCATATTCGACATTACATTTACTTTTCTTCATTTTGTCAAGATACAAGATTTAAAAACTATATTCTGATACACATCCATGCACTATATTCTGATACACACACATCCATGCACTATATTCTGATACACATCCATGCACTATATTTTCATACAATGTGATTGGTTGTCCAGGTATAAATCCGAGGATCGGTGGCTCACACGGAGCATGGGAACCATATGTAACTGGAAGGCAGTATTTTGAGGTAGTCTTTTTACATTTAATATTTCAAATACAAGTACAGTAAACTCATTATATAACGAACTCCTCGGGACCGTTTAAATTTGTTCTTTATATCCTGAAATGCGCTATATCCGAAGTCGTTATAATTATGCGGAGTATACTGTATGCACCATGCACCATGCGACATTTGAGCATTTGATAAACGAGATATTCAGCTCCGCTCCTTAGTGCGGGGGGCGGGGGAGGTTGCAGGGGAATGGGGGTATGTATGAGCAAAGTACCGAGCATTTGACGTCTTGTTTACGCAATAGCGACTTTTTATAGTTAATCGGTATCAACCAAAAACAAAGACACAGACGTTTATGGAATTTTCTTACCACTCGGTCATTGACCGTGGGTTCCAGATAGAATCTAGTTCTTACAAGCGTTGTCACGTGATCTAAACAAATAGTACTTTTTCGTGTACGAAAAATTAGAATAAAGTTCTAGAGCTTAGATTTTGGCATGTAGCATTGTCTAGAAGACCTCTACCAAGATTGTTCAAATTATGACCCCCGGGTTAAAATTGACCCCGCGATGGTGGCCATTTGCTTTTACAAAGGCTTATATAGGAAAAAACTTTCAAAATCTTCTTCTCTGAAACCAAAAGGCCTAGAGCTTAGATATATGGCATATAGCTAGTAGCTTCTACCAAGACTATATCGGAAAAGGGATAACTATTAAAAATCTTCTCTAAAACCACAAGGCCTAGAGCTGAGATATTTGGCATGCAGCATTGTCTGGTAGACCTTTTCCAAGTTTGTTCAATTCATGACCCCTGGGTCAAAATTGACCCAGCACGGTGGTCACTTGATTTTACATTTGCTTATATCGGAAAAAAAGTGTAAACGTCTTCTTCTAAGATACCACAAGGCCTAGAACTTAGATATTTAGCATGTAGCATTGTCTTGTAAACATTAACCTAGATTGTGCAAATCATGATCCCCATCCGGTTGAAAATTTACCCTTCCTGCAGGAGGTGGGGGTGGGGGCGGGTGTCAGTTGACACATGACGTCTTGTATTATTGGGAATTGATATACAGGTGAGCGATAAAGGGCCATCTTGGCAGTCCTCCCTTTTACAGTTACTTTATGACTTCAGAACAAAATATAAAAGTACAAACAATCTGGAATATCGGGTGCTGGCATTCTTTATCTCTGTAAAATGTCTTTTCAATACATAACAAATATTTTAGGTGGAGTTTGATGTGAAAGTGAATGTCACAGGTATTGAAATATACGAGAAATACATTGCTGGTGCGGTGGTAGCAATATTAGGTCTCCATCACGACGGTAGCTGGCGGGCATTTTGGAAGTCAGACACTCCTTATATTATCAAAAGCTCGAGAAAGTTCTCCCGTCACTTGACGTAAAGGTACATGTATGTAAAAATGCAAGAAGGAAATTAATGATAAACGTAAAAACTAAAAGTGACCATGACATGGACAATAATAATAATATTGTTGTTGATGCTGCTGCTGCTGCTGCTGCTGCTGCTGCTGCAGCTGATGATGATGATAGAGAATGAATTAAAAAAAAACCACACACAATGTTTTTGATATTTTCAATATTAAATGTAATATTCCTAGCTTTCCAAAAACCTCTGGTATGTTTGTGAGAGGAGGCTGGTGTCACTGAGTTCGGAATGCTTGGCTTGGTTCTGCTAGTGGTTTCAGTAAAGACATGAATTAGAGAATGTAAGGTCGTGAATCAGATATCTTGCTCAAAGACATCTTTTTTATGGTGTGGTTATGTAATATATCAATTCATACATCATATATCTATTCTTAGAAATAAATTGTATAATGCGATCATCATAATTCGAACATGATTAGATCCACCAGTCCGTTAAAACATTGGACAATCAGCAATTACGACGTTTGACCCTGTTTTGTTGGCATAACGAAAATATGACGCCATAGTTTGCCTCATTGCAAAAAAAACAAAAAACATTAAAAAACGCATTGCATTTTTTCATCATTTTATAATATTTGGTCGTCTTAGAATCGAAATAATATCATTTTAGCGTTGTATCAAATTGTCGTTCTGATGCTCAGATATTTCAGAGTAACATGACAGTATTAATAATACTCATACATTGTACTCATGAAATACGATAATATATATCATACATGTTTTTCACGTAATATAATCATTACTTCAGGACTTTTCAAGTTCGACAAAAGCTTTACGGATTGAATTCGATGCTGGATCAAAGAGTTGGGTGGCGATTGATGCATTCCGGTTACATGGATGCGCACAAAAGTAGTTCCCTTACATGGATACGCGCAAAAACATAATGTAGTTCCCTTACATAAATGCGCTCAAAAATAGTTCCTGTACAGTTTTATATGTTTTCAAAGACATTTCAGGATTTTAAACAATCAGATGCTTAAAGATGTTCCATGAAAAACTTGAAACAGAAAAAGCCTGACATTTAACAATGCTGGAATAGTAAAAAGCTACATCAATAATAAACTTCAAGTTTAGGTACGTGAGAGGTAAAACAGTTGTCTAAGATGACTATAGTACTATCTAGTTGAAACACAACGGCGTACGAGTTGTGAAGAATGGATTTCTTGAATCAGACACACTATGCTTGTGTATAGTTGATTAAATATATTTTCTGTGGAAGCTCGTTACTTTAAAAAATTTTTCTTCAATGTTGACAGTGGATTCATATATATTTCATTGATATGTAGTTCATTGATATATAGTTGGATAAGCCTTTTGACCAGTAATATCACTTAACATATTAAAATTTATTTCCCTTCCAGGATATTTCCAGCCGTTGGATTAGCCAATGATCCGTAAATAGAAGTTAATATTGACAGGCAAGCCGGTAATATACACTTGGCGTACCCCGTCATTCTACTCAACACTAAAATTGTTAGGGTTCGTAATAATAGCTCTGGTTACGAAAAGTATTGTTAAGAATATCAACGGAACTTTAATTGATAAAAAGAATGAGGTTTTATATGGAGTCATAAGAAAGATAAAACGTTTTTAGGAATGTATATGAAACCGAATCTTTAATATTTCAAAGTACAAATCTCCACTTGCTTTTTTCAAAACAAGATGGCGGACGGCAAGATCAATAACCATTGTGACATTGAGGTACCAAAGGGGCATTTGAAGCTCTGTCTACGTTCAGCCATTAAATGAATTTAAAATTTACAAAATCCTTCAAAATTTAAGAAAGACAAGCGTAATAAAATCGTTATTTGTTTTTTTACGTAGTGTATGGGGATATATTACCTGCCTCGACATAATATTACCCTTGCGTAATGGCTAGTGTAATATAAATCTAGGCGGGTAATAAATGTATATCCCCATATGTGTTCCACTTCCGAGAAACCAAATAACATATGTTTCGAAAAGTACACTGTTTTGTTTAATCAGAAATAGGTACACTTCAAGCCATACTGCGGGTTCCCGTCTTAACACCAGACAATCCTGGCCTTCCATATATTTGTATTTTGCTATAGCTACTGCTTTTGGAATAGTTGGATGAAGGTAACAGATACACCACTTCTGGTAATATATAGACACTAACCCCTATCTTTAAGCTGTATATTAAAATTGATTTTGCAAGCATTTTATTCGTTTGTCATTACTTTTACTCTGCTTGTCTTAGCAGACGTAGTTGAACAAGTGGTATGTATCTCTTTCTCTAGTCTGATGGTCGATCAAGAAGTTAATGATATAAACAGGCAACATAATCACAGATGAGTGGGTAGTTAATGCTCTAAATTTGTAACTATCATTCCCGTAACCATCTGCTTGTGTAAGTTAATATTAGTAACATTTAAAAATTGTTGATTGTTAGTCAGTTAGAATAATCCTTGGTTTCATTACTATATGCTAACCACTGTTATCTGGGTTAGTCTTACTAAATGAGTCAAGGCTAAAATCTGAAACACAAACCGAAGTATTCACATGTTCTGCGGAAAAGATAGAAATGGTAGAAAAGGAGTAGGAGTTTGTGTCAGGTAGAAAAAGTAAAACAGATGAAAAAGGTAGAAAAAACCGGGGTTCGTGTCAAGAAAAAGCGAAAAAGATGGAGAGATAGAACAGAAGCCGAGTTCGTTTCAAGAAAATGTAGAAAAGATAGAACAGAAGCCGGAGTTCATATCAAGAAAATTGCCCATATTGGAAGTCAGAAGATCCCATTCTTTTAAACTAGGTATATCAGTTGTATTTGCTCCCTTGAGTGAAGATGATATATTGTAATCAAGCTCAAAGGATAAAACTAACATTCTAAGCAATCAATTTTCTTGGTCTGGTCAAGTATGTCAAAAAAGTAATATTTACTGAAAATGGTGTCAAATCAAATTAGAGCAGGAATTATTAAAGAATGTTCTTAAAGGACATGTCTCCTGCCACAACTTTTTCATTTAGTTTCTTCATATTGGTCTTAAGCAATTAGAACGGCTAATCGTACAAACAGTTTAAACCATTAGTGCGTTACCACTTAAAAGAATCTACACTCGGCAAATTGTATTAGCATGCCAATAATTCTTTTGAATATTTTCAGCAGTAGTGAGGTAATTGCAATCAAATCTTGCATTGTACATGTATCACTTAAACATCCATTTTAAGGAGGCCGATCTAGTATTAGTAGTATTTGACCTATGATAATTTATCGGTATAACATCAAAAGCTGGTAAACTCAGGGATTTAATGAAGAAATAATTATTTGGTGTGAGGATTTGCATATATCATCAGAACTGAAACAGACAGTTGCTATAAAATGTCACACAAACAGTAGTTATTTTCACTCGTGACTGCGTCACTCGTTGACATATCACTTTCGGTGCCAATTCGGTTAAAATATAGCGTGATATTACACCGAAGCCTACAATTATCCTCTTATTATCTTCACATAATGTGAATCTTTGATTATATTATGTCGTTGATTATTTTTTATCTTATTATGTCAATACTTGTTTGGTTATATCTGTTATGACGTAATCATATCTTGTGCAAATTTTGTTAAATAGGTGGTGACGTGGTCGGATGGTTAACGCTCTGTCCTACCAATCCGGAAGTCTCCGGCTCGAATACCGGCCGGGGCACTGGAAATTTCAAAAACGCTGCTCAATGGGTCCCATTCATCTGTTCGAATATAACAAAGGAAACTGTCAAAATAGAACATCATGTGTAGTGTATAACAATTCTGCTTATTAAATATAGAATCATGTTCATCAGTGCTTGATAAAACAAAATATTGCATCAATTTCACAAACAATACATTTTTAAAGGCAGTAAGTAGCATTAACATAACAATTTTTTCACAGACCTCTGCGCATGCGCGACATCAATGAATATCGACCGTATTAGCAACTGAGGGGGCAGTTACATGCCACTGCATAAGCGATATATACTGATATATTGATTTATCATTTATAATTGTTTTATAAATCACTTTAACGAGATTGTTAAAAGCCATTTACTGATGTTTAATAATATATTATACTTTTAATCATTCAAATACATTTAAATTTATTATTCAGAATGATCAATGAAAAAAGTAAACATAGACACATTCACTCGGCGATTATTTTCTTTCATGAAATGGTACAGTAACAATTTTAAATATATTTTACTAAAACCTTTATAATGTTTCCCCTTTTGTCTAAATGGGGATATGATTTAAAAAAATTAATAATCTCTGCAACGATTAATAGTTTTAATATACAGGCGTGATAACTACCTGCACGGACCTAAATACACATATGGTCCATGTGAACTTAAATAAAACTGAATGCACAGCGGTCTTTTTCTTGTTTCATGTCTAAATATCTTTTAAATAGTATGACGATGTTAAATTTTTAGTTAAAATAAGAAATAACGTTGAAATTAATAAGATATTAATTTATATTTTTACAGATCTATAAAGCATTAATCATGTCAGAAGAAAGAAAACAATCGCGTCGCGATTTTCATTTTTTTTATCTTTATATGAATACCATTATTGGGTAAAATGACAACACTTTTAAAACTGAGAATTATTTTCGTGTTTCTTAAAAACAAATCATTTTGTGTAAGCAACAGCAGCGTTTTGAATTGATATTCTTTATGATTAATATATACTTTTACCCGGAAAAGTAGAAGAATAAATGAATAAAAAGTACCCGTACACCCGTTTATATACTGCAAGTTTTCTCGCTTTTCATTTACCTCTTTCAGTAGTATGGCAACACTTTCCAATCTTTATTTTTAAATCTTTTTTTACCCGTTTTTTCATCATCTGTTTTCAAACTGATTGCGGAGCTATGTACACGGGTTCGTTTTTCTAACTATTTATATTAATTTGCTTTCTTTAGAGTATGTTGCTGACATCGTAAAATAATCGTTCGTAGATTATTTTTAATTCATGATTGATGTGATAGTCATTACTATTTATCATTATTTGCTTCCGTTTTCAAGTTCGCTTTGACATTTTTCAAAACGTTTTATTGAAATTTACTTCATAACTTTTTTATTCTTTTGTTTAGATAATAAAGTAATTTAAAGTTATTTAAAGTAATTTACAGCAGGAACGTAGAATATACGTTGATTCTACGTTCCTGATCATTTATAGTTCCCAGATAATGCTTATTTAATGCTTGAAAGACAACTTTTAGATTTTCATTGATACGATGCTTGAGTGTGCGTTTTGAATCTACCACTATTAACGTTCTATTTAATCACGGTTTTAAATATAGATTATGTAATACTGGAGAAAAACACAAAATTCAGGAAATCTATTTTGTTTTCTGGTCCAATAAGAAACTATTTATAGTCCAGATGATGATCATAAGATATCTGATTCTGATTTGTACAAGATACATAGTTCGTTATAAGTAGCATTACATCATCGCATTATAAAAATATTTCCATGAGTAAGTAACATGATTTATGATTTAAAACATTAATTCTCTCATTATAAAACACATTTGTATGCGTAAGATGCGTTAATTATAATTGATATTTTGATCTGTGTGTTTTTCTACAGGCATCCATCTAACTGGACTCGACGAATCGAGTGTCGTGTTACTAAAATATTTATTTTTTATAATTATTATTATATTATAGTTTATGGAATGCTAGAATATTATACTTTTAAATCCAAAAATGTCAATTAAAGTGTACTGTGATATATCAATTTTATGTATACTTCATTTTTCTTCTTTTCATCATAATCATAATCATCAATATTAATGTTATTATTATTATTACAATTATTATTTTTATCATTACTATTATTGTTGTTATTATATACTGAAGCGAACAAGAAACGCAGGGTAACAAAAATGCAATATTATGTTATTTCTCGCGAATAGACATTCCACTATTTATATTGAATTGTTAATTATTTCAATTATGGTATGGCTTATATAAGTTCAGAGGGTTCATACGCCAAAGATAGGCTATACACTAAAGACGCAATAATCCTTCAGGTTTACCCTGCGTTTCTTTTCCCCCTCAGTATATGTTTGAACGCTTATTAATGTTTTGTATACATAGTTGCCACATTAACAATGTTTACCTCCCATTGTTCTGAATTGTGAGCCATATTGTATGGCAACTTCCCTTATAGTTACTAGAGAAAAATCTACGAAACAGTTACAAACTAATCAGCTTTATGAACATAATTAATATATGATGTTGATATAGGCAGATGACACTCAGCAGGTTCAGGAAAATGTGGTTGTCACACATAAATCTCTTGGTATTTTCTTTTAATTATGACATAATTGAGAAAAACTCCTATTAATGCTTATCAGTTTGCCATTTAAAATGGCTGCCAATTCAGAACAAGGGGGGGTGGGGGGAGTGGGGGGGGGGGTATTGTGGATGTGGGAACTATGTATTTTTTCATATAATAATCCCCCGATAATTGATTTATGACTGTCGGACTCTCTGTGCTCCACAATAGCTGCCATATGCCGTCCTCACGGAGACCCGATATTGCCGTCACCGCACCAGCATTGTATGTTTCGTAAATATCAACGCTTGTGACATTCACTTTCACATCAAACTCCACCTAAAACATCAATACCTGGTTCATATATTTTAGTACAATATTCAAACTCAAACGCCTGCAAATACTACGTGAAAAATAATTTTATTTAGTCAATAACCCATTTACTTTGCCCAAGAAAACGTCTTCCATTGCTTGGGTGTATTTCATGCTACATGTATGGTGCACATTTAAATACTCTGCAAATATTTATTTACTACGATGTGTATTGAAAAAAGAAGAACTTCATACTTGATGTAACTATTAAATGTATTTGTATACTATGATAAAGGTATTCAGTGCTAGATATAGTGCGTTTTATGCTAAATGTTGTGCGCAAATTTGAAATATGTAGAAGGCATAATATTCTATGTTTATTGCTTTATGCAGTGTGTATTAATATTTTTTAAATGCTAGATGTAAGGACTACCTCAATATAATTCTTTTGGTTTCGGCTGTCCCATGCCTGAAGCCATCCTCCACTGTATATAGGATAAACACTTGGGCAGCCAATCACTTTGCTTGCAGTATGACTAAAGAAAATACATTGTGTGTATGAAGACATATTGTAACAATGTTGTGTTAACAAATGAGAAGTCAAGAAAGCGTCTACGACTTCATAACCGAAATAAAATCATATATGTTTTAAGAATAACAAATGAATTACAAAATGTAAAAGACATACAATGTAATTTATCATTTAATCAAAGGAGAGAAATACAAATATTGTCGTATACAATTTGAGCCCTAAATGCAACCTCTTCCTTGGAACGACGTCATTGGGACATAGATTATGCACGTCGTCTCGATTAGATGAACACTTGACCAACATTTTAAGATATTCCATATATAAGTCTAGGAGATGAAGTCTAGAAGATAAAGTCTATGAGATAAAGTCTAGGAAATAAAGTATCCTCACCCGAATTTTTGTCCATTAAACTGACTGTGACCTTAAGCTAGTGATATCGTAACATGCGTTCTGTATGTTGAGTTGCTGAGATACATATTCTACCAAAGTTTCATAAAAAATGAAAACCATTTGATGGTTTTGGAGATCTGATATACTTTAATCTCTAGATGCGACCATATCCTGGTGTGATTCCGGGATAGCATGGGTTTACAAGTTCTCTCAATGAGATGAACATTAAATTTTGAAGCGTTATCTTGACCGGTATGTTGGAGCAATGGATATGCACATTGCGATAAACATTGGAAAATCCTTCGAGGGGTTTCCGAGATAAAGTTTGGTTAAATTTGACCGACGTGTGGGACGTTCACCTTGAGCCGACGCGATTTCAACATGGGTTCTGCAAATGCACATATTGACACTAGTGCTATGAAAATCCTTCAATCACAATCACTGACTCATAACTTGACAAGAGGGCCAATATTACCCTATATCGCGCAAATGGCTAACATTGGCGAGAGCATCAATAGCAGAAAGGTTTAATTTTGACCAGGGGATCTGATTTAAACAGTCTTCGACGTTCGCTACATAATGCTATATTCAAAATATCTAAGCTCTGTCTCTAGTAGTTCTAAACAAGAATTTTTTTGAAGTTTTTCCTATATAAGCCTATGTAAAATCAGGCAGGGTCAGTTTGGACCTGGGGGTTGTGATTTGAATAATCCTGGTAGAGGTCGAAAAAGAAATGATACAAGCCAAATATCTAAGTTCTGGGCTTTATGGTTTCAGCGAAGAAGATATTTAAAGTTTTTCCTATTTATAAGCCTATGAAAAATCGAGTGGCATCCCGGGCAGGGTCAATTTCATCCAGGGGATCATGATCTGAACAGTCTTCGTAGAGGTTCACTACGCAATGCCACATGCTAAATATCAAATCACGAGGTCTTATGGTTTCAGAGAAGAAGACGTTTTTCCTATATAAACCAATGTAGAAACAAGTGTCCCCCAGGTGGGCTCAGTTTTGACTCGGATGCCGCCTGCTAAATATCTAAATTCTAGACCTTGTGGTTTTAGAGAAGATTTTCAATTTTTTCCTATATAAGCCTTTGTAAAACAGGTGACCCCCGGCCGGGGTTTATTTTAGCCAGGGGTCATAATTTGAACAATCTGGATAGAGGTCTTCTAGGCAATGCAACATGCCAAATGCCAAACATGCCGACGGACGTTGAGCGATAGGTTCCCCTACTCTAGTCAACTCGTACCATTTGTTTCAAAACTGATTTTTCAGGTGAAAGTCAGTTATTGACAATAGTTTGTAAGGTGCTTTTATCATAAATCAAAGGACTGAAAGTTCTGGAGGATCGATTGCCTCTGAACAACACAGTCTGCACACATACATGTGTAAATATCAGGACAACATAGACTGTACACATACATGTGTGAATATCAGGACAACCCTTGCAAGAGTAAAGTTATAAACTGGAGACACAACTGTCCACAAATTTTGACCTTTCACCATTTGGTGTTAAACTTTAACTTTAGGGGGTTTTTTTTTTTTTTTTTTTGGTGTTTTTTTTTTTTTTTTTTTTGAGTTTTTTGGTTGTGGTTGTTACTTGGGAAGGGGTTTTTTTAAAACTAACTAAAATTTATGGTCATTTTTTTCAAAAATGGGATATGCCTAAGGTGATTGTATTGAGCCAATTAATTCGGATTTAACGTCCACCAACACTGGTGCAACTTACGCCTTTATGTCGGGGGATTCAGTGACTATTTAGAAATTCCGAACTACCCTTTACTAAAAAAAGGATGACTATATTTAAGAAGTATTATTCAGCTTGTAAAAGTGCATGGGATACATTCACAAAATGTGTCAGGGTGGTAAGACAACAGGTGTTTCTCTGGATTTGGGCCAAAGAACCATTTATGGCATCTTAATGTCAATTCAAAGGTTTTGGGGCTTTCCACCCAAGAAATTAAAATTTTATTTTTTGGCACACTTAAACCCCTTTAATAGTGCGATAGAAATGCCTACAAAATGATGATTGAAAAACCCCAAAAAAGAGTTTTTTTTTCCCCTATTAAGGTTCGTCGACCATTTGTTCGTGATCTATGATGACGGTCAAGCACACACAAAAACCAACAAAAGGGTCATCCGAAATCAACGACAACGATGACGCAAAAGGGTCAAAATTAGACATATCCCACCGGAAGCGTATTTTTCAACATTTATCTTGCATTTCGGAGCGTTTTGAGGAGGTTTTGAAATGTTGTTTTTGTAGTTATTTGATCACACTATTAATTGCGTCATAGGCGCTCTTTGCATTTCTGTTGCGTCATTGACAAAATGAGAGCGTCAAAACCACAGAAAACGCGCTCTGCGGAAACCTGAATTTAGTTTCGGTGAGGGGAAAAGTATTTCCCGGGTCTTACATTTATCATGTCAAACCGGACGATAAAACCGTGTGGGAAAATAGTTCTATACAGAAGAGAACCTCTTATTAAGTTACAAATTATAAGAAAAACTACAAATATAATATTATGCTATTCTGAAATGTTGTTTTTTAGATCTGTTACTATATAATTTTAAAAAGAGGAGTTTTAATCAACGGAATATTACTCTTGTTTTTGTAAAGAGTGCGGGGGGGGGTGCGTATGAGATACATCACTTTTGGGCCGGGTGGAAAAAACAAACGAACCAAAAATGTATATGTTAAGTTAAATTTTATGGTTGGAATTGTTTGTTTCTTTTTCTTTCTTTCTCTGATCAAACCCTTTTGGTTTTTGAAACGCTTGATCCAAATTCCATCGCCTTCATGAATAAAAGCACACAGAAAATAATAAATTAAAAGTTTGTACATATATCAGTACAAAATAAAACAGGAAGCAAATTTACAATTTTTGAGCGGTCTACAAGCCTAATTTCGATGTCCGGGGGGGGTTTTTTTTTTAAAAAAACCAAAGTTGAACTGAAATAAAACATATTTTCGTCATAAACATGATGAAAATATACAATTTTCAAAGTCCCGTTATTCATTATTTTTTTTTATGCAAAAACCAAATGATTACGTAGGGTATGAGTGACTTTTTCAAAAATTCTCTCATTTCTTCCTTTTCTGATACAAGGGGGGGGGGGTTTTTGCAAAATAAGGGAAAATAAAGTATTTAATGCAAAGATTTAATGATGATTGATAAAAAAATACTATTATCTCAAAGATATTGCATAAACAAGTTTAAGGTACGAGTTGACTTTTTCGAAAAAAAAAATGAAATTGTGTACTATCGAACGTAAAGTAACAGCGGTCACATTGTAGTGTAAACCGAAATTTAGAAGTTTGTTGGCTCGCTGCATTTTGCGAGAGCTATTTATGGACCAAATATATGCAAAATGTTACAGAGTATTTATTTCTACGTTGAACAAGACCAAGTTTTTGAAAATCGGTCTGAAATTATGAACACACGGCCTTGTTGAATAAGGTCAGTGTATATTTTCGTGATTTCCGGACCCGATAGTGCTATACCTTTACTACTATATGTATATAGTGAAAAAAATTTTGTTTTTGTTTTATTATTTTGTTTTGATATATCAGTATATGGGGTACCAGGGTTGTAGAGGGGCCTCTGGGGGTATGGGGGTCCAAACCCCGCGCCGGCCACCTGTGGCTAAAGGCAGCTCAAGGTCATAACTTATTTCGAGATAAAGTGAAGACTTTGTACGACAGTGCCTGAAAAACTATAACTATCACTGCTGAAGACGGTGAAATCCCCCACACGCACAACAGCTGTACGAATAGGAGAGATTTACAGGTAGAGGGATATTCTAAAAATAGATTCACTGATAAGCACTGACCACAGCAACCGTTCCTAGTCTTACGATATCATCGTACTACCTTATCAGTAATAGTTAAAATATTGTACATGGTGAGAATGGATGTTTGTAATAAAGCAAATAAAAAAAAAATGCACTACAAAACATTGTTGTTATGCTGTTTGTAACAGTGACTCACTTACATTGACAATGAATATATATGAAAGGAGTATTTTATACAATTTCCTACACCTAAACGCCAAAGAAACACATACAGACCCCATTCCTGCCATGTACCCCAACACATGTAAATATTATTTGAGATACTATAAAACATAAATTGAACAGATTGTTTCCTTTTCTCTGTGGCATGTTTATCATTTTATAATATGAACAATAAGCAGTTGATAGAATATAGGATCTAATTTACAGGATAAGAATGAATGTTTACAATTAAAATAATGAGAGTTAAACCAGTGTCAAGGAGGACATTAGTTGGTGCCTTCATGGTGCAGTGGTAGAGCGTTCGCCTTAGGATCGAAATATCTCCTGTTCGATCCGCACTGCCATGGGGTTAGTGTCCTAAAGCATGACACACATTAATTCCGCAATGTATTTCTCTTTTTGAGATTGATTCCACCTGGGAAGATTCTTGAGAGCAACTAATATAAGCAATCAAGATTTAATGAAATTGTCTAAAGAAATCATTTTCTAAACAGAGATGTTTTGCATTTGACATGCACTTAAATTCTTACATGTTGCCTTTCCGATCACCGTAGATCATGAAGAATCTGCTCAGTCTTGCTCTTTTGTCAAATAAATGAGCAATGCAAGAGTTAATTATTATTTTATCAATATTTGCAGGGTGTAACCTCACCAGATCCTGGTGATATATACACCGGGATCCCACATTGGGTATTCGTTTACAAAAGAGATACAGACACAGTTTTCATGTGCTGTAGTGAAAAGTTACTTAATATAGTTGAAAAACGCACAGATAAAGACACTGTTGTCACACCACAATAAAGTCGAAAAGTAAAAACCTAAAATCCGATCTATCATTTGAAGAACTGCAATGCACACGTACCCGGCGTGGGACAAGGACCCTCATCCCACAGAGGCCCCTATACCACCCTTGTACCTCCATATACTGATATATCAAAACTAAACAATAACAAAAATCACTATGTACTTATATTGTTTTGTTTTAATAAATCGGTATATGGGGTACCAGGATTGTGGAGTGGAATCTGGCGGTTGGGGGTCCTTGCCCCGCGCCGGGTACCTGTGTGGTGCTGCAAAGAAGAAAATTCATATTGAAAACAAGATTGTTTCAACATCAATGAAACTAAAACAAAAGTTTCCAAACAAAGACACGGAATACAGGTTTGAAATATAAGTGCTAGCATGGTGTACAGGGGTTAAAGTAAAGTGAATTGTACACCCGCCCATAAACACTGATAAAGTAAATAACGTTTATTTTCACACACTTTTGTGTATTATGCATATAATTGTATATGATTTATGTTTTCATAACAATTAAGGTAGGTCGCGGGTTTCCCCCAGAATTCGGGTCATTTTTTTAAAAGACAACGCAGATTTAAGATATTTTGCATGATAATCCCATGACTAATTGACTTTTGTAGAAAAAAAAACGGTGAAGTGATATTTCCATGGAAACTGAGTTAAAAGCGCCACCTAGCGGGGAGGTGTATTTTCGTCAATTTTCGTGTAATTTTCGATATATCTCTGTTTATGTAGATAACGAAACGATCTAACTTTCATTAATACATTGTCGAATCATTTATCCGTCTGAAAAAATAAAAATATCTAATAGTTTTTGCCAAAAATATGAAAAATTGCGGAACGAACCCTGTAGGGGCGACATTTTTCAAAGCAAAAATATCTGCAAAGTTGACGCATTTAGCGTCAATTGCGAAAAAACGGCCCGAGATAATTTTTTTAAAAGCGCTATGGAATCTTAAATCAATTTAAAGCATTTTTATAAAAAAAGGGGGGTCACCGTCTTACTTTTCGTTGCCTTTTAAAAAATGACCCGATTTCTGGGGGAAACCGTGAGCTACCTTAAATCAAAACATCAGTAAATTCTTATTTATGCTTGTAGATTTTGTGTATAGACATAATTTCTTTTAATTTAACTTTATAGAGAGCATCTTATCTGTACATAGCAGACATTGTTTGCATCTGAATGTACGACTTTCTAAGAATTGTGTATCACGTGAAACACTTATCAGCTATTGATGATGTACCTGTAATTCTCTCCTATAACTGTGATACGTAATGTTAAGCACAAGTTATGGTGCGAAGAAAATGCCAGATTCCTTACATAAATACATTGTCTTTATTGGCACCGAAAGCGTAGGTTTGGGCAATATTTCAAGTATAACAAATATTTCTCCGTGAATATATATATACTGAAAAGATAAAGAAACGCAGGATAAACATTTGAGGTGATTTAAAGTGATGTGTTTGATGTTATATACACTATTTTATATAAGTATAAAAACCAATCTTCAATAAACAAATTACCAAAGTGTCATTAGATTTTGACCAATAATTCATTAATAATTGAAGCACATTTGACGGTACTTCCCAATATCGCAAAGTGAAATCGACTGACTCGTCAGTATCTCGTATACCCCCTCGTGATGTGACCCCCTATTATCTGTGCATGGAATTCATCAGTGCATTATCGTTCTCATTGGAATATTGTTCCCTTTAACAATGCTATCCTTAGTTGGTCATGATGGGGTATTCATACCGCCCTTTCCGTCAAGTTCGTCCCACAGATGTTCGATTTGGGACAAATCTGGACTGTACGGCGGCCAGTCGAGTGGGTAAATGTTATGGTTTGCGAGAAAGTCTTGACAAACTCTGGCACCATAGGAACGGGCATTATCATGCTGGAAAATTAAGTGACGCTGTTGAACAAATGGAACTACAACCTGGCGGAGGGTTTCATCCCTATATCTTACGGCGGTTAAATTCCCGGCTACCACAATCAAAGGTGACTTTACTCCGTGAGAAATCCCTCCCCAGATCATAACCGAGCCACCCCCAAACCTATCTCTCTCACGAACGCAAGCGTCGGCGAAGCGTTCCGCATGACGTCGGTATACGCGACGTCGACCGTTTGGACGAAAAAGGGTGAACCAGGACTAATCGGTGAAAAAGACCCGTCTCCATTGCCTCATTGGAAATCGTCTGGGAGCATGTGCCGCCAACCAAACCATACGACGCGCACGTCGTGTGCGAGTGAGAGGCAGACCAACGTAAGGACGACGTGCTCGCAGACCAACCTCACGCAATCGATTCCTTACAGTTTTGGGGTGAATGTGGCGATTGAAATTGCCTACCGTATTATTAGCGGTTTCAGCGGCAGTAACGTGGCGATTACACAGGTGGAAAGACAAATAGCCCTGTCTTGACGTCGCGACGTTACGCGCGGACGTCCCGATCGCGGCCGATCGGCAACTCTTCCGGTTTCTCTCAAACGACGGACAAGACGTTCTATGGTGGAAACATTCACACCAAACTACATAGTAATCTGTTGTTGCCTCTGACCTTGCATTAGCAATGCAATAGCCTGACCCCTCTGAACTTCCGTCAGCAGAACCATGATTGCAAGAGCTTCAAATTCAGTTTAAAAATCGGAAAGTGATGTGTATACCTCAAGAGTATCAATTGGTATGACAAGATGTTTTCACGAACTAGATACGGTGCTCTAGTAGAGTTTTTATACATTTTTTGCCTAGATAGGTTTTTGGGATATCTGAATACCACTTCTCTGGGTGGTTATCATTCATCTCCTATACAGCTGATTCATTCCACATTGCCATGGATACCAGATACAATTTTTCATTTCGAGTCGGCATGGTATAACATGATAACATTAGCTATATATAGATATTAACCAACAGTAACATCAAGTATAATATTAACATAAGAATAAAGTATCTGTGATATGATTAAGACATACATTAAGACTTACATATGTATGAAACATAAATAAATGAGTGGGAAGTAATAGTTACACTGTGTGTAGTATATCAGAATTTATGAGACATGTAATTTGTTAAGATATGATAAAATTACACAAGTGAGATAAAATTGCATCAATAATCACACTTATAATCATATTACATAGATAAATATTATTTAATGATAAAGACATAGCACGTATAACACAACTATAACACTTTAAATACTGCAATGTCTATTTAAAACCAAGTATAGTTTTTGTTACTTGAGATCAATTCAGATAAATAATTACATTTTAAACTTGAATCAAACATGTACATTATAACACTAGCTCAAGAGTCAAACTTACAAGGGGAGCAACTCAATACTAGTAGGTTAACTGATAATGTTTGGGTTGTCGTCCTCTATAATAAAAGTATTAAAAATTGTGGGAAAGCTGCTGATCTTCATCTACATGTAGATCTAAAAACTGTCATAAAAAGGAAAATAATACTTTGAAACGCAAAAAGAACACAAAAGTGCGTCCGATAAAAAGGAAATAAATTTTTAAAACTTGATATTGCTATAGTCCGCATTCTTCTAATTTTCAAGGTAGGTAAACATAATTTTTCTAGAAGAGTTTCATAACTTGATTCATAGTAATGATATATAAATCTAAGAGCTCTTTTTCAATACTTTCAATTTTTCTTGGGTTGATTTCACCACAAAGTGCCAAGTGAAAGGACAATAGTTAAAGGTTGACATAATACAAGAGTGGTAGATGTCCAGTTTGCCTAGTTTACAGAGGTATTTTCCTATTCTTTTCGACAAATTTAACAGGTTAGACGCTTTTTTGCATATATTTGACACATGTTCATTAAAACTTAGTTTAAAATCAATTATAACCCCTAAAAGTTTAACCGAATTATTACAATGTATGAAAAAGTTGTCTATAGTAAAGTTTAATTTACATTTTTAAGTTTTAGGACCTATTGCTGTAGCCTGAAATTTATTGGGGTTGGCTAGCATTTTATCATTTGAGAACCAGTCTATTAACATTTTGCTGTCTGATTCTATATTTTTTTTTACAATATCAATACTGTGGTTTGCACTAGACAAGTAGTTATCATCTGCATAGTTATACAGATCGCAGTGCTTTAAAAAGCTAAAAATGTCATTAATAAAAATATTAAAAAGTACAGGCCCCAAAATAGACCCTTGAGGTATACAATGTAAGCAAATCACTTTTAATTTGCCCTATCTTGACACAATTACTTCTATATGTTAGATAACTTTCTATTAACTTTAGTGATACAGCGGCTAAATGTACTTTATAAGTACTGCCGACTATATCTTGCCGAATAACATCGTGATGAACAGCACTTGAAACAAACATGGGAAATAATTATGATTATATTATAATAGAACTAGGCTTGGCGACCAATCACTTCTACGAAATTTCATTTAATCACAGTATTAAAAAAACAAAGGGCCATAACTCTGTGAAAAATAATCCAAACGAAACCTGCTGATAATACTGTAACATGTACAGTAATTAGTTTATCTCATATTTTGTAAAAAATTGAAATAAATCATCGATAAACTGTCTTATCCTTCAGTAATGATCTGACACAGTTTCTCTAAAATGTCAGTCAGTACATGAACTGTTTCCACGCAGGTTTTTTATTATCTGTAATCGCAGTCAAGTTTCGTGTTACATTCAGGTATTGAGGTACGCAATTACATAGAGACTACAATAACAAGCTAAACAATAAGATATTAACACCATTTCATGTCTAAAGGTCGGAACAACCCAGTCCTCCACAGCAGGCCATGTAAGATCCTCAAAATCTACAACGGCAAATATATTGACGTTAAAATTAGTTTTGAAGTTACAAACGTCATTACGAAGAATAACTATGTGTTATCTGATAACAAGCATAATTTTAAAAGTAGTTGGCAGATTTACTTGAAATTTTCAATTCATAGTCAACAGACTTCACACGTTTAGAAAACTTTTAAAACAAAATGTGTGATTTTTACTCATCTGGACCCATTTTCTCAGTCACATTTATGAATTTTAGGTGATACTGACCTTGAAATGACCTTGACTTTCGCTAATCCGATTTAGTACATAAGAGTCAAAGCAGAAGTTTTTGAAAAGTTGTTATTTGTTGAAATGTTTCCTGATATATTTATAACAAAAACACTGTCGTATTACATGTGGTTTGTAGATGCGGCAAGCGCAACTGAAATATTTTAGGGTTGTGAGTTGGGTAATTTCAATTATACACATCGTATTAACATTTCAGTGTACAAGATTGCTATCATATCAAGGGATTTAAACCTTTTATTATGTAAAAGTGTTAAGATATATGTTTAAACATCATATACAATTTATCAGATTTGATATTTGGTTGAAAGCTTATATATTCAGTCATTTTTGACAATTTGACATTGAAATGGCATTGCCCTTGACCTTGTCGGGCCAAAACTTTGCATACATTTGTAGCATGGATAGTGAGGTATTATGTTAAATAAAATATTTTTACATTCCATGTATATTTAAAACATTACTTTAGAGTCAAATAGTTTACTATACGTTTTTATTTTGGTGTTCAATTTGACTTTGACCTTTTCCAACTTTCAACCGAAGGACGGCACATTTTATCTACTGTTCAATAAACCTCAATGCCTGCCAGACATTTTTGTAATATAACTTGGCTTGTAACTTTTTAGTGCATACTGGACTCAAGTAGCAGTCAAAATGCTGCTCTACTTGTATCAGGAAAACATACCGAGAAAATATGAGCCCTGGGAAACAATGTAGCATTTTAGATTACAGATACGTTCCTTGATGATACGGCCTTTTCAGATCTGAAAGAAAACGATGGGTTTCGCAGAGCAATGTTTCACACTTAATATTTCACTATATTCTTCAATAAGTCATAGCTCACTGGTCAAAATCCTACTTGAAATGTATACATGTATATTAAACTTAAGCCTATGTGAAATACACCAAAACGTGATGTCTTGTCATGCATACAGAATATATAATAAAGTGATTGCTTATTTTATGATTATAATTTCTGCTCTTAAATTTCTACCTCAGATCTTGTTAATATCTTAAAGTCACGGTTCATATTTTAATAGTGGAATACGAAAGTGAAATGGATGCGCTATCTCTACATGTATGTTTCCAAATAAAGGGAAATCCGTTCAAAAATCAAGGTACTGTATCTTCATCAATAATTTCCATTTAGATAATTCATTGAATGATGTTTGCAAACAAGGAAAAATCGAAACAAATCTATAGTATGCATGCACTGCGTTTAGAATTTAAGCTAGAAATATTATTCTGTTAGGGAATGCTTATGGCTATAAAACCAGATAGGCTTTCAGCTTTGGGCAACTTATTTAATTTTAATTCAAATTCAAGCTTTAAGATTTTATTGATAACCACTTGTATAATTACAACATTTAGAAATACAGAAATTATGATTAACTAGATTAAAGTAGTTTATTTGTGTTTAATTTAGCTAGATAGTACTCATTAGTGTGAGTGCAATGCTTCAGTAAACTAGTGTTGAAAATCAGATTAGCCTCTGGCAAACTATCATGTGGGGGGAAAAAATTTTTTTTTTTTTGGGTTTTTGGAAAAAATTTTGTTACATAGGAACCTGAATTTCTGATAACTGACTTTGGTTAAACTGGATAACATATGGCATAAATCCAACTATTATACATATCTGTCTCATCCAGCTATTACACCTGATGCTTTCTGCACTACTTTGACGAGAATCTTTACGACAACAGTCAAATAGCCTACGGGGAAAAACGATCTCAATATATTTATGATACAGTCCTAAAATGCTGCACATACTGATAATTTGATAGTTGCCGTATCTATTACTGATGATCGTTTTTCCCGTAGGCTCATTGGCTGTTTCATAAAGATTTTCGTTAGGTGTAATAGCTGTATGAGACAGATATGTTTTATAGTTGGATTTATGCCATGTGTTATCCAGTTTAACGAAAGTCAGTAATTAGAAATTCAGGTTCCTATGTAGCAATATTTGTGCCGGAAATCCGAACACAAAAATTGTTTTTCAACCACAACATGATAGTTTGCCAGAGGCTAATCTGATTTTCAACACCTATTTTATAGATATATAGCGACAACATGGTGAATAATTTTATAAAAAAAAGTTAATCTTGCTCTTGTTCTCCTTATTTCAAGGGATGGCCAGTTAAAAGTTTGAATCACATTTGTTGATATGCATTGTAAATTTGTCAATGTCTGTCAAAGCTGTCAGGTACTACATACAGGCACTTCCCAGTGGTCTACGGTCTACAAAGTGCAAGTTGTTTGCAATCGCATGTTTTGAGACGACCCCTTACAATGCACAGCTATAGTCCTACCGCTCAATTTAGACAGTATCGTAAACATTTGTTCTCCAACGTGACCATAACGTCACGTATGTCACGAACCTAACGTAAAATAAGACTCTGACTACAAATAACATTCCAGATAATTATTTGATATTCGTCATATACGAAGCACTTGCGAGGCGCAACATGAATATTACACAAATCTACAATAGATTACTTCAACAATTCTGATTTTGCACTACATTTATAGTACAGAATGATATGTTTGGCCTTAAACATACCAAATAATAACATTAAAGCTAATTTCTCTCATAATGTAGCCTGTACAAACATGTTGGTCGATATACTAATCATTTGTTACCATGTCCATTACCATCAACAATGTCAAACCATTTATTATCTTTAAAATTTACTGTGTGAACGGTTACGCATCGCAGAGGTCTCATCCACAAATTCAAGCTAACATATTTGCTCTTATGGACGGACCTTTATAAAATTTGCTTCAAATCAAATCAAATCAAAGGTTACGCATCGCAAAGCTGAATGACCACATGTTACTGTTCACCAATGCGCTATGTATTATAGCGTAAAATCAACTGTCCATGACTATCTTACACATAAGATAGTTAGTTTTCTTTTGATTCCTGAACTTAAATTCAGAAAACTATATTTTACAAATCTTCAATAAATCGATGCATCTTATTTCATATCAGTTATGTTTTGATACTGCCAGTGCATCCGTATATGTAAGTGTCGTGGTAAAGGTAGAGCCACCTTAACTGCTGCAAAAAAGATACAGATTCGAATCCCGTGACAGATACTTTTCTTTTTTGAAAAACTTATTGTTGTTAAACCTGTTTGAGTGTTTGTTTGGTTTCATGCCGATCTGAACGCAATACAATTGATATGGGCATGACTAAAGGGACATATTGCAAGACAGAATATGTCCTTTTAAGTCTACGGATATGTTTCAACTCGTTGAAGACGGGATTTGGTAGGTAACACCTGACCTGGGGAGAAATTGTTGCGACCGTGTTTGTAAGATGGAGTATAATTACTTGGCGACAGACATTGCAGTAGAGAATGAGATGGAAAGATTACTCATTACGATGGAATCTAGTGATGAAGATACAGACGCTGCTTCTGAGACAGATGACTACTCAGACACAGATACAGCTGACGAAACAGCATGAGAAACCTTACATATTGTTAAAGTACTAGTATCAAGTAATTTCTGTGGTTGCCATTTCTATATTATTTACATTATATTGTCATGAGATGTAAATAAGAAAAAAAACTATTTCATATAAAATATGAAAACATATATAGATATATAACCGATAGGGCGTAGCTTCTTTAAGGCACAGCAGGCTCGGGCCCACAGATTGTTTGGAAAATGACAAATTTGAAAACGTCAGAAATACAATAAAACTGATGGGGAAGAGAGGTTAAGGAAGTTGTGTATAGCAAAATCGTCTGCTATGAATATCATCTTGTACGTGTTTAATCACTTTACATGAATGATAAAAATTAAAACATTCAGAGCCAGATAAAGCATATCCCTAAATTTAGATTTTAAACACGGGACACGACCGATGACATGATACAAAGCAATGTGTTCTGATTGTTCAAACCTTGTTGTCTGGTATGTCCAAGACGTTTTCTTCTTTATGTCTGACATTTGCGTATTTCGGTCGTTCGGTGTCAATAGTTTCAATGTTTCTTGCCTTGCGACCATTATTATTTTTAAATATCACTCTCGGTTGTGTTGCGTTTTTGGTCTACGTTTTTAATATTTGTATCGTTCTACGTTGAAATTCAACTCACTTTGAAAACGCTATAAATGATTGGGTTTAGGTATTGAGCACGTTACTTATATTGCAATTTTGAGGAAACAACTTGTCTTATGTTATTATGGCATAGTGGTTTTACATTGCTTTTTAGCCGGAAAGCAATGGTAGATTCTATAATGAAGAACAGATACATATTTTGACATATTATCTTGCTTGTTGACATACAAAGACTGTGTGAAAGAACCAGTTGAAATAAAGCCATTTAAACAAAGTTTACACGACTGTCAACACACTCTTGTTTCGTTTTACTGTATCAAATACATATTTTGAAAAATATCTGTAAAAACTTGAGGGGTGTCTTGCAGTAAATCTCTGATTATTTTGTTTCTTTAAAATGGCTTGGTTAACATAATGTTTTACAACTAGAGTTTGTGGATAGTGGTGTAAACTATGTTTAAGTTCTTTTATTTCCACTGATTCTGTCACACAGTCTTTGTTCGTCAACGAGCAAGAAAATGTTTAAAAATGTATCCGTTCTTCATAATAATTGACTAATTCATAGTTTTCTTCACATAAATTATTAGCGTCAGTATACTACAATATTATGGCATCCATACCAAATGAAACCTATTTAATAATAAAGGAAAAAATTAAAATTTATAAAAAACATGCACCCCTACCACTAAAGAAAATAGTGCGTTGCCTTAACTCTCGAGTTTCTGCCTTAAATCCTCGAGAATATTTCAAAGTCACGGTACAGAATGATTATTTCATCTAGCCTAGTAGAGCTAACAGTCATCGAGAATTCTGTAAGCTTGCAGGAAAGTACAAGTACAGTGCCTATTCTATGCAATTTTCAATAGTGGAATACGAAAGTGAAATGGATGCACTATCTCTACATTTATGTTTCCAAATAGAGGGAAATCCGTTCACAGATCAAGGTACTTTATCTTCATCAATAATTTCCATTTAGATAATTCATTGAATGATGTTTGCAAATAAGGAAAAATCGAAACAAATCTATAGTATGCATGCACAGCGTGTAGAACTTTAAACTAGAACTATAATTATGTTAGGGAATGCCTATGGCCTATAAATTTAAACCAGATATTGTTAAAGCTTTGGGCAACTTATTTAATTTCAATTTCAATTCTGTATTTAAGATTTCATTGATAACCATCAGTATAATTTGCCAATCAATGACAAAATTTAGAAATACAAATGTTTAACAGAAAAATAATTAAACTTGATTAAAGTATTAAATTCAGCTATATAGTTAACATTAGTGTGAGTGTAATGCTTTAGTAAAATATTGTTGAAAATCAGTTAAGCCTCTGGCAAATTAAAAACAAACAAGTTTTATGCTCGGATTTCCGGCACAAATATTATAAAATAGAAACCTAAATTCCTCTTTACTGACTTTATTTAAAATGGATAGCGTAAGATATAAGTCTAGTTATTATAAGAACATTGTATATGTCTGATATAGCTGGTATAGCTGCTACTTTCTGCACTTCTTTGGCGAGAAGCTTTACGGCAGCAGTCAATGACCCGACATAACAAAAACAAACTTCATTAATAATGCAGAGCAAATTAGCAGTGTGTGCATCATTTCAGGACTGTATCATAGATATTTTGTCTCTCTAGATCAGGAAACGGGAATTATTGTTGTCAATAAGTTCTACATTTGCAGCTAAGAATAAAAAAAATTGATTAATACGTGAAATATTTGACACGAACTGAACAATGTTACACCCAGGAGAGACTTGGAATAGCTTTCAATCAATAAATGTGCCAAATTAGTTTACTCCTATTCTTTTGCTAGAATTAATAAATAATATATATTTTAGTCTTCACTAACTGCTGCTGATGACCCAAAAGAGCTAGATATGATACTTAGAAATATATTGGGGGATATTCACAGAAGTGGTACAATCTATTATTTACAAAAATGAAATCGCTTATATTATGCCTCGTACGGCCGTATTTATTATATGTTACAAGTGTTATAAGGATAAATATGTTGACGATACGAGAGCCGGTTATCCAGCAAAGTGTTTTACTGTTATGGATGATTTACGATAGTCAACGAATAAAAAGAATCCGTAAAAATACTTACATGGAAAGAGTTTGTGAATATGTCCCAGATTTTTTTTTCAGCGAAGTGTTTTACTGTTGCGGATGATTTACGATAGTCAACGAATAAAAAGAATCCGAAAAAATACTTATATGGAAAGAGTTTGTGAAAATGTCCCAGATTTTTTTTATCCAGCGAAGTGTTTTACTGTTACGGATGGTTTACGATAGTCAACGAATAAAAAGAATCCGTAAAAATACTTACATGGAAAGAGTTTGTGAACATGCCCCAGATTTTTTTATATAAATGTATACATGTTTTGATACGGCTATAGCATATATCGTTATAGTTCCATTTTAGGATATGTAGAATGATTGGCAGTCAAAATAACATTTTTTGCATTCGATAAAAGTGTCTTTATCAACACATGAGACGTTCCTACAAAACAAAAGATTCCTGGATTTAAAAATAGCATTGTTTCTAAAATTCCATTTAAACCAGATTTCGATTACAGTTTTACGGAACAAAAATGTTTTCTAGAAGAATTTACTTTAAATATATGATTACTTTTATCATTGAAGATAATGTCTACGTAGGTTATAAAGATATTGATGACCAATGTTTCATGAAAACCTTCCATCGGGATATGAAGCGCACACGAAAAACATACAGACTGAAAACGTATTACATTGTGTAATTTAATTCCTATACGCTCCCGTACAATTTTATTTGTTGGTTTGCATAGAATAATTTGTTTTATTTCTGAACACAATCAGAAAATGGTCATTTAGAATGAAACCTTCTCCGAATCCTGGGAATATAATATTTTCATCTTACCGCATCGTACCGTACCACAATGTGTCGTGCCTTATTGTATGGTATAGTTAAGGTATCGTATAGCATAAAATTTGTTGTTGTTCAAAATGTACTATAATTAAAATGTTGTGCTATTTTCAGTGAAGATCAACAGTCTGGTAGTTAAAACCGCACGTTGAAAAAAAAAAAAAAAACAGGACATATTTTCTGCGGAAATAACACACAAAATTCTGGCTTTTGTGAGAATGTCGTATTTATTCGCTAAATAATTTACAAGTATGGGACAAAACACATTTGTACAGAGCTAAACCTTGTGTATCGACAGATATCTGGTACAAGATACAGACGATCCCATGTTTTGCTATAGACTCACAGACGCCACCTGTGCTTATCAACGTTCCCAATGGAGACAGGATGTTGGTTGCTACTGGTGACGATGGAAGGTATACCCGAAAGAAGGTTTTGTATTTAAAATGAAGTTACAAAACATTGATTTGACACTAACACAGTACTAAGAGAATATGTATTCAAAAGAAGTGATGATCATTTCCATTTCCTACGACATTTTAAAGTTCGTGCAAATTGAATCTCTTGTTCAGACGGTCTTAGATGGATGTTCAAATATATATATTTTAAAGTCTTGTTGTTTTTTTTGGCCGCTTTGAAAAAATGTCATGACCCTTGCATATGTACATGAACCAGAACGAAGGATCACACTGTTAAGTATTTTGATTATGTAAATCGTTTTGAAACTGTATTGATTTGTTTCTTGATTTGTATTGTCCAATGATTCTTTAACTGTATAGTCCACTAGCGTCCTTTACCTACGAAGCGGAAATTTTAACAAATAGATAACATATTTTCTTGTATAAAATTCTCGCTTTAGACATTGCGTGATGCATGTATACAGTCAGGGTCTTGCCACGTTGGATATACAATACGGGATCTTTCCAGTGCCAAACAAAGATACAATCAGCACAATGGCATACTCGGTAAATTTGTCACTCTGATTTAATCTGAAATAGTAAAGCACTCTCTTTGTAACAAAGTTTCTGGTTTGTAGCCTATGGTGGTGGCATCAAATTGTGTTTTTGGATTTCAAAATTGGTACATGATTCTGATTACATAAAGAGTATTCTAATGATGCTAAATTTTATTAATTTGTCTTTTCTACATGCATAGGTGTAAGAGTATTACACTATGACCCTCTAAAATGAAAATGTTTTAATCCATTAGTTAAATTACCAAGGTACCGACGTGCATTTTGAATTAGTTTAGCAGAAGTTTTGTATCTATAAAAGTTTATTCTTTCTGTGTGCTTATAGCTTATATTAATTACACTTGATGACGGAAGAACATTTTCAAAGGTGCCTTCTTGATCTATATTACAAACATAAGCTTTGATCGTGACAGAAGTATAATAATTACAATGTTATCTAATATATTCTAAAACGATCATGTCTGGTGTTCTGTCTTAGGTGTCTTTGAATGCACCACTATGCCTCTTGGATAAGGGTTTTTAGAAAAGAAAGCATTTTTAGTTCAGCGACTCTATCACTTCCCTAGTTAATTCAAGGACTGTTAATGATAAATTCAAGACAGTAAAGAAACAGACTTGAATGAGATTAAAGAATTGATTGGCTTATCAAGTCACCAGCAGTGTGAATTTCGTGAATACATAATTAATCCGTATTGATCAAATTCTATAATATTCCATGATCTTCTAATTAAGTCCTGATTTATTGCTTCTTTGAGAGAACTCACTCTATGTTCCGTGTAATTAACCGTCGTCTTCATCATTTAAAAGTTTCATGAAGTCGAACCTCTTTTTCTTATCCTCTGACAAAGGCGGAAGAATATAGTTTGACGTGGTCCGTCCGTCAGTCCGTATGGAGTCAAATGTTACATTTTAAATAGCATTTTACATATTAGTATGTATTAAAATAACAATTTATGTAAAATTAAACTGAAAAAAGAAAATGCAGTCCTGCATCTGTCAGCCAGATTGCCTGTGGAACAAATAGTACTTAATAATATCTCCATAAGTTTCAATATAGAAATTTATAAATTCTTGTTCTCTGAAATGGTTTGATATATTAGTACATCACTTAGTATTGGAATACTCAAATCATGACCCTTAGTGCCTTTCTTGATCTTCTCCATATAATTAAACTGTAAATTTCGATTAAATTTCTTTTTGGTACAAAATATCACGTTATTATTTTCTACTTGAATTAGTGACATGAAGATGTTCCCTTAAAAATACGGATCTATTGGGTTTGAAGCGTTTTTCAGAATCTTAAAATTATATTCTGCTTTGAAACAAATGTTCAAAATTTCATTTCATTTCGTACAAATAACAACCATGTCCAAATTACAAAACTTGTTTCCTGACTTTTTTTGATAAGAATCATCTTCATTTTCGAAATTTTGGAGAGGGTTATAAGATAATGATTTGAATTTAATAAAATATAATTCTTACAACCACTTTAAAAGAACACTAATTCTAACATTTCTATACATATTAATTAAATGCGGCATAAATCAACCAAGAGACCGGTCTTACCAGTACCTAAACACCGGTTGTTGTGGATATAAAATAAAGTGAAAAAAAATCAATGTGCTTCATAAATGCAAATAAAGTAAAAACAAATACTACGGCAAATAATGTGACATTTTCCCTTGCAGCTGAAAATACTTGAAGATTTTATTTCTTTAGTTTCTTTTTTTGTAGACTTACATGGGCTAAATGACTGACTAGACTGGCTATATTTGTCCTAAAATAATTAGGTAAAATGCAGAAATAGGTCTGAAGTGTTTCTCAGGCTTAAAGACCTCCCAGGCAATGATCATTATTAATGCATTAGTGTCAGTTTCAATTACCGTGTAAGCGACGATTTAGAGCCTAGTGTCAATCGATCAAAAGTTGCAGGAATATGTTCAAAATATTGCCTCGTCCATCTTTTGTGACAAAAAACAGCTGTTTCATTTATATTTAAAATGGCATAATTAAGATCAATAATAAGACAACTTTCGCACTGGAAAAATTAAAAGTTCAAAGGGTCTGCATTGCACCAGCTGGCTTCTAAGAATTTAGTGTTTAAAATCATGTCACATTTTTATGTTGGTCTTTCGATAGAACAGTTGAAATCGTTGACAACACAGTGGTTCCTGTTTAAATATCTTTTATATTCTGTTTTAGAAAAACAAAGCCATAGAGTCACACATAAAAGATTTATTAGGAGAAAAGTGCCAATACACACGGTGGTAAGTATGTAATACAAGCTAATTACATAATATATCAAACAGATAACTTCGTCTTAATAAAAGATTAGTAAATATTTTTTTCTTTCAGCCCGGACACGTGAATGATAACTTTTCATAAGTACGGTTTGATTCTTTTATTGATCTTTTAATTAAATTTTCTATAATAGTTTGACTATTCACATTCACGAATTCATATGTCTTTCACATATCTAAAGACACAATTTCTTAAGGTTTATATTTTCAAGATATTTCATAATCTATTCAGCATATCATGAATACATAGGCCAATCATCCAAGAGTAAGGCTGTTGAATTTGTCTCTACAAAAACAATACGTAATTCAACTTTAACTCCAGCTAAATGTTGTAAATATGTGTACCTTTGACAGTACCCCAGTTGCTGCAATCAAGGCAAGAGTTTAAGAGAAGGAACCTGCGATATACAAGAGAGGGTTTATAAAATGGTCTAAACATACTATAATAACATATTATGTGTCTTTGATATTAGCTTAGGAACGTTAAATTAATATTTGAAAACATCGGTTCTACATTGTTAAAAATTAACTAGAATACTTCTTTTTAAAAATGAGGATAGCCAATAAAAATCAAATCAAAACTATACGTGGTTCACGAATTAACAAAGTTACAAATTAAATACATTATAGTCATCGTGTCTTTTTCTAGTGTGCCCTCGGCGATCAAGAGAGGAAAAGTGTGTCCATACTTCCAGCATGGCGATGACACCCTGTACGAGTCGGAACCTCTACAGCTTATTGAAGAGGTGAACTCATCCTGGCAGAATATAAAGATTTACAAAACACAGGAAAATGGAAACATGCTTTGTCTTGATGATGAAATAAGTGAGGGTTTACGTCAAAACACAAAAATTGCTCCTAACGTTGAAAAAGCCGACATGTTTTATGTTTTTAAAAAAGTATGGTTGTTACTGTCGAGTATTTAAACACAAGATGGCATTAAAATGTAGAAAAGCATTGAGAATCTTTTTTCACTCGATGCTCAGAAATTACAATGTTTTAATCAGCAAAAATGTTAATTCAGTATACAGTTTTAATGGTCACCTAATATGTACTATTACTTTACATCAGAGAACCATGTTCGTTAAGATTTCTCCAAAGAAAGCGAGCACAAAACATCTTGCAACGAAACTTGCAGATCCTAAATTAATTGGTTTCCATACCTGGTTCTATCGACATTACATAGCTTTATGTTTAATTATCATGTCTGTGCAAACAATCTCTTAGTTTATAAAGGAACGGCTTGACCAATTAAAGATTGTGGTTTCCGGACAAAGCTTTTAAGATACCGGTACTTTTAAAAAAACACTTAAGCGATAATATTTAAGAGCTATACTTTTTAAGAATATAGTAGATTTTAATAAAAAGTACGTCTGAAATTATCAAACTTCTCACAATACGTTCAATTCATAATAATTATAAACATTTAACGTATATAGGCACGCCAGTTGAAGTTATGTGCTGCTTACAAGATTAATTGACAAAGAACATATTTCTAAAGCAAACATTCAATTGTGTGATAGAAAGAAGACATGAATCTATCACCACAGAGAAAATTCATTGAAATCTGGGTTCTGGGAATAAGTCTAGAAATAAGAAGTTTTACGTTCTTTTTTCAGTGATAACAGAAGCTGACGTAATTTACACGCACACGTTGCTTGGCGTGGACAGAAATGTGTTTAGTGACAAGACGGTGCTAGTCCTTGGTGGAGGAGATGGTGGCCTACTCTATGAATTGCTCAAAATGTCACCAAAGCATGTACTTATGGTGGAAATATCCTTTGACTGTAGATTTAGCGTCTATAAGTTTGACGAATCAGGCACTTTTCTTCGTCCCTACAATTTTATGTTACTACATGTGTACATATATATGTGACATCTACGGCCAATTCTAAACAAGTATAATCAAAGAACTTACCAAATAAGGAAATAAGTCGATCATAATGAAAACACTGCAGATATACTTTGTACTCTTATTGTACATGTAGAACTTTAATTGTAACACAAAAATGTACTTCAATTGACTAGAACAAATAATCATATTTGCATAATATTCAAATTACCGCAGAAATGATAAAAACAACTCCTTAACAAACAGCAAATAGATATTGAAGTAATAAATGTGTGTCGCAAACATCTGCGAGGAGTTTGTGGGGACAGTTTAGATAACCTCACAGGCAGAAACTATACAGTAGGTGTCCATTCTTTTAAAACAATCGTTCATTAATCACGTTTAGGCTGACTGAAAGCTCAAAGTTGAATTTAGAACAGCCGATGAACAGCTACAATCATGTATGACGAATACTTGTCTCGTACATTTTTTTATAGTAATTCTTTTAGTAACTTTTATCTTTATGATTTTCATTACACACACATTTGATAGACAATGTGCATAATGGCAGTGCCTTAATCACGTAAAAATTCACTATTATGTGCACTGCCTTAACATGCTCGCTTCACGTAATGTTTTCTTAAATGTTAACTTGATCAAACTTAACTCTAAGCGTCTTTCCGAGCAATATTCCCGATTTTGTTGCTCCTAGACTTTATTTCATAATGTTGTAGAACATTCGCAAAAGAGATCTTCATCTGAGAAAAAGGTTGGGGTGACATATGGTGTCTTGCCCACAGACACAACACAAGTATCCTGACCGGGGATAAAAACAAAGTGTATCTGTGTCACTGAGCAAATGTAATTACCACATCCCTGAGAATGATATCCATCTTTCAAACATTCTCACTATTGCTTGTGCATGCACTCCACGACCGTTTCTTTCGGTTTTCTGTTTTAAATTTGTAATTGTTTTGTAAACCATATGTCAGGCAATCTAGACCTACAATTTAAATAGGATCTATTTTTGTTTTAACAATTAATGGTGTCTCTACCTTTAGGTACTGATAGACAACTGTGTCGATATATTAAAAGAACTCATGGATGCTAATCAACGGTTTGATTATGTCATTAATGACCTTTCGGAGTATCTAGTAGGCACAGATATAGGTAAGTTCAAATAAAAAATCAATATGTCTCTCTTTCGGCATCAAGGTAGCTGCACAAGCTAGAACTTTCATTCGCTAAAATCTTTAAACATTGATTTTTTTATATTGATAAGAAAGTATGTAAACCTATTCAGTTACGGAAATGTCTTTTCAATCATTACACAAACAAATAAAGCTGTTTGTGATATCAAGAAGAAATATGTAAATATATTTTAAAAATGTTTCTTACCTGTCATTTTTTAATAAGACCCGGGATAACCTCATATACCCAAAATTCTTTTTGCATTCTGTACATTGCTTTATACAAAACATTATTTGTTACATTTTCGTTATCATTATTATTGCAGCGTCTATATTTGCTTTAGTATTAACGTGTAAAAGATCTCTATTTGTAAACTTTTTTCTGTTGCCTTAAACTTACTGTTAAGTTAAAATTTGAAAACATGAAACATGAATTTTCAGACAGGTTTTGCAGTTCTTAGCATGCAAACCGGCATCATGCTCAGTCACCGACATTTACAATCAATGTTAAGTGTTCTTCTAAAATGTTTCAGACGAGAGTCCAAGATCAATGTCAGTTTAACTTTCTAGAGAATGGATAAAACATCTGCTCTAGATCAACATTTCAATACAGTACACATGAATTGTGCTCTCCTAAAGTAATTGCCGAGAAATGTACGCCAAGCCTCATTTATTTAAATACATGTTGACCCCTGTGTAATGCAACACCAGAAATTGTTTATATCAGTCTTAAGTTCTCAAGGGCTAGTCTAATACCCCTTATTCAGTCACCAGATCTCCTCTGTAACATGTTTTATACACTGAACACAAACGAATACTATTTATAGTGTCTTTCTTTGCTGTATCGTTAAAAAATCAGCAACATAAATATTGCATTTTTTTCTATCTAAAATTTGGCATTTGCACTAGAAATATCGCAAAGTAAAACTTTCAATTTAAAAAAGCAAAATGTACAAGGACTATAATCATGATACCCTGTTTTGACGCCCTATGTTGACCAACTTTTACCTAATTTATATCATGTTTTTGTCAAATTTACAACTAACTGGTAAGGAGTTACTAGGCTGCAAAAATCCATAGATCCAATCACTACATCACGTTATTTTCCATGTATTCACGACGACCATATCAGCTGAAAAGTGCAGATATCTGAGTCGTCAAAGATTTCAAGTCGCATCCGTTTATCGACTGCCAGTGTAGTTTCTAAAAATATAAATCGTGCACACTGAGACGGTATTGAAATTTGCCTTCATTTTAACAAATCTGTATGGGAATTTTGGAAGTGAAAAACAGCTATTTCGCTGCACGACAATCTTCGACAGGGTCCTATGTTTTTAAACTTTGGATAGTGTACCATATATTAATGTATTGCGACTGGACCCAAAAACCTGTTCACGCAACGACTGTTGTAAGTTTGATCCGAAGATTTTTAATGAAACTCCTCTCCAAATTTGTCAGAATTTTCATTGGAATGTACTCGAATAATTTCCATCATAGCTTAAAGAAAAGAAATCTATCAATAACATCTCCCCCTAAACCTATTGTCGGATTATACGCACATATAAATCATGAGGATGTTATCATATCTAATAACTCAGACGAACGATATATGGCCAATATTACCCTCTTGTTGTTTTATTTTTAACAGGTCACGACAACGATTTTAACACATCAGCAAAAATTCTCGAGAGCTCAGTCAATGTACTTGACCACGGAGGGAAATATCTATCAAGGGTAAGGCTTATCAAGATTCTGGAAACGAGAAATGAGATATTGACAATACTAAACATATGTCTTTTGCATTAAGCATTTTAACAAATAAAGTTTAGTCGAGCATGTGTATAAAAAACATTTGATTGGTTAAGTCTACTAGTAACATCCTTTTTCTTATTCAATAATGTTTTCGTGTTCTTTGAGCAGCTGATCTGTTACTGGACACTCTTTCAAATTACGTAGCCGAAACTTGAAAACTGAGGGCATCCGGTAGAGAAGCGAAGCAGACGAGATTTATAATTAAACACGGACTGACACACTATTGCTGACTTCGATTTATTAACGATTGTAACGGTTGCTGACTTTTTATGAGAGTTGCTATCAGCTTAACCAACAACCCTTATTCTGTCCCATAGACATTTTACAGTTATATTATTTGCCAACCACCGAAAGCGTAACTGTCAGCTATTTGCGATCGAACAAGGTCCGTGGTTAAATTTCACGTTATAGTAATTATATTCCCCCATAAATTGGGGAGATGAGTATTGATTCTGACAGTCCGTCTTTTTGTCACAAATTTTGTGTGGCGAGTATCTCCAAAAGTATATGAGTAACAGTCGTGAAAATTTACTGGCATTTTATCAGTATGTGAAGTTCTGCACCTTGGGTTTTGATGCTGATTCATGGAGTATTGGCATGAGCTATTGAGATATAACCGGTAACTTAGTGAAAATTTGCAATTTTTCAACTTGCGTGGAGCATACTGGAAATGTATTTGGTCTACAGCAACGGAACTTTTAAGAGATGTATATCAGCATGTGAGTTGGGCACCTGTGGTTTTTGATGCGGAGTCGGAGTTATTGCCATTCTTACCAGTGAAAATTGTCGATTTTCAGCTTGTGTCGCACGTGTCTCAAAACGTATTTCAGGGTAAATCCGTGAAACTAAATAGAAATGTTTATCAGCGTGTGAAGATGTGCACCTTGGGTTTTGTTTTTGTCCTTCATTCTGTCTGTCTGTCCTACACATATTTTGTGTCAGGCGTTTCTCCAGAAGTGATACTTTTCCAACTCCTGTTAACATGCAGTGGTGGTATAGGGCGAGACACATGTTTTTGTATTAAAACCTTTCTAGTTCCTGTTGAATATGTATCTGTCTGGTAAGCTGCAAAATAGTGTTTTAGTTGTCAGATACTACACTTTCGTTAGAAATGAAACTCAAGAAAGCTTCTACTTGTTGTTTAGTATGTATCCAGCTCAACAATGCAAACTTTGAACCTTTTACACTTACATTTACTGTTCATTTAGGAAAAGAAATATTTCAGTACAAATAAACTATGGACTCTAATACTTTGGTGGATAAATTGAAAAATCTAATAAGGTGTCGGTAATCAAAATGACATCGAAGCGCGTTAACGATGCGAGCTAATGGCTTTGTAACACACCTAATGTAAGATCGCTACAGAAGTTTTCCCATTTTATTTTTCAGGGCGATTCTCAGTGTAACACCACAGCCATCGAATCTTTTATCAGAGATGTAACTTTAAATGGGTTACATTATGAGAAGTTCACTATAGATGTACCGTCCTTCAAAGAAAAGTATCTTTTTCATCCATCAAGATAAAAATGTATATAAATCACAATATCGAGAAATCATATTAATATTGATATATTCACAAAATATGAATTAAATCAAATATAGTTATTATATAAAAGTGTTCAAAGGGCTTTTTAGATGATAATCACGGAGTTCTTTAATTCTTATTCTTATTGTTGGATAAAAGCAATTCGCATCTATAATTCAAAATTTTACCATATATAACCTTTCTGACATATAATCTTAAATACGTATTTTTATAATATAGATTTAAACCAAATACATTAAGGCTGCATTTATGAGGTTGTTCCGCAGGTTGCATGATCAACAACGAAAGGTAACTGTGCATCAAATGAGTCAGTTATAAGTTTTAAATAGTTCTTACCCTTTACTACCCTTCTTTAACTTTCAACACAGATACTGTTTGTTTGAAGTCTGGAGACCAGAACAGAATGGATTCTGCCAGAACAGTGCCAATGTCTAGATACATAAACTGTACATTGTATATCAATCATATAAACAGAAACATTCCAAAAAAGATGAAATCATCAAAATACAGTTGTAATACATCCTGAAGTTGAACCAAAATTGTGTTTGACGGACTTTTTGAAAGATGCAATGAAAATACATATATACCCCTACATGCTGTCATACTACATGTGGGTGGGTCGACTTCTATGCAATTATAATGCATTAATGTATTCTCTAGTGGTTTCTATTTGTTTTTCAACTGTGTTACATCACCTTATAACAATATTACCACATATTCTTGCACTTACACGATAACCAATTTTAAATTATTCAATAATACGCATGTTTGTATATTCATGCACCAAACTCTTTAGAGAAACAAAACTAATATCATGATTCTTTCAGCTGTTGCACTTGTATTGATTTTAAAGTAGCACTAATTCTATTGAAGATGTATGTAAGTGCAAGTCAACTTGCTCCATTCCTTTGTAATATGCCTCAAATACTTTGGATAAACATGTGACTGTCGGTAGTCGCAACTCAAGTGACCAATTTCCAACGTAAAAAAGTTATTTTGTTTCTTAAACAGGACATTTTCAACTTTTGTCTTGCATAACTACAAACGTGAATGTTCATTAGAGCCATGCAACATTCAGCTTGTAAAATTGTGCATCTTGTCAAATAAATGTGTCAGCCTAAACATGAACGAAGAATGAAGTCCATCTGGTAGAACGGATTGTATCTTTTTATATTTAGAGTTTACTTTATAAATAAAACTTTTAACTGATTTCACTTCATCTTTGTCAAAGTTCTTGACCCTTGATCTCCGTAAAACGGAATTATGCTTTGTAATCACGACGTCTTTTGAACTTTAGAAAAAGTAGAGAAACCTTTTACTTAAAACTAATTTTATTTTCTTTTATTTTGGATTTGCTCCGATATTATATTAAAATAGTTTTTGTTGGGTCGGGCGGGCTGTCATACCAGCAGCGCCTATTTACATACAAAACAAGTTCGAGATATACATATGTACACTTAACAACTTTTCTACGCTACCAGTAGCCTTTTCGCTATAACTTAAAAACTACACAAGATAATGAGATTAAATTTAAAGGGTAGTTGAATTGACATAAAAGACATTTTTACGTAAAAAATTTAATAAAAATTATACAACAAGTTGTAGATTTTTTAATTCATTTGATGCAACCCACGTTATTGAAATTCGCAAAGTTAGCAAATTAATCAAATTGATAAAAGCTAGAAAGTTAACGTCCACTGCTTTACTTTAAAGCTTCTAAGATTATAACCAATACAACATTCATTGAATTTAAAATGTAGGTATGTTTAATATTCATTTTTAGGCTTATTAAGTAAATGCACTTTATAAATCATGACAAATTGTAAAACTATTGGTAGAATGGTAACCATGCTTGAAGCTAGAGAGGCAGTTGCATGACATGCGCTGATTCTGACTCAATCGCATGTCCTAATTTATCCATAAATTTAAAGAGAATGCAAATGGAATTAAAAATTTCTTTCATGTAACTTTTAAGATTAAAGTATTTATAAATTCTGATACCAGCAGTTGTTGTGTTCACCGATATCCACGTACCAAATTTTGAAAGAATCCCCGCCAAATGACGCACTCCAGGTTTTATTGCTTATTTCGCTATGCAGTTTGCCAATCAAGTGAAAATTATGAAATATTTTTTTATTGCAAAAAGGTGATAACCGTTTAAGTTCATTGGTATCAAAAATAAAACTTAAGAATTTGATAGAATTTTACAAACAAACCGGGTTTTTTTTTGCGTTCTTACAAATCCTAATTATTGGCAAAATTTGCGAATTTGAAAAAAAGGATTGTATCACTTTATGATAAAATCATAACCTTGCAGAATATTTTTCTGTACAAAAGCTTTCGTTCCCAGAGACTTTCTATGTCACCCTTTACTTTGATCACTCTGTCCACTTCCTCACGAGAAACATACTCATCTCTGCAAATCCTGCAGAGAACAGTAAACAACTCTTCATCATTTGGCTCATGCAAAACTTTAAAATTTGTGTCTATGTACGCCCATCCATAAATAATTGTTGAGAACTTCAGAGCAGTTTGAACTTTGTCAAAGTCAAATCCTGACGGAAGCGCCAATTCTAAATTTTCTAGAGCATTGGATAAAAATTTCCAACACTTTCCAAGCAGAACATTCCGACTTTTTGACCATGTTATATATTCTTGGTGAAATTCAAAATCCTTCTCGACTGTTCCTGTGACTAGAAGGTTGAAAGTATTCAATATAAGATGAGGCAGAAGAGCATGTTTGTGTGCATCGGACAGAAACTCTACAATGCCTGATAAGCATTTTGTCATATTTGGAGTCTCAGCTGAGCATTTCTGGATATGATAAAGTAACGCTGTCTTCAGGATGTATGTAGTTGGCGTCCCTGGCAAATTACTCATGTCAGAAACAATGTAATCTAGTAAAAATTTAAGAGTCATGTAACAGTCCCTATGAACTTGCGTTGTCGTTTTTAAGAGATGCCTCTCAAACCTACAATGAGATATTTTCCAACATGTATCGTGGTCACCTTTGCATACTTTTGGAACGAGGAAACAGACATGCCTTCGTGGTGTATCATCTTTGGCACTTGTGGTATTTTTGCAGCTAGATCCAGGTACTTTGTCGGGATGATTTTCAGATATACCCGGGTTAGTATTCTTTCCGATGCTTAATTTTGGTCTCATCTCGAAACCTTTTTCAAAAGTGTCATGGTTTGTATTATTTCTGCTGCTTTGTATACGTCTTTTGTCCGATATTTGTTCGGTGATGGCCTGTTTTGTGGTATTTCTGCTGCTGAATTCATATCTTGCTTCTGATTTCTTTTCAAGTATCTCTGGGTTGGAGCCAAGAACTTCAATCGCTGGTAGAAAATCAATAAGAATGATAAATTCTTGCTTTATGATGGGCTCTTATCTTGACAGTACGCATGGCGTTTCCGAATACATTTCAGCTTTCCGTTCCCACAAAAAAGCAACTGTACAGTTGAGTTCTACAGGGTGGTAGGTTGCGCCTGTAGCAAACACTAATGTGCCGGTGTTTCTGCTTATTTTACATCGTTGACATTCATTCTTATATACTTTTGTCTTTGTTACATTACCAAACGTCACTATTTCACAACCTTTAACAATTCTAGATTCAGTTTCAAACACGTAACAGTTACAAAGTGAAGATACTGATTTCATCATTTGTAACCTGTAGTTAAAAGAAAGACGTTTAGCACTGATCCTTCCAACTGTTCCAGTTGCATTGTCTTCATTGATGTATTCTGCTGGGAGGTGTTTGGTAACATCATCTACTTCCATAAAACCACCACAAGAATCTGTCGTGTTGAATGAGCCGTGGCTTAACTTCTCAAGTATGGCAAGAAAATCGAATTCCATGATGGCGGACGTGTTGTCTCCGCTAAATCTCCAGATTCTTGTATTTTCTGCCATGCTTTTGTGTGAAAATGAGATTAAAACGACGAGAAAATAAATCTACCATGTCCAATGAGTTGTGGATAAGAAAATCCCACCGTCGGGTTGAAATATGTCCCAAAATACTCGGCAGAGCCTCGTTTTTCGGACGTATCTCAACCCTTGGATGGGATTTCCTTATCCACAACTCATGAACATGGTATATTCATTTTATATACCGAATGAAAGTATTGTATGGTCATTTTTTTTCATTTAATTCACATGTTGCTATCATTCTTCTCTGGAAAAATGTGAGATCCGATGGTAAGTTATATCAAATCTTTATTAATTTTAGGTAGATAATCAATGCTTAATACTAAAATACCGACCGTTCTTGTCAAAGATAATATGTCGTTAAAAATGCTTGACAAAGTAATAAACAAGGTTTATTAGTGCCGTTTGTGGTCTTTGAAATAACCAGCTTGTTCCAGATTACTGTAAGTATGAAATTATTTAGAATACAATGTACATGTAAAAAGACTAAATCAAAGCATTGAGAGTGGAAAAAAACTAATATGGAGGAACTTTCTAGAATAATGTGAAAATGACGTATCAGATATCATATATCGCTGTCAAATTGTTCTAAACGGACTGTAATGCTTTTACTGTTATAATATGACTGTCAACTTATCTGGAGAAAAAAATCTTGAGTCTAGTGTGAGGCAACAAGAGCAGCGGTCATTGAGAGAGATAATCGTATGCTGATGGACAAGATGGATCACATAATGCGAACAGGTGGACGGACAGACCACCAAAACGTCTATCAGAACAAAAGGTATTTTATATGAATTATAAGATTTACAAGACTTGTGTATTCTGGTTAGTATAAACTTGAGTGCAGTTTACGTTGAGTTAATTCAACTCAGTTGTAGGATAGAAGTGAATGTATATAATTATTTCTATACATTTATAGACCCCGTCCCCGGCTGCAGTTAACAACAAATCTTACTGCTTTTACAAATACGTTTGACAAAAATACTCTCATATGTCTCATGGTATGGTAAACTTGTGCATGTCTATGAAAATCTACGGATTTATATACCCAAAGATATTAATGAGTGATTTCGGGTTTAAAAGCAATGTGTTTAATCTGCTACTCTCAGACCATTAAGCAAGGCTTCGGAAAAAAAAGAAATTGGAAAATGTTGGACGAGAAAGAACCTTTCTGTTTTAATAACTCGATCTCTATACTTACTAAGTCGTTCCCTAAACTTACTTTTCTCTTGTTACGCCATCCATGTCCATACGTAAGGCTGCTAAGTTGTGTTGCTGTTGTTGTTGTTGATATTGTTGCACTGTTTATTTTATCTAAGCTTAAATGCTGAAAAATACAAGAGAGAACTTCTCCGCGTGGCGAATGAGAACAGAGCAATCCTCAAACGTCTTGCAGAACGTTTACCTAACTATAACCATAAGACAGTACTAATGGACTGGCAGGTTGGTAATATTCTCCATTGTATATGATTTACTTTTTGTAAAAGTTCACAAAGTTCACAACCATTTGCACCAGGCATTACAATAGGACGACCTACTAATCTGAATCAACAAAAGTAATCATCAAACATAGTATCAAATTCATAAGATAGTTAACAAAAATAATAATATGCTAGACATATATTTAATATATAGTTTTATATATACAAATGTAGTTAAATAGGTCGGACGGGACTATTAAGTTATTAACTGTCTCAAAAAAGAAAAGAAGTGACTAAGATAATGCATTTTAGGTACCCATGTAAGAGTAATCAGGTGGCGGGAGAATTGCTTATTTGGGATTTACACTGCCCTGTTTCTAATTACATTACTCTCATTTGTAATTTTAGCAAAATCGACAGTACCTGAACAATATATCGAAGTTTCCACCACCAGCATGTGACCGGAGTTAAAGCTGACTGAGTATGCCACAAAGTGCAGGACATTTTATCTGTATTTCTAAGCTCCATCCTGTGAATATATTCAACGAAATGACTACATTAATTTTTTTTAAACGCGATTTACAGTTTGCTTTATTTATGCGAATTATATAAGAATTATTTACATAAATAGATTGGTCTCATTTACCCTTTTTATATTTCATTTACACCTGTTTACATTATTTTCTACAAGCGCAACTGCGTAAATATGATCATTTTTATCATATATTCTTACACCAACATTTATACCAATAACTTATTTCTATATTAAAGATTTTATATTTATTTCGTGTTCATTCGTTTGCTCAGTAACGTGTTAATACATATATAAATTATTCCTTCCTTCTGACTTTCAACTTCCTATCTTCTGACTTTCAACTAACTTCCTTCTGAAGTTCAACTTCCTTCCTTCTGACTTTCAACTTCCTACTTCTGACTTTCAACTTCCTTCCTTCTGACTTTCAACCTCTTTACTTCTGACTTTCAACTTCCTTACTTCTGACTTTCAACTTCTTTACTTCTGACTTTCAACTTCCTTACTTCTGACTTTCAACTTCCTTCCGTCTGACTTTCAACTTCCTTCCTTCTAACTTGTAACGTCTAATTTTTTAACTTCTTCCTTAGTTCTAGTTGCCAATTACCATACTTCTGACAGGTAACTTGCACCTTTCTTAAATCTAGCTTTCTGATTCCTGACTTTTAGTTTCCAATTTCCCTAATATATCTAGCAACTTTTATGCACTCAAAGGTGTGTATATAAAAAACGCACCATCCGTCGTGTCTGCACCTCCATTTCTTCGTGTCCGCGCTGTAACTTTGTCATTCAAATAACTTGGCACAAAAGACGACGTGTCGCGTGCAATACAGACACCTGTCCCTACCTCAAAGGTCAAGTTCACACTAAGAGTTTATTAAATTAATTGGGATCCCGTCTATATACACACATTCGTGTCCGGACAGAAACTTTTTCGCGTACAAGACCAACGTACCTATCACAAAGGTCAAGGTCACACTTATGTATCCGTACTGCTATGTTGTCATGCATTGAAGGATTTTAGAATAGCTTTGCACGCATGTTCAGCACATTTAGACAATGTGTCGCATGCAAGACTCACACCTTTGCCCCAAAGGTCAAGGCAACGCTTATAGTTTAAAGCTAATGGAACCCTGTATATATGTACACTTTCGCATGATGGACAGCTCTAACTTATCTTCTTACATCCTCTCTCCTTTATTCCTTGCTAAGTTTTCTAAGTACCTCACTTTTTAAATCGCAATTGTTTTTTGTAAAGAAGCTTGTTAAATAATATATGGCATGTTTTAAATACTATGCGAATCTCCCCTTGAAACTGAAGCTGTCTATGACATTTCAAATAAGTGCTTCCTGGACATGAATGCAAAAATATGATACAGTTATCTTTATATTGTAACCTTTTGACTGTTTTTGTAACTCTCTGTGTCAAAAAGGCTATCATTGAAAAAGATGTGAAAAATAGATATTAATATAATATTTGCAATCTTGTTTCAGAAGAAGATTTGATTAATTTTATGGTTCCAACGGAATTTAATTTTTCTTTTGTTGAACGGCATTTGCCCTTTATAATATTTGTTTTCATTCAGTCAAAGGGTCAGTATTAATAACTGGGCTATATGCTCATGCGCAAACAGGTCTATAGAGTCTTGCTCTATCAAGATAGAGTGATACATAGAACAACCTGTCTGAGGTTTATGGCAAATAGACAGGGAACGTTTTTAGATATTTCCATTGGACAGAAATGTAGGGCAAACACTAAACAACATTCTGATTCACACACTATAATCGAATGTGACAAGACAGACTGTAGTGTATTATCAGGCCAAAAGGCAGCCACAGTGGAAAATGGGAGATGTAAATAAACTTTACATACTTTATAACAGAGACAGAATAAATTCATATCCTAGGTTCGCGTAAAGCAAATACTTGACTATCTGGTTTGTGCATTTACAATTTTATTATTCTTTCTCATTTCCAGTGTATCATTTATGACTTAAAAAGAAACAAAAACATATTCATGAAAAAACTTCAAATAATCTTTACGCTCTTTTCGTTTTTGTTTTCATCAGGGTTTATTTATGAAATAACATCCGTTCCAGCGGTGTTAGTCGTTTAATATACATTCTAGCATAAAATGTGCTGTTTTTGCTTATTTTGCCGGTGTTTTAACAGGAGATAAAACGTGTGTTAACGGGGAGATTCACGCGCCGTTATAACCCGTTTTCATTTATGCGCAGTACAGGGCCATTGTAAACAATGGACCTGTCTCCCAAGTCTTACATCATGTACGGCGTCAACAGTGCCGGGCTTAAAAACCGCTGGTGACGTCATAAATATGACGTAAACAACACGGACGTTGTCCCGCGCATTATTGAACGTCGTACTAATAAGAGCGTTTCATTTTTATTTTTATGATTTTTTATGCTAGAATAGCGCTAACGAACGTTTTTTCGTGTTATAACATCTGCAGAAACCCTCGGGATATGTTGGTGCCCTCGCCCTAACGGGCTCGGGCACCAACCATCCCTTGGGATTCTGCAGATGTTATAACACGAAAAAACATGCGTTAACCCTACAATGATTTGGAGTACTGATACGCAGTAATTAGCCACGAAGGCCGAAGGCCTGAGTGGTTTATAACTGCGCATCAGTACGACAAATTATTGTTTATTAGACGATAACAACGCTGAAAAGGATGTTATTTCGATTCTAACATGACCAGATATTACAAAAGGTGAATAAATGCAAAGCGTTATTTTCTACGCGAACGCTCATTTAACGTCATGCGGCGCAATATGACGTCATGTTTACAGCATATCGGTTCCCGCGTTGTTTATGGTTTAATATAACATAATTTTTCTACTCTTTGTATATAGAGACAAAATCGTGAGTCATGTTAGAATAGATTGTATATACGATCCCTGTTTTCATTCAGCGTTAACTAAAACAAAGTTAACGCAGCAATATTATAAAATGATCTACGCTATGTTCCATTAAGGCGATTCTTAGAATATACAATACTATTCCTGCCTCCATCCTCACAAAATTGTTTGCAGTCAAAATGTTTGTAAACAAAACAACGCATATTTTCACGATTTCTGAAAAGTCTCGTTATTTAAAAGTGCATACCGGCCGATTAGTTAACTTTGGCTATCTGTCAGATTATTGCTGTAGACCAGTCTGATAACATGAAACGCAAATCAATCTGATAAAAATAGAAAGAGCGTCCCGACCAGGACCCACTTTACCCGATGCTGGATCGGTTTTTATACAGGCGTAACAATAAAAAAACTTTTTACTTAGGAAATAATCTATGGCTTGGAGTGCTTTATCGAAATTGAAGCATTCCCCGGAGGTGATGTGTTTGGCTTCGCCCTCGTGAATTATTACGCAGGCACATTACCGACGGGAAATGCTTCTATTTCGGCAGGCATTCCAAGACATAGATTATTTCGATTCTTTTTTGAAAACTATCGTAACTACTGCGGACCTTTTTTCCAGTTCGGCGGTAATGTAAAATAGCATAAATAATGGCTGTTGGAATTCGCTCCCCTATTCGGGCAACCATTCAAGATATCAAACATAACTATGTCATACAAAATTTTTTTTAGTTTAATCATCTAATACATAAAATATAAAAAGAAATACCTGACTGACATTATGCAGAAGACGTCAGATTCAGAACCTAACAAAGCAGCCAATCGATTTAATTCAAATGCGTGCCGTTAATTTGAACTGTACAACGTTTTAACGTGGAGTAATGACATCAGTGTGATGACGTAAACGTTTTCATTCATAGTTTTGTCTCCCGGAATCAAAATATTGTATGACTGTTAATCCTGAATTTATTGGCCTTTCTTAACGAAAACAAGGTGAGGGTATACTAAGGCTTACTTGACGCAATCAAAAATAATATTTAGGTTCTTAAACAAATCTTTTTCATGCGACTGATGTATTTATACTGATATTATTTCCATTTCTATATTTCTTTTTTGCGCGGGAGTAAATTAGAAAAGTCGGAAGAAGCTACTTCCATGTCTGAGACTCCGCCTACTTTTCCGAGTATTCGGGGTTCAGGGTTCAACTAAACTTTCTTCACATTGATAGCAAATAGACTTCATGGATTTGTAAGCTGGTAAATTATCTTAGGTAAATTCCCTTATGACCAATACGGCATGAGTTAAAGCCACCACTTTTGTGGGTTTTCCTTCTTGAAATCTATGAACTCTCGTTTAAAATTGTTAATTGTATTTGAGTGTCTCTACATTTTCCTGCTACGGTCGTACGAGGGGGAAATCTTCAATGCGTTTTTATGTCTTTGTGTTACGACAGTTGTTGGTAAAACGCTACTTACGCCGAACTTTGCAGTTATGCCAGAAGATACACCAACACGTTTGCACAAGTACGTTGATAAAACGACCCAGTGAGTTTTCGAAAGGATCTTCTTTCGGCATCATATATAGGTCTATCAAAATTATTCAGGGGGCGAGGGTCAGAATATAGTTATAGTAAATAACAGACTACAGTCTCGGAAAGAATACAGTAAATAAATGTGGCACATATATTGATTGAACGCTATTTCAAGTCTCTCTTTGGTATACCGTTGTTCAGTTGGCGTCAAATTACGGTTTTAAGTTTTAATCAAGTTTTAAATCCTCAGCAAGTGGAGATCTTATTGACAATTTCCGTCTGCCGTCCTAGATAAGACACGTTCGTTATACACGGACTTACGTTATGCATTTGTGCTGATAATTTAGTTCTACTGTTGGTGGTGTATAATTAATATGTATGTGCATGTATTTCCTTTATACAAGTCACAAAAGTCTCCGTATCAGAATGACAGAGCTTAAACAGAGCTCAAACTATCAGATACCTTCTGGAAGATCAAGTCTATGAAGCAGTCTGATCGCCCACATAACGTTTCATGTAAGAACATATTTAAAGGTATATAATCAGATTTTGGCAATGTAACATATTTGTTTGAAACTTTAACATCTGATCATTTACACTCATTTATGTTCACTTAGCGCTTAATTCAAGTAAGATTTTCACTGGAGGTATTTTTAAAATTTGATTTCCCTATCCTGGTTGCACAACCAAGATAGAGTTATTGTATCATAAGTGAAAATTTGATACACATACTTTTCCAAAGGAAATATATAAATATAAGACCTATTATATTATATTTGTGAAATATTTGCATTAAAAATTATATATTTAGATGGAATTCATTAGAAATTAAAGTTTGAAAAATTATTATTACCTCCCTTTACCTATCTTGGGTGCGCACCCAACATATATTGGAAATAAATGAATTCAGAAGCTACGTGTAGTTTTAATACTTGAATTTTGGTTCAGAATTTTAAAATATTTGTTTATCTATCAAATTCAAATGTAAAAGTAGAAATTATATTGATATAAATAAGAAATACTCAACGTTTTAAATACTTTCATATTAAAGGGGAGTAATAACAAAATTTTATAAAAGTTAATAAAATGTAAATTTCTGATAGGGATCTAACTCTATTAAATGGGTCTTTTTGTACATTGAAAAATCTCTAACATAATATACAAAAAGTAAAAATTGTCATAAAATGTTGCTTAAAAGTAATTGACCACCTTTAAGATCAGTTTTAAATATCTCAGCAATCGGAGATAAACAGATTGTCACAGAAAAATCATTAAATGGCTTTTGTAGTCTGCGATAATGCATTGTGTCGCGTCAATATTTTGTTTTGTATTTGAGGCAATGTCTGATGTTAGCAACTCTATACTTAAAGTGCCTTTAGCACTTTGGATACTCGCATATGAAGTAATAAATTTGCTAATAGAATAATGACACAAATATGTTTTATTTACTCTAAAACAATGTTGATTTGTACCTTTCTTTTGTCGTTTCTTCGTGAAACGTTGTCAAACGGTCTTTCTTGAGTTTTGCATCTCATATCATATTGAAAAAAATACTGTGCTATATTAACAGCTTGTTCTTTGGATAAAAAAGGAACGTTAGAATTTGTTCGTACAAATAAGCGTGTATTCATCTATGGAAAGAAAATCCGTTTTTTACAAACAAGGAAAATAAATAGTGTTACTTTACAATTTCCATCAATTTAACGATTAAACTTGCATTTAGTTCCCCTTCCTTCCATTTATATGCCGTTTTATCAATTTACGTTACTCTGGTTTTCTTTCTTTTCATCAACATCTACAGTTTTATGTAAGTATACTTTGCAAATTTAGAAAAAAACAAGTTCTATGTAGTTCGGACATTTTTCAGTGACACACAAAAACATGTGTGACTTGTGAGAATTTTGCACATATTTAACGACCAAGTTTCAAATAAAGTGAAGCTTATCTATACCTCCAGTGAGATATTATGCATCGACATATGTTTGGAACAAGATACAGACGATCCCATGTTCTGCTATAGGAGAGAGTTACAGGTAGAGGGATATTCTAAAAGTAGATTCACTGATAAGCACTAACCATAGCAACCGTTACTAGTATCCCTTGTACTACCTTATCACTTGTAATAAAGCAAATACCCAAACAAATAAAAACAGATTTTTAAGTGTGCCCACTTCAGCACATACAGACTCGCTAACAAAATAAGGCTGACGTACTGGTAATGTAACTATGTACTAAACAAAACAAACTGTGATACTACGTATCACAGCGGCCTAGAAACGAAGCTTTCATGTAAATATTTTGAAATTTGAGATGCAAATAAACTTTACAGACTTTATAACAGAGACAGAATAAATTTCTATTCTAGGTTCATGTAAAGCAAATACTTGACTATCTGGTTTGTGCATTTACAGTTTAGTAACTCTTTCTCATTTCCAGTGTATCATTTATGATTTAAAAAGAAACAAAATCATATTCATGAAAAAAAACTTTAACTAGTCTTTATGCTCTTTCCGTTTTTTTTTTCATTAGATTATATATATTACATACGAGCCCCATTTTCATTCAGCGTTAATTAAAACAAAGTTAACGCAGCAATATTATAATATGTTCTACGCTATGTTCCGTTAAGGTGATTCTCATAATATCGTGACAATACTATTCCTGCTTCTATCCTCACAAAATCGTTTGCAGTCAAAATGTTTGTAAACAAAACAACGCACATTTTTACGATTACTAAAAGTGTCGTTACCAACCAATTAGTTAACTTTGGCTACCTGTCAGTTTATTGCTGTAGACCAGTCTAATAACACGAAATGTAAACCAGTCTACTCAAAATAGAAAGTGCATCCCGACCAGTTAGTAAACTTTGGCTGCCTTTCACTTTATTGCTCTAACATGACATGTCTGATTTAAATAGACTGTCAGTGACTGTACAATGATACCATTCAAAAACAAATGAAGTGTGATTGTAAATTTTAAACTATAAAAATCGAGTCACGTAATGGACCTACTTTACCCGATACCGGAAGATACCGGCATGTTTGACCGATATCGGTTTTTATACTGGCCGAACAATAAAAACTTTTCACTACTTAATAGACGTTACATAAGCATATAAAATAATTTGACGTTTTACATGGATAAAAGATAGAACTATCAATTTTGGACAATTTCAAAGCTACACAATGAACAGTGGTTTAACCCATTCTTTATCGAACTTCCTAGGCGATTTTCATAACAGTTTGTTCAAAGAACTATACACTACTTCACCTACATGTTACATTTTCCAACCACGTATTAAATATAGCGGGCCGCTGCTGCGGCCCGCAATAAGGACATCTAAATCAGCAAGCTACTCTTCATAGATATCCCGATACGAGGTGATATTTCTATCAACTTGCTATTGTAGAAAACAGCTCGTTTATAACGAATATAAGTGTTTTGAGCATGTATTTGTTATTCATTGCATTGCTTCTTGTATTGTTCTGCCCATGTTTTGTTTCTAGACCCCATATTACGTTGTTTATGATCAAAACTAATTGTTCGTTGAGAAATGTTTCAGCTTACCTATGTCTCTCCCGACCTCTGAGAAGTTTATTAGATTCGGTAAGTTCCTTTAATATATCCACACAATTGTCTATTCGCACCTAATGGTGTAGGTATGTGTATGTTATATGAAACAGTATAAGTAATTTTATGAAATACAAATTGCAACATTTCAAATGCCTGGACAAAGTGAACAAATGTCAGGCTGATTCCATCTTGGATGAGCCTCTAAAGCGTTTAATGTAAGTTGTAAGAACTTATCCAGTTGTCCTGATCGGCACAAATGTCGTAACAAAAACATACAAATAATAGCAGTTATCAGTTAACAAATTTCACTAGATTTCAGCTTAAAAGGTGTGTGACAGAAATTGTGCTATGAGTGAATATCTGTTGCACCAAATGTGTTACCAGAAAAATATATTGGGAAATTTATTATACCTCTTTTTCGAATAACAGCAATGTTCATCATAGATGGTTGTTTTCAAACGACATTAAGTTAAAACATATGGGAGTATTCACTTGCCTTATCCGAATTTAGAAAATTCTATAAAATCTTGACTTTTGATCAATAGATTTCTTCAAAATACACGTAATTAACCCATACTTTGTAGTTGTTGCCTGTAAAACTATCTAAACTGTCCCCACAAACACCGTGGCATGTATTTATAACTTCAACATCTATCTGCTGTTTTTTAAGGAGTCGTTCTTTATAATGAACATGTCTGTAGTAATTTAGAAGTAATGTCTGTAGAATTTAGTAGTAATGCAAATGCAGATATTTGTACTAGACAATTAAAGTCCTACAATTAAAGTAAGTAAAGTAGAGCAGTCTCGTCTTCGTTCTCTCGAGTTAAGCAGACCTTTGGTGTTTTAGTTATGAACTACTCATAATTATGAGTAAATTTCTCGGTGAAAATGAAAATAAATGGATGCACCAGTGCCTTGTAAAATGCTAATATATGGGTAACGGGTAAGGATCAGATTTCATGTTTAATACTTGACTTCACAAGCAATGGTGGCTTTTGTTTGCATGTGTTGTTTGTAATTGTAAAATTACAGATTTAGGGAAGGCCACTAGCATGTAACAAAGTGTGACTTCTGCCACTAAAAATCTTACTTTTGTGAGAGAAATGTAATTATTTTAGCAATGCACCAATATTAAAATACAATCTGATACCAACGCTTGATATTTAAAGTAGAGAATAATTTTAATGAAATAACTTTCTTTTTTATTAATTACGTTAACACGACAGCTTCTACAATAAGTGGCAATTACGTAAACTTTCACTTATATCATCATCAAGACAAAGCATGTTTCCATTTTCCTGTGTTTTGTAAATCTTTATATACTGCCAGGATGAGTTCACCTCTACAATAAGCTGTAGAGGTTCCGACTCGTACAGAGTGTTATCGCCATGCCTGAAGTATGGACACACTTTTCCTCTCTTGATCGCCGAGGGTACACTAGAAAATAGTGATGATCATTTATATATTAATTATTTTAAAATATTCTACAGGGAATGATAAATATAAACGTTCGTCTGTAAATGTTCTTGCTTTTTTCAAGAAATAGTGTAAGCACTTTTGGAATCTACATAGTGTCCATATTTACATGACAAGCTTAGAAAATCCATTATATTTTTTTCTTAACGTGTTATTGAAACTCTACATATCACTGGTTCCAAACATGTGCAAAAAGGTTGCTTGTCATAAAGATGGACAATATGTATATTCTAAAAGTGCGTACAATATTTTCTGAAAAAAGGCAATATTATGGAAATTTCAAATAAAAAGGGTTGCTATTTTTACAGAAGACTGTCATTTAATTTCAACAATATTTTTGAAGTTATGCGATTGACATCTTGTATTTAAATGGCATAGTTTTAGATGATTTGTTCGTCGTCCGTTGGTCTATCCGTTATTGGTCTATAAATTAGAGTTTTATTGATAACACTCTACAGGTCACATTTTCGATCTGCGTGCAACCTTGAGATGATCTGTATAGACATTGAGCCATGCTGTGCAAACACCAACCGTGCTACAGGCGATGGATGTAAAACCTGAATAATAATATATGAAATCACTTGATTGATAACATTATATGTGACTGGGACTGAGTCTAAATGAGCATTAATTATTATTGCGCTAATGTTTAAAGACAAAATGACCATTTTCCACCAAATTTTGACGAGGCGTAAGCATTCAAAAATGATGTTTATTGGAAATGGCATTCACAAATATGCATGAAAATGATTCTATCAATTCTTTATCATAAAGCATGTAACCAAGTAAACCACTACTTCTGTCACATTCGAGAAAGTGAAAATAAGGACACGGTCAATCAAAATGAGGATTTAGTGAAATGTTGAGAAATGACAACAAAGTTAAAACAAGCAAAATACTTGACGATAAATTATGTGGTATCAGTTGAGATTTCAAGAAAAAATACCTCCATACAAATGTGTAATATGACAATCTACAACGTCAAATATATTGACGTTAAAATTAGTTTTGAAGTTACAAACGTCATTACGAAGAATAACAATGTGTTATCTGAAAACAAGCATAATTTTAAAAGTAGTCGGTAGATTTACTTGAAATTTTCAATTCATAGTCAACAGACTTCACTGTTTAGAAAACCTTTAAAACAAAATGTGTGATTTTTACTCATCTGGACCCATTTTCTCAGTCACATTTATGAATTTTAGGTGATACTGACCTTGAAATGACCTTGACTTTCTCTATCCGAGTTAGTACATAAGAGTCAAAGCAGAGTCAAAGCAGAAGTTTTTGAAAAGTTGTTATTTTTTAAAATGTTTCCTGATATATTTATAACAAAAACACTGTCGTATATGTGGTTTGTAGATGCGGAAAGCGCAACTGAAATATTTTAGGGTTGTGAGTTGGGTAATTTCAATTATACACATCGTATTAACATTTCAGTTTACAAGATTGCTATCATATCAAGGGATTTAAACCTTTATTTATGTAAAAGTGTTAAGATATATGTTTAAATTTATGAGATTTGATATTTGGTTGAAAGCTTATATATTCAGTAGTTTTTGACAATTTGACATTGAAATAGCATTGCCCTTGACCTTGTCGGGCCAAAACTTTGCATACATTTGTAGCATGGATGGTGAGGTATTATGTTAAATAGCATATTTTTGCATTCCATGTATATTTAAAACATTACTTTAGAGTCAAATAGTTTACTATACGTTTTTATTATGGTGTTCAATTTGACCATGACCTTTTCCAACTTTCCACCAAAAGTCTGCAAATTTTATCTACTGTTCAATAAACCTCAATGACTGCCAGACATTTTTGTAGTATAACTTAGCTTGTAACTTTTTAGTGCATACTGTACTCAAGTAGCAGTCAAAATGCTGCTCTATTTATATCAGGAAAGCATAGTAATTCCGAGAAAATCTGAGCCATGGGAAACAATGTAGCACTTTAAATTACAGATACGTTCCTTTATGATACGCCCTTTTCAGATCTATTTCCAATGTTGAAAGAAAACGTCGGGGTGCGCAGAGCAATGTTTCACACTTAATATATATTTTACTATAGTTAGATTTTATGATTCTTCAATAAGTCAGAGATCACTGGTCAAAATCCTACTTTAAATGTATATTAAACTTAAGCTAACGTGAAATACATGAAATACACCAACACGTGATGTCTTGTCAAGCATAACAAATATATAATAAAGTAAGGGCTTATTTATAGATAATAGTTTCGACTCTTATTTCTCTACCTCAGATCTTGTAAATATCTTAAACTCACGGTTCAATTTTCAATAGTGGAATACGAAAGTGAAATGGATGCGCTATCTCTACATATATGTTTCCAAATAGAGGGAAATCCGTTCATGGATCAAGGTACTGTATCTTCATCAATAATTTCCATTTAGATAATTCATTGAATGATGTTTGCAAACAAGGAAAAATCGAAACAAATCTATAGTATGCATGCACTGCGTGTAGAATTTAAGCTAGAAATATTATTATGTTAGAGAATGCTTATGGCTATAAAACCAGATAGGCTTTCAGCTTTGGGCAACTTATTTAATTTCAATTTCAATTCTGTATTTAAGATTTCATTGATAACCACTTGTATAATTACAACATTTAGAAATAAAGAAATTATGATTAACTTGATTAAAGTGCAGTTGACTCTCGTTATCTCGAATTTCAAGGTACCAGACCTTTTACTTCGAGATAAACGAAGTTCGAGGTAAGAGGAGGGGCTTTTAGTTGTTGTTTTTTTGGACGTATATGGACGAATAGTGCACAAAATTCCCTGTTTTTAAGACAGGCAATCATTTATATTTAATTTATTGATGCAAATTTTCCCTGAAACATTGGAACACTAATTCAATTTTAATTACATTTTATTTTTGCATATACCCAAACAGCCCTCAGTAATAAATATCAAGCACATCTACATGTATCGGTCGAAAACGAAAGTACGCGTCGGGCGAAAGCGAAAGTAGCGTTTCTTGAATCGAAAGTCAGAACATTCGTATATTCTAATAAACATAAGAACAACATCTAACTACAAGACAAAATATTTACAGACTGATATATTCGTTCAGAAATCATCTTTTTTTTATAAAACCCTATCACTATTATCATTTAACCTCTCAAATAAATTAAGTCTTTAAAGTAATTACCGCATTTTTCATCATTTAATTACACGTAGTCACCGGCAATTAAAGTAAATCCATGAAAAACAAACAACAATCATTACTACACGTGTGAATTGGCATGACAACGTCTCACCCTTGCTTTGACCCGCCGCACCTTTGATCCGTCGGCGACTTTCGCACTTCGACTTAGCGAGTTGACAATACACTGGAATTTGATTGACGGGACCAAAAAATCCCTTCGACACATCCGGAGTCTCGGTATGTCAAATTTTGTCTTAAAAGGAGTTAAAGTACATAAATAAAGAAGGAAATTTGACGGAACTTTAGAATTTCTTCGACTTAAACGGAAATTCGAGGTAAGCGAGTTTGAGATACTGAGAGTCAACTGTAGTTCATTTCTGTTTAATTCAGCTAGGTAGTACACATTAGTGTGAGTGCAGTGCTTCAGTAAACTAGTGTTGAAAATCAGATTAACTATCATGTTTGTGGTTGAAAAACATTTTTTTATGTTCGGATTTCCGGCACAAATATTGTTACATAGGAACCTGAATTTCTGATAACTGACTTTGGTTAAACAGAGCATAAACTCAAACTGTCATGTGCAGAATTTCTGAACACTTTGCATTCTGGGTATAAATCTGTAGGTGCATTTAGTGAAGTATACCCTCCAGCTCGCTGTGGGAAAGGAGGTGTAGCAATAATGTACAAAAAATCTTTTGACTTTAGCATTAAGCCAATTAGCGACATCTGCTCTGACCGTATTATAGGTGTACAAATATTTGTTAACAATTCACCCCCAATCTTTCTATTTGGAGTCTATATGCCATCCGTTAATTACACTTTAGACGTTTTTATAGACACTATAGATGCTTTACAAAGTTTATTTGATATGTATGGTCAGTCCGGCACTTTATTACTGTCTGGAGATTTTAACGCTGACATCTTTCAAAACAATGAAAGAAGTATACTCTTCAAATCTTTTTAAACTATAATTCTGCTAGTATTGTAAATACAAGTGGCTGCACGTATACATTTCGGCCAACAAAAAGGGTCCTTGATTATGTTATCATAGGAAGAACTCAGCGAAATATGGTACATCATAACAGTATTTTTGAAGATGAACTATGTCTGGTATCAGATCATTTGCCTTTAAAAACAGTGTTTTGTATACCTATTAGCACCTTTAATACGGTCAATAAGTCAAAAGTCGCTTGGCATAAATGTTCTGATGAAAACCTACTGGCTTATCAGCAATCCCTGTCAGAAAGTTTAAAAGCCCTTAATATCAGTACAAACTGTAATAATATAGGCGATATTGACCGATTGTATAACTTTATCGTTCATTGTATGTCACAAGCAGCAGCCGAAACATTACCTTTTGGAAAATTCAATAAGCACAGTAAACCTTATTGGACCAGTGAGGTAAAAAGCACACGCTCTTCAGCTCGAAAGGCGTAGACAGTGGCTGTCAGCTGGCAGGCCGCGTCAGTCCGATAAGCCTTCTTCAAGGCGTATAAAAATGCTAAAAAGACACTTTAAACTCGTCCAAAAAAGAAGCAATTTCAAAATTCCAAGAAAAATACTATAACGAACTAAATTCTGCTGCTGAGTGTGACATGAGATTGTTTTGGAGCCTAGTGAACAAAAAAGAAAAAGAGAAAATCAAGTGTTGTATGTGAGATCTTAGACGAAGATACACAAACGTTATAGAACCCCCGTCTCTATAGCAGACTCATTTAAGATTCACTACTCAAATGTTTTCGTACCAACTGATGATGTCTGTTTTGACAAAGCACATAAAATGTATGTCGATCAACAAATTGAAAACTTTTTGAAAATGTCTGCATCTAACATAAGCAACAAAAAGTGATGCTTAATGCGCCGGTAGAAATCACTGATCTGATAGATATCGTTAAAACTCTGAAAATGCGCAAAGCATCGGGTTTTGACGGTATAGTCTATGAACATGTTAAATACGGAGGTCATACACTGCTACAATACTTAAAGGTACTATTTAACATTATTATTATCTTTTCGCACGTTCCCGATAATTTCAAACTAGGAATCATAATACCCGTGCTAAAAGAGGGTAAGAACAAATCTCTCACGTCAAGTTATAGGCCGATTACGCTTTTGCCAGTCATTTACAAACTATTTGAAATGGTTATAAATAAGCGATTAATATCTTGGTGTAAATACGAGGGATTAGAATTTCCAAATAGGCAACAAAATGCCTACCAAGAACATTTAGGAGCAATTACCACGTCCTTTAATTTACAGGAAACTGTTGCTCACTATTTGGAAAATAAAAACAAAGTGTTTGCCCTATTTCTTGACACAAGTGCAGCGTTTGACTGCGTTGGCATAATGGCTCTTTTTAAAATTGATAAAATTTGGTGTATGTCACAAACTGGTCAAAACAATTTATGACAGCTACCAAAATATTCGCAGTGCAGTCTTAGTTAACGGGGTACAATCAGAAAGCTTCCGTCCTCCAAGGGGTAAGACAAGGAGGGTTCAATCGACTTGGCTATACTTACTCTACATAAAATGAGCTACTAAACATACTACAGTCTAGCGAAAAAGGCTGTATAGTAGGCCAATCTCAATGCGGCAATCCCACGCTAGCCGATGACCTAACGCTCCTCTGTCCAAACCTCCAAAGCCTTGAAAAATGCATTTGCATTGTCCAAAAGTACGCATCTTTATGGGATACAAGTTTAATGAATCCAAATCAAAACTTGTAGTTTTTGGTAATTCACCACAAAAATCTGTATTCTCAACTGTCTTTGGTCATTCTGTATTACAGTCATGTAGCAATGTCAGACACGTTGGTATAGAGCTGGCAAATACTTTAAAAGTATCAAATGCAATTTCGCCCGTTGTAGAAAAGCAAAATCGTCCCTGTTTTCAATCTTGTCAATACAATCTACACCTGGCGAAATAAATACCACAGTATTAACGAGCATAGTTGAAAAGTGACTATGCCAATTGCGCTATACGGCATGAGCTATGGCATACTACGAACGCAAACGATTTACCTGTCTAGAAAGGTTCATTAGACTAGCTGCTAAACAAATACAAAATTACCTGTAATGACCCGCACTGACATGGCACTATCTCTCTTGGGATGGCGAGCCTTCGAAACCTATATGAAAAACGCAAACTCGGGTTCTTACAAAAACTATGCACCATGCCTACCTACTGTCTTGCAAGACACATATTTGATTTTAGATTGCATTTATATATGCTTAGAGGGGCAAAAACCAATTAGGGTTCATTCCGATATTTGTAGAATCCTTGTTAAATACAATATATTTCATTTCCTGAGTAATACATCAAATCTGCAGTGTTCCCACAAAAATTAAGGTGGAAACAAATTGTTAGAAACAATATTGAATTTCAATATGACATTAGCTGGGAACAAAGGCTTGCTTCAAATGATGAATTTGACAGATTTAGGGCGATACACTATAATATATCCCCATGCAAATTATACACCTAGACAGCCCAAAGCCAGCACCGTTACATATACAATGCGCTGTTCAAATACTCAGCTTCACTCAGCCTGCTCTCAAACATGTTTGCACTTATGTGGCTTATCTAAGTATGACATAATGAAGCATGTAATAGCAGAATGTAAAGGTTCGTTAAACACAGAATGTCATTCCTTAACGATATTCAGCAATATTTCGGTTTTGGGCTCTATCATTATTTACACACAGGGAATGATGAACAATTCTTGCGAAAATTACTAAATCCAGACACCCCAAATCACTTCCCTTGTAACACCGAACCCGGGCGCTATATGCAATTAACGTGTAAGTTTATTTATGAAATCAAAAATCTATATGAAACCGCATAAATATACGCAAACGTTAACGCCACAGCAACACCCTTAAAAATATCTTGTGTTTCGTTTTTCGACAAGATATGACATCTTTCCAGGGTGACGTCGATGCTATATTGAATGTGAAATTTCTTAACTTTGATAAATTCTTTCTTCGAAAAGAATTTTCCGTCATCTTCCAGTTCAAACTGTTGAAAAATATGAAGAAAAGTATCTTGAAATTTTCACAAATGAACAGCTACATATAGTCACAATTCAATGTTTATATTTTATTTCTAATTGTGGATGCATAGATTTGTACTTTAGTTGCCTAAACTTTAAATGAAAACAGAACTATTCGAATATTATGGTAATCCATTATATTACTTGATATATACAATGTATATTCGTTTGTGTATATGTCACTCTTCCTTCGATTGTATATGTTTAAATGACTTTGATCTTGTATATGTTTGTATATATGTTTGTATGCTATACTGTTATTTAAAATCACGTAAAAGTGGAAATAAAGAGTATATCTTACACATAAAGGAAATAGTTTTCTTTTGATTCCTGAACTTAAATTCAGAAAACTATAGTTTACAAATCTTCAATAAATCGATGTATCTTATTTTATATCAGTTATGTTTTGATACTGCCAGTGCATCCGTATATGTAGTGTCGTGGTAAAGGTAGAGTCACCTTAACTGCTGCAAAAAAGCTACAGATTCGAATCCCGTCACAGATACTTTTCTTTTTTGAAAAACTTATTGTTGTTAAACCTGTTTGAGTGTTTGTTTGGTTTCATGCCGATCTGAACGCAATAAAATCTATATGGGCATGACTAAAGGGACATATTGCAAGAAAGAATCTGTCCTTTAAGTCTACGGATATGCTTAAACTCATTGAAGACGAGATTTGGTCGGTAACACAGATACAGCTGACGAAACTGCATGAGAAACCTTACATATTGTTAAAGTACTAGTATCAAGTAATTTCTGTGGTTGTCATTTCTATATTATTTACATTATATTGTCATGAGATGTAAATAAGAAAATAAACTATTTCATATAAAATATGAAAACATATATAGAAATATAACCGATAGGGCGTAGCTTCTTTAAGGCACAGCAGGCTCGGGCCCACAGATTGTTTGGAAAATGACAAATTTGAAAACGTCAGAAATACAATAAAAACTGATGGGGTAGAGAGGTTAAGGAAGTTGTGTCCAGCAAACTCATCTGCTATGAATATTATCTTGTACTTGTTTTATCACTTTACATGTATGATAAAAATTAAAACATTCGGAGCCAGATAAAGCATATCCCTAAATTTAGATTTTAAACACGGGACACGACCGATGACATGATACAAAGCAATGTGTTCTGATTGTTCAAACCTTGTTGTATGGTTTGTCCAAGACGTTTTCTTCCTGTATGTCAGACATTTGCGTATTTCGGTCGTTCGGTGTCAATAGTTTCAATGTTTCTTGCCTTGCGACCATTATTATTTTTAAATATCACTCTCAGTTGTGTTGCGTTTTTGGTCTACGTTTTTAATATTTGTATCGTTCTACGTTGGAATTCAACTCACTTTGAAAACGCTATAAATGATTGGGTTTAGGTATTGAGCACGTTACTTACATTGCAATTTTGAGGAAACAACTTGTCTTATCTTATTATGGCATAGTGGCTTTACATTGCTTTTTTAGCCGGAAAGCAATGGTAGATTCTATAATGAAGAACAGATACATATTTTGACATATTATCTTGCTTGTTGACATACAAAGACTGTGTGAAAGAACCAGTTGAAATAAAGCCATTTAAACATAGTTTACACGACTGTCAACACACTCTTGTTTCGTTTTACTGTATCAAATACATGTACATACTTTGAAAAATATCTGTAAAAACTTGAGGGGTGTCTTGCAGTAAATCTCTGATTATTTTGTTTCTTTAAAATGGCTTGGTTAACATAATTTTTTACAACTAGAGTTTGTGGATAGTGGATAGTGGTGTAAACTATGTTTAAGTTCTTTTATTTCCACTGATTCTTTGTTCGTCAACGAGCAAGAAAATGTTTAAAAATGTATCCGTTCCTCATAATAATTGACTAATTCATAGTTTTCTTCACATAAATTATTAGTGTCAGTATACTACAATATTATGGTATCCATACCAAATGAAACCTATTTAATAATAAAGGAAAAAACTAAAATTTAAAAAGCATGCACCCCTACCACTAAAGAAAATAGTGCGTTGCCTTAACTCTCGAGTTTCTGCCTTAAATCCTCGAGAATATTCCAAAGTCACGGTACAGAATGATTATTTCATCTAGCCTAGTAGAGCTAACAGTCATCGAGAATTCTGTAAGCTTGCAGGAAAGTACAAGTACAGTGCCTATTCTATGCAATTTTCAATAGTGGAATACGAAAGTGAAATGGATGCACTATCTCTACATTTATGTTTCCAAATAGAGGGAAATCCGTTCATAGATCAAGGTACTGTATCTTCATCAATACTTTCCATTTAGATAATTCATTGAATGTGATGTTTGCAAACAAGGAAAAATCGAAACAAATCTATAGTATGCATGCACAGCGTGTAGAACTTTAAACTAGAACTATAATTATGTTAGGGAATGCCTATGGCCTATAAATTTAAACCAGATATTGTTTCAGCTTTGGGCAACTTATTTAATTTCAATTTCAATTCTGTATTTAAGATTTCATTGATAATTATCAGTATAATTTGCCAATCAATGACAAAATATTGAAATACAAATGTTAAACAGAAAAAAAATTAAACTTGATTAAAGTATTAAATTCAGCTATATAGTTAACATTAGTGTGAGTGTAATGCTTTAGTAAAATATTGTTGAAAATCAGTTTAGCCTCTGACAAATTAAAAACAAACAAGTTTTATGCTCGGATTTCCGGCACAAATATTATAAAATAGAAACCTAAATTCCTCTTTACTGACTTTATTTAAAACGGATAGTGTAAGATATAAGTCTAAATATTATAAGAACACTGTATATGTCTGATATAGCTGGTATAGCTGCTACTTTCTGCACTTCTTTGGTAAGAAGCTTTATGACAGCAGTCAATGACCCTACATAACAAAAACAAACTTCATTAATAAAACGACATCTGCAGAGCAAATTAGCAGTGTGTGCATCATTTCAGGACTGTATCATAGATATTTGTCTCTCTAGATCAGGAAACGGGAATTATTGTTGTAGAATAAGTTCTACACTTGCAGCTAAGGATAAAAAAAAATGATTAATACGTGAAATATTTAACACGAACTGAACAATTTTACACCCAGGAGAGACTTGGAATAGCTTTCAATCAATAAATGTGCCAAATTAGTTTACTCCTATTCTTTTGCTAGAATTAATAAATAATATATATTTTAGTCTTCACTAACTGCTGCTGATGACCCAAAAGAGCTAGATATGATACTTAGAAATATCTTGGGGGATATTAACAGAAGTGGTACAATCTATTATTTACAAAAAAGAAATCGCTTATATTATTCCTCGTACGGCCGTATATGTTACAAGTTTTATAAGGATAAATATGTTGACGATACGAGAGCCGGTTATCCAGCAAAGTGTTTTACTGTTATGGATGATTTACAATAGTCAACGAATAAAAAGAATCCGTAAAAATACTTATATGGAAAGAGTTTGCGAATGTGTCCCAGATTTTTTTATTCAGCAAAGTGTTTTACTGTTGCGGACGATTTACGATAGTCAACGAATAAAAAGAATCCGTAGTCAAAATACTTATATGGAAAGAGTTTGTGAATATGCCCAGATTTTTTTTATCCAACGAAGTGTTTAACGTTACGGATGGTTAACGAAAGTCAACGAAGAAAAAGAATCCGTAAAAAAACTTATTGGAACGAGTTTGTGAACATGTCCCAGATTTTTTTATTCAGCGAAGTGTTTTACTGTTACAGATGGTTAACGATAGTCAACGAATAAAAAGAATCCGTAAAAATACTTACATGGAAAGAGTTTGTGAACATGTTCCAGATTTTTTTATTCAGCGAAGTGTTTTACTGTTACGGATGGTTACGATAGTCAACGAATAAAAAGAATCCGTAAAATATTTATATGGAAAGAGTTTGTGAATATGTCCCAATTATTTTTATATAAATGTATACATTTTGATACGATAGAATAGGATATGTAGAATGATTGGCAGTCAAAATAACATTTCCAACATTTCTTTATAGGAACGGGTGTAGTTGTTTTCATTTTTGCATTCGATAAAAGTGTCTTTATCAACACATGAGACGTTCCTACAAAACAAAAGATTCCTGGATTTAAAAATAGCATTGTTTCTAAAATTCCATTTAAACCAGATTTCAATTACAGTTTTACGGAACAAAAATGTTTTCTAGAAGAATTTACTTTAAATATACGATTACTTTTATCATTGAAGATAATGTCTACATAGGTTATAAAGATATTGATGTCCAATGTTTCATGAAAACCTTCCATCGGGATATGAAGCGCACACGAAAAACATACAGACTGAAAACGTATTAATTTAATTCCTATACGCTCCCGTACAATTTTATTTGTTGGTTTGCATAGAATAATTTGTTTTATTTCTGAACACAATCAGAAAATGGTCATTTAGAATGAAACCTTCTCCAAATCCTGGTAATATAATATTTTCATCTTACCGCATCGTACCGTACCACAATGTGTCGTGCCTTATTGTATGGTATAGTTAAGGTATCGTATCGCATAAAATTTGTTGTTGTTCAAAATGTAATATAATTAAAATGTTGTGCTTTTTTTAGTGAAGATCAACAGTCTGGTAGTTAAAACCGCACGTTGAAAATATAAAAAAAACAGGACATATTTTCTGCGGAAATAACACACAAAATTCTGGCTTTTGTGAGATTGTCGTATTTATTCGCTAAATAATTTACAAGTATGGGACAAAACACATTTGTACAGAGCTAAACCTTGTGTATCGACAGATATCTGGTACAAGATACAGACGATCCCATGTTTTGCTATAGACTCACAGACGCCACCTGTGCTTATCAACGTTCCCAATGGAGACAGGATGTTGGTTGCTACCGGTGACGATGGAAGGTATACCCGAAAGAAGGTTTTGTATTTAAAACGAAGTTACAAAACATTGATTTGACACTAACACAGTACTAAGAGAATATGTATTCAAAAGCAGTGATGATCATTTCCATTTCCTATGACATTTTAAAGTTCGTGCATATTGAATATCTTGTTCAGACGGTCTTAGATGGATGTTCAAATATATATATTTTAAAGTCTTGTTGTTTTTTTTTGGCCGCTTTGAAAAAAAATGTCATGACCCTTGCATATGTATATGAACCAGAACGAAGGATCACACTGTTAAGTATTTTGATTATGAAAATCGTTTTGAAACTGTATTGATTTGTTTCTTGATTTGTATTGTCCAATGATTCTTTAATTGTATAGTCCACTAGCGTCCTTTACCTACGAAGCGGAAATTTTAACAAATTGATAACATATTTTCTTGTATAAAATTCTCGCTTTAGACATTGTGTGATGCATGTATACAGTCAGGGTCTTGCCACGTTGGATATACAATACGGGATCTTTCCAGTGCCAAACAAAGATACAATCAGCACAAAGGCATACTCGGTAAATTTGTCACTCTGATTTAATCTGAAATAGTAAAGCACTCTCTTTGTAACAAAGTTTCTGGTTTGTAGCCTATGGTGGTGGCATCAAATTGTGTTCGGATTTCAAAATTGGTACATGATTCTGATTACATAAAGAGTATTCTAATGATGCTAAATTTTATTAATTTGTCTTTTCTACATGCATTGGTGTAAGAGTATTACACTATGACCCTCTAAAATGAAAATGTTTTAATCCATTAGTTAAATTACCAAGGTACCGACGTGCATTTTGAATTAGTTTAGCAGAAATTTTGTATCTATAAAAGTTTATTCTTTCTGTGTGCTTTTGGCTTATATTAATTACACTTGATGACGGAAGAACATTTTCAAAGGTGCCTTCTTGATCTATATTACAAACATAAGCTTTGATCGTGACAGAAGTGTAATAATTACAATGTTATCTAATATATTCTAAAACGATCATGTCTGGTGTTCTGTCTTAGGTGTCTTTGAATGCACCACTATGCCTCTTGGATAAGGGTTTTAAGAAAAGAAAGCATTTTTTTTACTTCAGCGACTCTATCACTTCTCTAGTTAATTCAAGGACTGTTTATAATAAATTCAAGACAGTAAGGAAACAGACTTGAATGAGATTAAAGAATTGATTGGCTTATCAAGTCACCAGAGTTTCGTGAATACATAATTAATCGGTATTGATCAAATTCTATAATATTCCATGATCTTCTAATTAAGTCCTGATTAATTGCTTCTTTGAGAGAACTCACTCTAGTTTCGTGTAATTAACCGTCGTCTTCATCATTTAAAAGTTTCATGAAGTCGAACCTCTTTTTCTTATCCTCTGACAAAGGCGGAAGAATATAGTTTGACGTGGTCCGTCCGTCAGTCCGTATGGAGTCAAATGTTACATTTTATAAATAGCATTTTACATATTAGTATGTATTAAAATAACAATTTATGTAAAATTAAACTGAAAAAAGAAAATGCAGTCCTGCATCTGTCAGCCAGGTTGCCTGTGGAACAAATAGTACTTAATAATATCTCCATAAGTTTCAATATAGAAATTTATAAATTCTTGTTCTCTGAAATGGTTTGATATATTAGTATATCACTTAGTATTGGAATACTCAAATCATGACCCTTAGTGCCTTTCTTGATCTTCTCCATATAATTAAACTGTAAATTTCGATTAAATTTCTTTTTGGTACAAAATATCACGTTATTATTTTCTACTTGAATTAGTAACATGAAGATGTTCCCTTAATAATACGGATCTATTGGGTTTGAAGCGTTTTTCAGCATCTTAAAATTATATTCTGCGTTGAAACAAATGTTCAAAATTTCATTTCATTTCGTACAAATAACAACCATGTCCAAATCACAAAACTTGTTTCCTGACTATTTTTGATAAGAATCCTCTTCATTTTCGAAATTTTGGAGAGGGTTATAAGATAATGATTTGAAGTTAATAAAATATAATTCTGACGACCACTTTAAAAGAACACTAATTCTAACATTTCTATACATATTAATTAAATGCGGCATAAATCAACCAAGAAACCGGTTTTACCAGTACCTAAACACCGGTTGTTGTGGATATAAAATAAAGTGAAAAAAAATCAATGTGCTTCATAGATGTAAATAAAGTAAAAACAAATACTACGGCAAATAATGTGACATTTTCCCTTGCAGCTGAAAATACTTGAAGATTTTATTTCTTTAGTTTCTTTCTTTGTAGACTTACATGGGCTAAATGACTGACTAGACTGGCTATATTTGTCCTAAAATAATTAGGTAAAATGCAGAAATAGGTCTGAAGTGTTTCTCAGGCTTAAAGACCTCCCAGGCAATGATCATTATTAATGCATTAGTGTCAGTTTCAATTACCGTGTAAGCGACGACTTAGAGCCTAGTGTCAATCGATCAAAAGTTGCAGGAATATGTTCAAAATATTGCCTTGTCTATCTTTTGTGACAAAAAACAGCTGTTTCATTTATATTTAAAATGGCATAATTGAGATCAATAAGAAGACAACTTTCGCACTGGAAAAATTAAAAGTTCAAAGGGTCTGCATAGCACCAGTTGGCTTCTAAGAATTTAGTGTTTAAAATCATGTCACATTTTTTATGTTGGTCTTTCGATAGAACAGTTGAAATCGTTGGTAAAACAGTGGTTCCTGTTTAAATATCTTTTGTATTCTGTTTTAGAAAAACAAAGCCATAGAGTCACACATACAATATTTATTAGGAGAAAAGTGCCAATACACACGGTGGTAAGTATGTAATACAAGCTAATCACATAATATATCAAACAGATAACTTCGTCTTAATAAAAGATTAGTAAATATCTTTTTATCTTTAAGCCCGGACACGTGAATGATAACTTTTCATAAGTACGGTTTGATTCTTTTATTGATCTTTTAATTAAATTTTCTATAATAGTTTGACTATTCACATTCACGAATTCATATGTCTTTCACATATCTAAAGACACAATTTCTTAAGGTTTATATTTTCAAGATATTTCATAATCTATTCAAAAGATCATGAATACATAGGCCAATCATTCAAGAGTAAGGCTGTTAAATTGGTCTCTACAAAAACAATATGTAATTCAACTTTAACTCTAGCTAAATGTTTGTAAATGAATATGTGTACCTTTGACAGTACCCCAGTTGCTGCAGTCAAGGCAAGAGTTTAAAAGAAGGAACCTGCGATATACAAGAGAGGGTTTATAAAATGGTCTAAACATACTATAATAACATATTGTGTTTTTGATATTAGCTTAGGAACGTTGAATTACTATCTGAAAACATCAGTTCTACATTGTTAAAAATTCAGTAGAATACTTCTTTTTAAATGAGGATAGCCAATAAAAATCAAATCAAAAGTATACGTGGTCCACGTTTCGTTACAAACGCAAACAAAACACTAACGAAGTTACAGGCAAATTAATTAGTCATCGTGTGTTTTCTAGTGTGCCCTCGGCAATCAAGAGAGGAAAAGTGTGTCCATACTTCCAGCATGGCGATGACACTCTGTACGAGTCGGAACCTCTACAGCTTATCGAAGAGGTGAACTCATCCTGGCAGAATATAAAGATTTACAAAACACAGGAAAATGGAAACATGCTTTGTCTTGATGATGAAATAAGTGAGGGTTTATGTCAAAACACAAAAATTGCCCCTAACGTTGAAAAAGCAGACTTGTTTTATGTTTTCAAAAAGTATGGTTGTTATGTTATTGTCGAGAAATTAAACACAAGATGGCATTAAAATGTAGAAAAACATTGAGAATCTTTTTTCATTCGATGCTCAGAAACTACAATGTTTTAATCAGCAAAAATGTTAAATCAGTATACAGTTTTAATCGTCACCTAATATGTACTATTACTGTACATCAGAGAACCATGTTCGTTAAGATTTCTCCACAGAAAGCGAGCATAAAACATTTTGCAACGAAACTTGCAGATCCTAAAATAATTGGTTTCCATACCTGGTTCTATCGACATTACATAGCTTTATGTTTAATTATCATGTCTGTGCAAACAATTTCTAAGTTTATAAAGGAACGGCTTGACCAGTTAAAGATTGTGTATTTTCGAACGAAGCTTTTAAGATACCGGTACTTTTAAAGAACACTTAAGCGATAAAATTTAAGAGCTATACCTTTTAAAAATGTAGTAGATTTTAATAAAAAGTATCCCTGAAATTATCAAACTTCACACAATACGTTGAATTCATAATAATTATAAACAATTAAACGTTTACAGGCGCACCAGTTGAAGTTATGTGCTGCTTACAAGATTAATTGACAAAGAACATATTTCTAAAGCAAACATTCAATTGTGTGATAGAAAGAAGACATGAGTCTATCACCACTGAGAAAATTCATTGAAATTTGGGTTCCCCGCAAATAAAATTGCCTGGGAATAAGTCTAGAAATAAGAAGTTTTACGTTCTTTTTTCAGTGATCGCAGAAGCTGACGTAATTTACACGCACACGTTGCTTGGCGTGGACAGAAATGTGTTTAGTGACAAGACGGTGCTAGTCCTTGGTGGAGGAGATGGTGGCCTACTCTATGAATTGCTCAAAATGTCACCAAAGCACGTACTTATGGTGGAAATATCCTTTGACTGTAGATTTAGCGCCTGTAAGTTTGACGAATCAGGCACTTTTCTTCGTCCCTACAATTTTATGTTACTACACGTGTACATATATATGTGACATCTACGGCCAATGCTAAACAAGTATAATCAAAGAACTTACCAAATAAGGAAATAAGTCGATCATAATGAAAACACTGCAGATATACTTTGTACTCTTATTGCACATGTAGTACTTTAATTGTAACACAAAAATGTGCTTCAATTGACTTAAACAAATAATCTCATTTGTATAATATTCAAATTACCGCAGAAATGATAAAAACAACTCCTTAACAAACAGCAAATAGATGTTGAAGTAATAAATGTGTGTCGCAAATATCTGCGAGGAGTATGTGGGGACAGTTTAGATAACCTCACAGGCAGAAACTATACAGTAGGTGTCCATTCTTTTAAAACAATCGTTCATTAATCACTTTTAGGCTGACTGAAAGCTCCAAGTTGAAGTTAGAGCAGCCGATGAACAGCTCCTTATTAAAAAAATCAACCATGTATAATGAATACTTGTCTAGTACATTTTATTTTTTAAAAGTTATTCTTTAAGTAACATTCATCTTTATGATTTTCATTTCACACACATTTGATAGACAATGTGCATAATGACAGTGTCTTAATCACGTGAAAATTGAATATTATGTGCACTGCCTTAGCAAGCTCGCTTCACGTAATGTTTTCTTAAATGTTAACTTGACCAAACTTAACTCTAGGCGTCTTTCCGAGCTATATTCCCGATTTTGTTGCTCCTAGACTTTATTTCATAATGTTGTAGAACATTCGCAAAAGAGATCTTCATCTGAGAAAAAGGTTGGGGTGACATTTGGTGTCTTGCCCACAGACACAACACAAGTATCCTGACCGGGGATAAAAACAAAGTGTATCTGTGTCACTGAGCAAATGTAATTACCACATCCCTGAGAATGATATCCATCTTTCAAAGATTCTCACTATTGCTTGTGCATGCACTCCACGACCGTTTCTTTCGGTTTTCTGTTTTAAATTTGTAATTGTTTTGTAAACCATATGTCAGGCAATCTTGACCTACAATTTAAACAGTATCTATTTTTGTTTTAATAATTAATGGTGTCTCTACCTTTAGGTACTGATAGACAACTGTGTTGATATATTAAAAGAACTCATGGATGCTAATCAACGGTTTGATTATGTCATAAATGACCTTTCGGAGTATCTAGTAGGCACAGATATAGGTAAGTTCAAATAAAAATCAATATGTCTCTCTTTCAGCATCAAGGTAGCTGCTGACAATAGCTAGAACTTTCATTCGCTAAAATCTTTAAACATTGATTTTTTTTATATTGATAAGAAAGTATGTAAACCTATTCGGTTACGGAAATGTCTTTTCAATCATTACACAAACAAATAAAGCTGTTTGTGATATCAAAAAGAAATATGTAAATATATTTTAAAAATGTTTCTTACCTGTCATTTTTAATAAGACCCGGTATAACCCCATATACCCAAAATTCTTTTTGCATTCTGTACATTGCTTTATACAAAACATTATTTGTTACATTTTCATTATCATTATTGTATGGTTACAATGTAATGGGTTATAAGCGTCTATATTTGCGTTAGTATTAACGTGTAAAAGATCTCTATTTGTAAACTTTTTTCTGTTGCCTTAAACTTACTGTTAAGTTAAAATTTGAAAACATGAAACATGAATTTTCAGACAGGTTTATGCAGTTCTTAGCATGCAAACCGGCATCATGCTCAGTCACCGACATTTACAATCAATGTTAAGTGTTCTTCTAAAATGTTTTAGATGAGAGTCCAAGATCAATGTCAGTTTAACTTTCTAGAAAATTGCTAAAACATCTCCTCTAGATCAACATTTCAATACAGTACACATGAATTGTGCTCTCCTAAAGTAATTGCCGAGAAATGTACGCCAAGCCTCATTTACTTAAATACATGTTGACCCCTGTGTAATGCAACACCAGAAATTGTTTATATCAGTCTTAAGTTCTTAAGGGCTAGTCTAATACCCCTTATTCAGTCACCAGATCTCCTCTGTAGCATGTTTTGTACACTGAACACAAACGAATACTATTTATAGTGTCTTTCTTTGCTGTATCGTTAAAAAAATCAGCAACATAAATATTGCATTTTTTTCTATCTAAAATTTGGCATTTGCACTAGAAATATCGCAAAGTAAAACTTTCAATTTAAAAAAGCAAAATGTACAAGGACTATAATCATGATACCCTGTTTTGACGCTCTATGTTGACCAACTTTTACCTAATTTATATCATGTTTTTGTCAAATTTACAACTAACTGGTAAGGAGTTACTAGGCTGCAAAAATCCATAGATCCAATCACTACATCACGTTATTTTCCATGTATTGACGACGACCATATCAGCTGAAAAGTGCAGATATCTGAGTCGTCAAAGATTTCAAGTCGCATCCGTTTATCGACTGCCAGTGTAGTTTCTAAAAATATAAATCGTGCACACTGAGACGATATTGAAATTTGCCTTCATTTTAACAAATCTGTATGGGAATTTTGGAAGTGAAAAACAGCTATTTCGCTGCACGACAATCTTCGACAGGGTCCTATTTTTTTAAACTTTGGATAGTGTAGCATATATTAATGTATTGCGACTGGACCCAAAAACCTGTTCACGCAACGACTGTTGTAAGTTTGATCCGAAGATTTTCAATGAAACTCCTCTCCAAATTTGTCAGAATTTTCATTGGAATGTACTCAGATAATTTCCATCATAGCTTAAAGAAAAGAAATCTATCAATAACATCTCCCCCTAAACCTATTGTCGGATTATACGCACATATAAATCATGAGGATGTTATCATATCTAATAACTCAGACGAACGATATATGGCCAATATTACCCTCCTGTTGTTTTATTTTTAACAGGTCACGACAACGATTTTAACACATCAGCAAAAATTCTCGAGAGCTCAATCAATGTACTTGACCACGGAGGGAAATACCTATCAAGGGTAAGGCTAATCAAGATTCTGGAAACGAGAAATGAGATATTGACAATACTAAACATATGTCTTTTGCATTAAGCGTTTTAACAAATAAAGTTAAGTCGAGTATGTGTATAAAAACCATTTGATTGGTTAAGTCTACTAGTAACATCCTTTTCCTTATTCAATAATGTTTTCGTGTTCTTTGAGCAGCTGATCTGTTACTGGACACTCTTTCAAATTACGTAGCCGAAACTTGAAAACTGAGGGCATCCGGTAGAGAAGCGAAGCAGACGAGATTTATAATTAAACACGGACTGACACGCTATTGCTGACTTCGATTTATTAACGATTGTAACGGTTGCTGACTTTTTATGAGTGTTGCTATCAGCTTAACCAACAGCCCTTATTCTGTCCCATAGACATTTTACAGTTACATTATTTGCCAACCACCGAAAGCGAAACTGTCAACTATTTGCGATCGAACAATGTCCGTGGTTAAATTTCACGTTGTAGTAATTATATTCCCCCATAAATTGGGGAGATGAGTATTGATTCTGACAGTCCGTCTTTTTGTCACAAATTTTATGTCGCGAGTATCTCCAAAAGTATATGAGTAACAGTCGTGAAAATTTACTGGAATTTTATCAGTATGTGAAATTCTGCACCTTGGGTTTTGATGCTGATTCATGGAGTATTGGCATGAGCTATTGAGATATAACCGGTAACTTAGTGAAAATTTGCAATTTTTCAACTTGCGTCGAGCATACTGGAAATGTATTTGGTCTACAGCAACGGAACTTTTAAGAGATGTATATCAGCATGTGAATTAGGCACCTGTGGTTTTTGATGCGGAGTCGGAGTTATTGCCATTCTTACCAGTGAAAATTGTCGATTTTCAGCTTGTGTCGCACGTGACTCAAAACGTATTTCAGGGTAAATCCGTGAAACTAAATAGAAATGTTTATCAGCGTGTGCAGATGTGCACCTTGGGTTTTGTTTTTGTCCTTCATTCTGTCTGTCTGTCCTACACATATTTTGTGTCAGGCGTTTCTCCAGAAGTTGTCTTAAATGATACTTTTCCAACTCCTGTTAACATGCAGTGGTGGTATAGGGTGAGACACATGTTTTTGTATTAAAACCTTTCTAGTTCCTGTTGAATATGTATCTGTCTGGTAAGCTGCAAAATAGTGTTTTAGTTGTCAGATACTACACTTTCGTTAGAAATGAAACTCAAAAAAGCTTCTACTTGTTGTTTAGTATGTATCCAGCTCAACAATGCAAACTTTGAACCTTTTAGACTTACATTTACTGTCCATTTAGGAAAAGAAATATTTCAGTACAAATAAACTATGGACTCTAATACTTTGGTGGATAAACTGAAAAATCTAATAAGGTGTAGGTAATCAAAATGACATCGAAGCGCGTTAACGATGCGAGCTAATGGCTTGGTAACACACCTAATGTAAGATCACTACAGAAGTTTTCCCATTTTATTTTTCAGGGCGATTCTCAGTGTAACACCACAGCCATCGAATCTTTTATCAGAGATGTAACTTTAAATGGGTTACATTATGAGAAGTTCACTATAGATGTACCGTCCTTCAAAGAAAAGTATCTTTTTCATCCATCAAGATAAAAATGTATATAAATCACAATATCGAGAAATCATATTAATATTGATATATTCACAAAATATGAATTAAATCAAATATAGTTATTATATAAAAGTGTTCAAAGGGCTTTTTAGATGATAATCATGGAGTTCTTTAATTCTCATTCTTATTGTTGGATAAAAGCAATTCGCATCTATAATTCAAAATTTGACCATATATAACCTTTCTGACATATAATCTTAAATACGTATTTTTATAATGTAGATTTAAACCAAATACATTAAGGCTGCATTTATGAGGTTGTTCCGCAGGTTGCATGATCAACAACGAAAGGTAACTGTGCATCAAATGAGTCAGTTATAAGTTTTAAATAGTGCTTACCCTTTACTACCCTTCTTTAACTTTCAACACAGATACTGTTTATTTGAAGTCTGGAGACCAGAACAGAATGGATTCTGCCAGAACAGTGCCAATGTCTAGATACATAAACTGTACATTGTATATCAATCATATAAACAGAAACATTCCAAAAAAGATGAAATCATCAAAATGCAGTTGTAATACATCCTGAAGTTGAAGCTAAATTGTGTTTTAATGGACTTTTTGAAGGATGCAATGAAAATACATGTATACCCCTACATGCTGTCATACTACATGTGGGTGGTTCGACTTCTATGCAATTATAATGCATTAATGTATTCTCTAGTGGTTTTTATTTGTTTTTCAACTGTGTTACATCACCTTATAACAATATTACCACATATTCTTGCACTTACACGATAACCAATTTTAAATTATTCAATAATACGCATGTTTGTATATTCATGCACCAAACGCATGTTTGTATATTCATGCACCAAACGCATGTTTGTATATTCATGCACCAAACGCATGTTTGTATTTCATGCACCAAACGCATGTTTGTATATTCATGCACCAAACCATTGAATATTGCCCAAACCATGATTCATTCAGCTGTTGGACTTGGCTATTGTATTTTAAAGTAGCACTAATTCTATTGAAGATGTATGTAAGTGCAAGTCAACTTGCTCCATTCCTTTGTAATATGCCTCAAATACTTTGGATAAACATGTGACTGTCGGTAGTCGCAACTCAAGTGACCAATTTCCAACGTAAAAAAGTTATTTTATTTCTTAAACAGGACATTTTCAACTTTTGTCTTGCATAACTACAAACGTGAATGTTCATTAGAGCCATGCAACATTCAGCTTGTAAAATTGTGCATCTTGTCAAATAAATGTGTCAGCCTAAACATGAATGAAGAATGAAGTCCATCTGGTAGAACGGATTGTATCTTTTTATATTTAGAGTTTACTTTATAAATAAAACTTTTAATTCATTTCACTTCATTTTTGTCAAAGTTCTTGATCCTTGATCTCCGTAAAACGGAATTATGCTTTGTAATCACGACGTATTTTGAACTTTGGAAAAAGTAGAGAAACCTTTTACTTAAAACTAATTTTATTTTCTTTTATTTTGGATTTGCACCGATATTATATTAAAATAGCTTTTGTTGGGTCGGGCGGGCTGTCATACCAGCACCGCATATTTACATACAAAACAAGTTCGAGATATACATATGTACACTTAACAACTTTTCTACGCTACCAGTAGCCTTTTCGCTATAACTTAAAAACTACACAAGATAATGACATTAAATTTTAAGGGTAGTTGAATTGACATAAAAGACATTGTAACGTAAAAAATTAATAAAAATTATTCAACAAGTTGTAGATTTTTTAATTCATTTGATGCAACCCACGTTATTCAAATTCGCAAAGTTAGCAAATTAATCAAATTGATAAATGCTAGAAAGTTAACGTCCACTGCTTTACTTTAAAGCTTCTAAGATTATAACCAATACAACATTCATTTAATTTAAAAGGTAGGTATGTTTAATATTCATTTTTAGGCTTATTAAGTAATGCACTTTATAAATCATGACAAATTGTAAACCTATTGGTAGAATGGTAACCATGCTTGCAGCTAGAGAGGCAGTTGTGTGACATGCGCTGATTCTTACTCAATCACACGTCCTAATTTATCCACAAATTTAAAGAGAATGCAAATGGAATTAAAAATTCTTTCATGTAACTTTTAAGATTAAAGTATTTATAAATTCTGATACCAGCAGTTGTTGTGTGCACCGATATCCACGTACCAAATTTTGCAAGAATCCCCGCCAAATGACGCACTCCAGGTTTTATTGCTTATTTCGCCATGCAGTTTGCCAATCAAGTGAAAATTATGAAATCTTCTTTTTTATTGCAAAAAGGTGATAACCGTTTAAGTTCATTGGTATCAAAAATAAAACTTAAGAATTTGATAGAATTTTACAAACAAACCGGTTTTTTTTGCGTTCTTACACATTCTAATTATTGGCAATTTGCGAATTAGAAAAAAAGGATTGTATCACTTTATGATAAAATCATAACCTTGCAGAATATTTTTCTTGTTAACTTTGAATCAAACAATATCATATACATTACTCTAATTGTCCTGAAAATTTCACCTCATTTAGTTGTGTAGTTTTAAAGTTATTGCAAAAAGGCTACTGGTAGCGTTGGAGAATATAGTCTAAAAATTAAGTCAGCTATTTTGCTACTCTTGAATAAATAATTTCAGTTTCTTCTATGCTTGGTTGCAATTGTGTCTGTCTTTCCTCTAACAGAAATCTAGGGATTTTATATAGCATACTTGAATAAAGCTTTGTAGCCGAAGCATACTGTCTGTACAAAAGCTTTCGTTCCCAGAGACTTTCTATGTCACCCTTTACTTTGATCACTCTGTCCACTTCCTCAAGAGAAACATACTCATCTCTGCAAATCCTGCAGAGAACAGTAAACAACTCTTCATCATTTGGCTCATGCAAAACTTTAAAATTTGTGTCTATGTACGCCCGGCCATAAATAATTGTTGAGAACTTTAGAGCAGTTTGAACTTTGTCAAAGTCAAATCCTGACGGAAGCACCAATTCTAAATTTTCTAGAACATTGAATAAAAATTTCCAACACTTTCCAAGCAGAACATTCCGACTTTTTGACCATGTTATATATTCTTGGTGAAATTCAAAATCCTTCTCGACTGTTCCTGTGGCTAGAAGGTTGAGAGAATTCAATATAAGATGAGGCAGAAGAGCATTGTTGTGTGCATCGAACAGAAACTCTACAATGCCTGATAAGCATTTTGTCATATTTGGAGTCTCAGCTGAGCATTTCTGGATATGATAAAGTAACGCTGTCTTCAGGATGTATGTAGTTGGCGTCCCTGGCAAATTACTCATGTCAGAAACAATGTAATCTAGTAAAAATTTAAGAGCCATGTAACAGTCCCTATGAACTTGCGTTGTCGTTGTTAAGAGATGCCTCTCAAACCTGCAATGAGATATTTTCCAACATGTATCGTGGTCACCTTTGCATACTTTTGGAACGATGAAACAGACATGCCTTCGTGGTGTATCATCTTTGGCACTTGCGGTATTTTTGCAGCTAGATCCAGGTACTTTGTCGGGATGATTTTCAGATATACCCGGGTTAGTATTCTTTCCGATGCTTAATTTTGGTCTCATCTCGAAACCTTTTTCAAAAGTGTCATGGTTTGTATTATTTCTGCTGCTTTGTATACGTCTTTTGTCCGATTTTTGTTCGGTGATGGCCTGTTTTGTGGTATTTCTGCTGCTGAATTCATATCTTGCTTCTGATTTCTTTTCAAGGATCTCTGGGTTGGAGCCAAGAACTTCAATCGCTGGTAGAAAATCAATAAGAATGATAAATTCTTTCTTTATGATGGGCTCTTGTCTTGACAGTACGCATGGCGTTTCCGAATACATTTCAGCTTTCCGTTCCCATAAAAAAGCAACTGTACAGTTAAGTTCTACAGGGTGGTAGGTTGCGCCTGTAGCAAACACTAATGTGCCGGTGTTTTTGCTTATTTTACATCGTTGACATTCATTCTTATATACTTTTGTCTTTGTTACATTACCAAACGTCACTATTTCACAACCTTTAACAATTCTAGATTCAGTTTCAAACACGTAACAGTTACAAAGTGAAGATACTGATTTCATCATTTGTAACCTGTAGTTAAAAGAAAGACGTTTAGCACTGATCCTTCCAACTGTTCCAGTTGCATTGTCTTCATTGATGTATTCTGCTGGGAGGTGTTTAATAACATCTTCTACTTCCATAAAACCACCACAAGAATCTGTAGTCTTGAATGAGCCGTGGCTAAACTTCTCAAGTATGGCAAGAAAATCGAATTCCATGATGGCGGACTTGTTGTCTCCGCTAAATCTCCAGATTCTTGTATTTTCTGCCATGCTTCCACATGGCACAATCTTTCTCGATTTAAAATGTGGGTTTTGTTGTTCTACGCTTACGAGCATTCTTTCTAGCAACTCATCTACAGCAGATTGTATATCATTTATCTCTTCAGTTTTGAGATCCACTTTTATATCTTGCACCAGATTCTCAAGAAATTCTGACATGTATTTGCCCATGGTTCTGAAAATTTGCAAAAACTTTGTATGATTGTAAATTCAACATCGTAAAATCGCAAACAAACAAATCGTGTGAACTCTATTTCTGACTTTACATATACGCTACTTACTACTAGATCAAATTTTGATCAAATATTATGATGATTAGATACAGAAATGTAGCCTCTAGTATTCAAAAGGTTTTGAGCGTACGACTTAGCTTACGACTTCACTGAAATCTATTTCAATCTTTAGCTAGAATTTATTAAAACCACAATTCTACCGGTAATTGAAATCTATTTCAATCTTTGCTTAGAATTTATTAAAACCACAATTCTAATTGATTTCCATGGTGCCTACGTGCAAACCTCACAAGTTAAAACTCATTACCCAACAGAAGCAAGAACTTGTGTCGACATGATCAGTCACAATACAGTTCGAAAATTCTGGAAGTGTTAAACCAATCAGAAACAAGCTAACAAATGAGCTGTTCGTAAACATATGTATGTCCCTTTCCGAATATGGCACTTTATTGCTGGTAATAACATCAGGACCCTTGACCGAGTGGATCGTAACAGTTCTATTGTTCGAGATCAACGTGACTTTGACATTTGACCTACCTATCTAAAAGTCAATAAGGGTCACCAACTTGTCGTGATAAAGCCAGTGCTAAGGACCCTAGGCACACAAGCGTTCTTATGTTTTTTAACCAGAAACCATTTTTCTTTTACTACAATGAAACTACTAAACATTGAAATACTGTCGAGATAATTATCAGAAACACCACTGCGACCTTGAACTTTACCATATAGTCATTCTGACCTTGTTCTTTAATCTACTGTCCGCTGGTCATATTCAATCTCCCTAACCTTTAGGTTCCGATTGTTTTCCAATTATTTATATAAGAAAAGGAAAACGTTTCACTGTTCCATTGTCCCTTTAACATTGACCTTTGAATCACTTCGTTACCCCAAACGTAAAAGAGACAATGGCCAACATCCAAATCATGTTTGAGAAACCTACGTGTTCTCGTGACATTGATCGGAAACAATTTTAGTGATCAACGTCACTGTGAATAATTTCAATTTCCTGATCTTTGGGGCATTATATAGTGTTTGGTTTGTGAGTAAATTCCATCGGTATTTATGGATAACATATTTGCCAAAGTCTAAGTAACATGCAAAATTCACCGGTGGAAAAGAAAGTCAAAGGAATGTTCATTTCACCTGTGGCAAAATTCAGACTACCTGTGACGAACATTGGTTGTCGCACTGACTACTGTTTGTTTACTAGTCGTTATATACATGTAGTAAAAAACAAAATTAAATCTCTTTTAACAATTCAATTTAGAAAAAGTATAAGTTATAAAGATAAAGTTAAAGCGTCATACCCTTTGTGTTTTATTCCTCCTAGCAGAACGTTGTCTTATGCAGGTATTTATGTTTATGTTCCTACATACTGCAGATTTCATAATACCGCGCCGTTTCAGTGTTTGTTGCGTATCGATTGAATACAGGTAATGAATGACTAAAGCGTTTGTAGGCGGAGCTACATTTTACACATACGGAGAGCAATCAGATAAAGTGTCTGTGTTTTCATAGTGAGAAAAAATATAAATCGGTCAGATTGTTTACGGCATTCAATAGTGTTTAGTCGGTCGTAACGTACATGTTGCTTGTGTGCTTGAGTCCAATCAAAGAAGGGGATATACACATACAACATGTACGTGTAAATCAGATACAAGTGACATTTCACTTACACAAATTTAGTGTAAATATATGTTGCAGTAAAATGAATAAAACTATTGTAAATATACATTCTATTTCGCTCGTCTATAAATAAACCGATCGCAAGACTTGCATATTATAACTATACTGATAACTTGTTACAACCGTGCATGCTTTGCACGTGCTGTATTTGACTTACAAGAATGCTAAAATGTTTCTGTCGATGCTCTGAAATCTGTAAAATGATAATCTGTGTAGCAAGAAATGTAACAAAGACCGTTAAATTTTATTTATAATTTATCTGAAGACAGGATTTATATCTTTACTATTAGATTGTTTCTACAATTCCTGCTGAAGATATCTGGCGCACATGTCATCAGAGTCGTTATGTAAAATTGGAGAAACCAGGCTTTCACAAAAATGTAGAGCGTTTACCGCTACCGGTAGTCCAACTATTTAGACATAATGCTTGTTTCTACATGATTTCTGTTTACTATTTTTTTTTTGGTGTTTAGTTTTTACACCTTTGTTAGCATGACTTTCCTCAATGAATATAAAAAGTAAAATATCATAAATTTTAAAGTGAAAACTAAAGATAATAAATGCGAGGTATTTTTTCTAGGACTACCAGTACATCACATTGCCAACAAGTTGACCTATCGCCAGTACAAAAGAAATTTACTTTGTTTTATAAATAGTTTCGTTCACCTCTTTGGTGACGATTACATGTAAAATCGAGCAAAGTTTCGATGTTTTCAGTTTGTGTTTATTTCATCGACATGCGATTTGACTTTTCGCAAGTTTGTATAGCGATACATTTACCTGAATCTGAGATGGTACACGGAGGTTTGCTGTGCAGAAATATTTACATGCAGAGCGCATGTATAATTTATATCATTTACCATAAATTTAAGAGTGGTCACTCAATGATCTCGACATTCTTTTATAAATTTTACGAAGGTGAATTTCTGTTTTCTCGTAAAATACAATCGACGATGATGCAACAAAACAACAATTATATATAGTATACATTTCTAACCACGCTTTAGAAAGGATTTCCGGTATGAAAAAAGTATACAGGAAAGATGATTAAGGGTGCTATATTCTCTGCCGGTTCAACAGTGACTCACGAATCTAAAATGTCTTAAAACAGTTCATTCTAAACATCCTGCAAGAAATGTTCTTGGAATCGTGTTTGTAAAACGTTCCGGTCGTATAAGTCAGACTCTTTACAACCGTGTCTTCTTAGCTCAGCAAACGTTTCAGATACTTAGCCGAGGATACATTATCTTCCATCAACATTTTATTATATGGACTATATTACAGAAAAGTATAAAATCTTTGTTTCGTGTTGATTATAGAACACGCAGTACAGTTCGGTTTCGTTTGTAAAAATTGAATATAAGTTGTTTTATGAAATAAACTTTAGAGTCTAAATCCAAAAAGAATACATAAGCACTAGATTCATAAAAAAATCAAATAATTTCGCAATTGTAGCTTGAAGATTTGTAAACTTATACTGTCAGTATAGTAGTCAGTGTGTACGATAGATAAAGGTATCGATTTGGGCGGAGCTAACTACAGAATGTGACATCGACGTCATTTACTACCTGTGTGTAAAGCAAACACTGAAACGGCACGGTATTATGAAATCTGCAGTAACTATTGATTAAATGTGTTTACCGTTGTAAACGCTTCACCGACTGCATTACAGTATAGAATTTTGAAACGTATATTATAGGTATGAGACGCCTAAATACATTTCCATAGACTTACATTATAAGGATTTCTTCCGGTGCGACTACCCAAAGTCTCACCGACTGCTGAAATGAACTTTATTTTGTAGAATCATCCTAGTCCCACATAAAAATAACAAAATTTATACATGTGATCCAATACTTTATGCCAGTAATTTGGAGCTCAATGACACCACCCCCATTTTTGTGGCAGTTTTAGTGGTCACCGACCAAATATGTCAGATTTTCAAATACCAAATATTTTGATTATAATTTATATCCAGATTTTTCTCTTCATATTTCATTTGTGATCTATCATGCAGCGATTATTTCAAACTAATTTTTCTTGTATGCATCCACTTAGTTTCAGCCAATCAGCAATCAAACACATAGTGTAGGTCTGCATGTTCCCTAGACAAAATAACCTGCTTCCGGTTTTCACCGATTTAGGCGTCTCATACCTATAATGGATATTATCAAATGCGTTTGTTTAAGTACAGGCAGTTAAAGCACTATGTGAAGACCAATAAACATCAGATATCCCTTAAAACATTAAAGTAAAATAAAATTTTGCACACTGAATCATCGTTAATTAACGAACTCTATTTTAATTTTTTGATGCGTTTTCCTACTTATGTTTAAGTACAGGCAGTTAAAGCACTATGTGAAGACCAATAAACATCAGATATCCCTTAAAACATTAAAGTAAAATAAAATTTTGCACACTGAATCATCGTTAATTAACGAACTCTATTTTAATTTTTTGACCGACGCGTTAAGTATTTTGCCATTTGGTGCAAATTTAAGCTAGAAAAGACATGGGAGTAAATCAATCAATTTCGGGCATGGAAATGTGCCTATTGTGTTTTGGATGTCTAAACCTTGAAAACATTGAGACAACAAGTGAACACTTTGGATATACGCATAGTTTTAACACTCCCGCACAGTTAGCAAGATACTGTGTGGTTCAATAGTATTAATTCTTGGTAAAATGGTCAAAATAAAGTGAGTAATAAAGGCAATATTTAAATTACATTCATAACCTCATAAGTAACGGTAAAATCGATGTCTGGGCCTCATATCCATCCAACAATGGGCTGTCGTGTGCTAGAAAATGTACACTTTGCTGTTCTGATCGCTACACTAACCCATGCGTAATTGGTTTCATTCAAAGCTTGAAATATTTACATTTAATTTCTGTAGAATTTTCTTTTTGACGGAAAATTTGGAATATTTTCTTGGATCGTTGGTATAGATGGTTGCGCATTCCTTTTAACGATATCTAAGGGCTACAAATTGCCTGTATCAACTATGCTTTACTATTCTCCACCACTTGCAACACTATCCTCATTTTGAAGAAACTTAAAATAAACAGAGTGTTACATCTTAAAAATATGACGACTGAACAAAGAGAGTCATACCGACTATATTAGAGTTGACAGCAAAGATCCATTTCTCCTGTGGTGACGGCCTCAAGACAAGGGGTGATAGCAAACCACTTCAAAGTACTGCTAAGGCATACAGTTTGCATCCACAACATATAACAAGTAAGTAAAATAAAGGACTGATCTTCATTTTGTATTATTGAAAACACATATGCATTTTGCTCATGGGTTTATAAAGATAAATCTGTTGTATGAAGCCGTTAAATATGAATGTACTTCAGATCTAATGAAACTAAAGAAAGATGTGCTTACAAATTAGAGGCTGAGCATAGACAATTGTTGAAACCTAAAAGACCACAGTAACATTTTAAGGGGAATCCTCATCTACAGCTATCTTTCCAGAAGCTTGGTGTAAGATAAACAATACACTTTTAACTGAAACCCTTTTGCGATACGTCATTGCTATGCATCTAAAAAGAAACAAAAGATTGCAAGCAAAGCATTGTCGGATTATAGAGTACACGTTTTTATATGCAAGGTCACTGTGACCTTGACCAAGTTACCTCAAAATCTACAAGGATTATCTTATCTTCATAAACTATAACCGATCTTACGCCAAAACATGGTCATTTTATTGAGCAGAATTTCTTTTAAATACAATGTCACTGTGACCTTGACATTTAACCCAGTGCCCCTTAAATTAAAAGGGCTTTTTTTACTGTCCGTTAAATTGGAGCCAGCGGGTTTTGCCAATACAACGTGAAAATTTAAAAAAAGAGCTGTCTCATGGCAGCACGCTGGACTATTCCGAGGGTTTGTCAGTAAAATGGATTTTTGCCTAGGATAGGTTTACTGTGCAAGCATTAAGGTGAAACTTAAGAAACATAAAACAACAAGAGCTGTCACGCATAAGTGAGGAATGCCCCCGAGGTGGGTGGTGATGCTTGAATATGGTTATTGTGCATTGCACTGCTATTCTTTGCCACAACCATCCACATTCAAAGTTCGGTATGAAATCATTGGCCATTGAAGTAAGGTGATCTGACAGGAAGTATGCAGAAAGACAGGAGTAATGCTCTGGACAAGAAAAAATAAGAATGGGGGGTAATTAAAAAATAGGCAAAATAAAGTTATGGTTCTTGTACACTGCACTTCCTCTAATCATTGTATGAAGTTTCAAGTAATTCCCATTAATACTTTTGGACTTAAGCTGTGGACAAGAAAATTCAATAAATCGAGATAATTAAAAAATAAGGCTATATAGGGTTATGGTGCTTTGGCATAGCACATCCCCTTAATATCCTCTCTCATTGTATCTAATGTGAACAAATTTTCTTCAGAACTTTGAGAGTTACGGTCCGGATACAAAAATGTAACAAAAGGAGAAAATTAAAAAATAAGGCAAAGTAGAATTATGGTTATTGCACACTGCGCTTCATCTCATTTTGCTCTATCACTGTATGAAATTTCAAGTCCTTTAAATACGATCTACCCACTCTCATCATAAATGCAAGACACGATAGCTTTCGTGCACTGATAGGTAAAAATAAGCTGGCAGATATTGGAAGGATCGACAATTAAATAAAGAAGGAAAAAGGCAGGTGGTACTTAGAAGTTTCGTTTAGTTTATATGTTGCAGAAGTGTGGAATATTCTGGTATGCTGCTCGATATCTCTGTTATTAAACATTTGTGCCGGAAGGAGTAGTTAGGCTTGGTATTTTTAACAGATAATCAATATCACGTGTTATAAAATACAAGTTCAATTTGTCTAAAACTTACAGACAAAATTACAAGAAACATACTTTTCAATATCAATTATTCAATTAAGAACAAATCACTTTGATAGGATCCCTATTTGTAACAACCTAAGTTAATATGCTACACACTGTCTTAAAGAATCGTACTGGAAGATTAACAACTTGAACTGAACATTTTCACTTCTAACTTCCCGAAAACAAACAGTTCTCGTACTTTTTACAATGCTGGAATGGTTACAATAATTACAACAATAGTTCTGAAAATGAGTTTAATTACGGGTCTAATAATTCACATTAGCACAGATAAAGCATGACTAGAGTGGTTGACTAGTTACTAAAAATGTACCCAAATAGCAAGATTTTCAAAAACGAAAAGATTGTATCACTCACCTGAGCCCCATTGCAATTGTTTTTGCATACACATACAGTAACATATACATGTAATGGAAATCGCCCAAACCCCTTGCAATATCTGCTTGACAAATCAACAACTCTTGAGCAGCCTTGGTAGTGGGATTTTCTTAAAATCTTATAGATCTATTGTTTCCAAGGAAAACAAAATATCTTATCTACGGTTTCTGAGGAAAACACTATATTGTAGTCATACAAGAATGATTAGTCTCGAAACCTAGGTTATGTTTTTGACGAATACACATGGGATGAACATTTTTGGTATAGGGCAAAATATGAATTATTTCTGTAAAGATATTTTTATGTGACCAACGGTGATAGAGATTTTGAATTTTTCATATCAATACAGAGGGAGAACGAACAGCTCACCTTGACTACATATGCTAAAGTGAGATAAAACTGATTTGAAAGATACAACATGTGATCAAATTTCTTTTCAAAAAAAGAACTTGCATTTGTATTTAAAATAGTTTACTCTGACAAACCTCAAATTTCCAAAACACCTCAAGTTCTAAGTATATAGTTGTTACTAAATGCATCTGACATACTGCTTTATTCAGAATTATAATACAAATACTATTATGAACTTCTTGTAGTTTTTCATCTTTTTTCACAAATAAACTAATCAACTTAAGAGGCTCTTCAGTACTGACAGCCGAGTGAACTTGTTGTTTCTAAATATCAACAAGAGCTGTCAGTAGGACAGCGCGTTCGACTTTTTAGGGCTTGCCTATAAAACAAAACTTTGACAGTTAAGGGCACACAAGACTTTAACTAGGAATTTCTAAGTACAAAACAAGAAACATTTTCACAGAGTTATCTTCTCTTGCTTACAGATAGGTCTCATGATGGTACATAAGTACTCCAACTTTCAAAGTAATATCTCAAATGGTTAAGTCAACAAGTGGACAAGAATGAAAATTTTAACTGAGTTTCTAAGTCAAAAAGGGCCATAATTCAAATAAAATCCTTGACAGAATTACCTTCTCCTGCCCATGTTTTGGGATCATGATGGTTTACAAGTATTCCAACTTTCAAATTAATATCTCAAACAGTTTAGTCAAAAAGTGGACTGGTACGAAAAACTTAACCAAGATTCTAAGTCAATAAAGGGCCTTAATTTTTAAAACAAATCCCTGACAGAGTTACCTTCTCTTGTCTACAGATGGGGGTAATGATGTAAACAAGCATTCAAAGTTTCAAAGCAATATCTCAAAGGGTTAAGGCAATAAGTGGATTTTACCAATATTCAATGTATTTTCTAAGTAAAAAAAGGGCCATAATTCTGTCAAAAACCTTGACAGAGTTATGTACTCTTGTCTGTAGATGGAGGTTATGATGGTAAACAAGTATGGTAAGTTTCAAAGCCATACCTCTAATACTTTTGAAATAAAGTGGGGTGGTATGAAAAACTTAACCAAGGTGTGACACCAACACCGACGCTGGGGCGAGTAGGATACTTCCCCTTTTCTTCGAAAAGTCGAGCTAAAAGGACAAAAAAGAAAACAAGAAAGACTGTGCATTGTTATCTGTGATTTACTTGCTTTTCAATTTTTTGCAATAAATACTCAATCTGATTTTTCATCACTGGTTGCCCTTTGTGGGTTTTCTTACATATCTTTTTAAATGTTTCTTGTTTCCGCTTCTGATAAGACAACATTGCTTCTCCATGTTGTTTCTTCCTTTCAAGAACTTCCTGAAATAATTTGAAACTTGAGTTCAAATAAGTACTCAATGTAGGTGTGTGTTATATACGCCTATCAGCAAAGCAGAAAGGCAGAATTACAAATAGGTCAGACTCCCAACTTTGGGGTTTGTAGGTTGAATCCCACCAGCAATTTTTAACCATAAACTCAACAATCCCCTCAGTAAGATCTTGTCAGAACCAGGAAGAAGTCATCAAGAGTAGACTGATAAATACAAAAGATGGTTTTAAAACATATATGCCCCCCTCCCTCTACCACCTAGTAATGGCAACGCAAAAATTTCTTGACGATTTAGTGATTTCGATGTCATTAGAAAGTATATCTCAAATGGTTATATTAGTACTTATATTAAATAAGTGAACTAGTATTAAAAACTTTACTGCAAAAAGGGCCATAATTCAAAAGAAATCCTAAAAGAGTTACCTTATCTTGCTTTTCAAAGTAATATCTCAAATAGTTAAGTCTACAAGAGGGCTATGATGGCCCTATATAGCTCATCTGAGTACCAGTGTACTTATCTAAGGAAAATACTGGTCGTTAGGGAGTAACAGGTCACTACGGGAAGTCAGTGATTGCCAAAGACAACTATTGCTAGTTGCTAAGGATGTCAATGGTTGCTAAGGAAGTCATTGGTAGCAAGATGATGCTAAAGTTTTCATAAGGAATCCATTTGTTGCTAAGGGAAGTCACTGGTTGTCTAGGAAGGAAGTCACTGGTTACTAAGGAAGTCATTGGTAGCTAGGAGAATTCATTGGTTGCTTAGAAAGTTACTTGTTTCAAGGGGAAGACACTGGTTGCTAGAAGAAGTCACTGGTTGCTTAGGATGCTTGGTCAGTTGCTGGTCGCTAGGAACTCATTAGGAACAATGTTTCACCTATTACTCTATATACAGATAAGGGGCTCCCCCAAACTGGGCGTAGTCAATTTTGACCCTAGGGTCACGATTTGAAAAAAAAAACTTTGTAGAGGAGCACTAGACAATGCTTCAAAGCATTAAGTTTTATGGCAACATCTCAAAGGGTTAAGTAATTTGGTGGATTTTACCCAGATTTCAATGTACTTTCCAAGTCGAAAAAGGCCCACAATTCTGACAACAACAGGCTGATTAGGGTCAGTGATATTCTAGTGGACAGACTGGACTGTCATGAGTAAGTTTTGTGAAAATCTGTTGGAAAAGCTGATATAGGTCACTGTGACCTTGACCATCTACTAAGTAAGACCAATCACTCTATGAAGCTTTAAGACTTGCTTCTACTTTGACCATTAAATATTAAGTGGAAATGAATTCGGGTCATTGTGACCTTGACCTATGATCCACTAACCCCAAAAACAAAAGGGATAATCTACAGGATACATGCAACCTTCTGGGTAAGTTTGATGAAAGTCAAATGAAAATTGTGACTTGTAGAGCATTATCAAGGAAAAGCTAACTGAGGTCAATGTGACCTTGACCTTTGGTCCCCTTTCCCCCAAAAACAGTAGGGATCATCTAAAGGTTGAAAGCAACCTTCTGTGCAAGATTCATAAAAGTCAAATGAAAATTGTGACCTGCAGAGTGCTATCCAGTGGCATAAGCACTACATGGTAGAGTGTTTTAAGTATTCTTTAAAGCAATTACAAATATGTAGAACATGTATGTTCAGCCTTTCTTCTTAGATTTACAGAACACTTAAATTATTCAGTCACCTAACACCAAACTATTTAGTCACATAAACACCAAAATTATCAAACTAAATAAACATCAAAACTATCCAGTCATATAACATCACTGCTTTACCTGATTTTTCAAAATTTTCTTCTCCTTCTTCTGTCTGTGTTCTTCTGCTGCCTTTGAAAATCTGTTCACACCTTTCTGGTGTATATGACCATCTTTCCTGCATAAAAATTAAATAGTTGATTAACAAGAGCTGTCAGTAGGACAGCGCGCTCGACCTTTTAGTGCTTGCCTATAAAACAAAACTTTGACAGTTAAGGGCACACAAGACTTTAACTAGGAATTTCTAAGCACAAATCAAGAAAACTTTTCACACAGCTATCTTCTGGTCTCATGATGGTACACAAGTACTCCAACTTTCAAAGTAATATCTCAAATGGTTAAGTCAACAAGTGGACAAGAATGAAAATTTTAACTGAGTTTCTAAGTCAAAAAGGGCCATAATTCAAATAAAATCCTTGACAGAATTACCTTCTCCTGCCCATGTTTTGGGATCATGATGGTAAACAAGTATTCTAACTTTCAAATTAATATCTCAAACAGTTCAGTCAAAAAGTGGACTGGTACAAAAAACTTAACCAATATTCTATGTCGATAAAGGGCCTTAATTTTTAATAACAAATCACTGACAGAGTTACCATCTCTTGAAGATGGGGGTAATGATGTAAACAAGCATTCAAAGTTTCAAAGCAATATCTCAAAGGGTTAAGGCAACAAGAGGGCCACGATGGCCCTTTATCGCTCACCCGAGTACAACTGCTTTTAACAAAGTTGCTAGAAATCATCGAAACAACCTTTCTGACATATTTCCAGGATATTTGGGCTGAAAATGTTACCTCTAGAGTATTAACAAAGCTTTTCCATATTTGGGCTCTGTGACCTAGTTTTTGACCCAAGATGACCCATATTTGAACTTGAGCTAGAAATCATAGAAACAACCTTTCTGACATATTTCCAGGATATTTGGGCTGAAAATGTTACCTCTAGAGTATTAACAAGGCTTTTCCATATTTGGGCTCTGTGACCTAGTTTTTGACCCCAGATGACCCATATTGAAACTTGAGCTAGAAATCATCGAAACAACCATTCTGACAAATTTCCAGGATATTTGGGCTGAAAATGTAACCTCTAGAGTGTTAACAAGGTTTTTCCACATTGGGGCTCTGTGATCTAGTTTTTGACCTAAGATGACCCATATTCGAACTTGAGCTAGAAATCATCAAAATAACTTTTCCGACAAATTTTCATGATATTGGGCTGAAAATGTTACCTCTAGAGTGTTAACAAGGTTTTTCCATATTTGGGCTGTGTGACCTAGTTTTTGACCCTAAATGACCCATATTCGAACTTGAGCTAGAAATCATCAAAACAACCTTTCTGACAAATTTCAAGGATATTTGGGCTGAAACTGTTACCTCTAGAGTTTTAACAAGGTTTTTCCTCTAATACTGTGGTGGTACGAAAAACTTAACCAAGGTGTGACACCAACGCCGAGGCGAGTAGGATAGCTCCCCTTTTCTTCGAAAAGTCGAGCTAATAAGTGGTCATTGTAACATATCTGACTCCAGATAACAGTTCCATGGTCACTGTGGTAATGTCCTAAAGCAAGACACTTTATCTTACATTGCCTCTCTGTCTTGCAGGTTGATTCCATCTGGATTGAGTCTCAAGCGTGATAAATATTGTTTACTGTAAAACCTTGCTACAAAACCAAGAATAAATAAATCAGAATAGAAACACATAAAATTGAGAAAAAATGGAACCTTCAGAGATACTTCAATTCACTGATAAGTAATTTGTATCAAACAGGAAACAGTTTGAGTAGTAACTTTCTATATGCAGCAATAGCTAAGGCTTCAGAGCTAGTTTCCATGTGCAATGGTAAAAGAAGTCTTGTACCCCTCTCTTCATTGACAAGACCAAGTTAGGCAACATTCAGTCAAGTTAGGTAACATTTAGCCAAGTTAGGCGCTATTCAGCAAAGTAAGTTGTTGTCTTAAATATATGTCTTTTGTTGCTGCTTGCTAATATAACATACTTAAATGTTACAGGATATCATTTACATTATGACAAGAGAGTTATGATGGTTCCAATGTATTTAATTGATTTCATGGCTGGCTTAGGAAAATGGTACTGCTGTAAAACATAAAAACAGTAAAATTGGATTCATTACAAAGCATATGTTCTTAAAAAACCTTTGTGTAACACATTTAATTGAAATTCGCCTCTGCTAAAGAAAATATATACTGTCTGCAAATAAGTATGTAGAGTATTAAAAGGGGCAGCCTTAAAATTGGATTCATTACAACGTGTCCATATGTTCCCTTTTGCATATGTTAACATCCTTTTATTAAAAAGATACAAAAGCAATTCCTGCAATACTGATACACATAAAAAGCCATTGAATGAATAAATACATAATCCACAAAAGAAAACATATCCTGTTCTAAATTCAATAAACGGAAAAGAGACTTCTTGTCAGAATAAGGTCATGACATTGCTGCAGTCGGAAATACCAACCTAAACTGTTTGTCTTTTGGTTTTTTCGAGGTAAGTAACATAATGCAAAGACTTGTTAAGCATACCAACCTAAACTGTTTGTCTTTTGGTTTTCCAGCAGACTGTTTTGTTGATTCAGGATCATTTCTGGTTCTCTGCTCTGAGCTTCGACTATGAAAAGATCCTTTATTTCTTGTACCTAGTTCTTCAACATGACTACCTGCAAGACCTTTAGGGCCAATGTCAAGCATAGAGGATTGTGTACTGGTAGATCCTGCATTAAGTTCAATTTTTCTGGCTTTGCCTGGATGCCTTGCCCCTGTGTCTGTGCCAGATTCTGGTTTCTTTGCTCCTGTGCCAGTAGAAGTCTGTTGAAGTCTTCCTTCTTTCTGCTTCTCCTTTTTCAACATTTTCATGTACTCATATTTTATCTTTCTTTTTCTCTTGTCTGCAAAGCCCTGTCCTGTAGAACAAACATATTACCAGAATTACTAATTAAACTAAATGCATATTTCAACTACTATACAATACTTTAATTTCATGTATATATATCATACATACAACTGTCACCCAATTTCTGCATAATTAACATTGTCCACTGTCCAGTTGTTCACTGCTATAAATAAATTGGCAGAGTCCTCATGATATATACACATGCTGTAAAGATTGCGGGTGCTAATTAGTTGACCCTACAGTTATGAAATTTGTGTGTCTTATTGCATGCACAAGATGGAAATAAAACTAGAAAATTTGTACCTAGATCATGTAGATCACCTATACATTGTGAGAAAAACTAGTGATAGTTATTGATCCGGAAAATCATGTAAATACTCGCAGGAAACATGAAGATCTGTTAACAATAATACGTAAGGCCATGAAGTGAAATTAAATATATGCTTAAATCAAGTATTTTACGTGTTTGCGCCATTGTAGAATTATTTGCGTCCTCTGCAAATTTTGTGTGTCAGCAGTGTGGGAAGCACGGCTAGATTATTTGCTGTCGAGGTAGATTTGTTTCTTTATTTAAAAAGATCTTAACAATTTTAATATGTAGATTTATATTGAATGGGTACAAGGTAATGATTCAGTACCTGGGTAGTAGTATTACCCAACCAAACACTCTGGACAGTCTGGTACTCGTCCCAGCTCTACAAGCATTAGCTTTAGTTTTCAAATTAAAACTACGCCATTTGACGGAACCCTTGATGTACATTGGTAAATCGTCCACTGAATTGGTTTTACGAAGCTTTACAGTTAGCCTATCAAAACTTATAAACAATCTGAACGTCAAAATATATTGTCTATTGCACTGACCTATTTGGATAGCCTAGTACCGTCCAACTAATTGTATGGCCGGTCGATACGCCTTACTTTTGTATGGGTAATATCTCTCCCGCAACCACGCTTCCGTCCCAATAACAAAAATATTTCCAGCACTTGCTCAATACACGACGTGTCACGTAATTAAATTCGATGCTGGTAAACATTCGGCTGACCTGTGCTCCGAAGCCTCAATCAAGCTTTTAACTATGAATGGGCTTAAATTTATGAAAAGACACTAAGGAATCATATAAATATTTCAAGAAATAGTTAATGAAGCGTTGCTCCCTTGACAATCCTTAAAATAAAATGTTCACCTGGTGTTCCCTTGCTACAACACACCAACTGTTCGTCCAAATAAAACTGATACTTTATGCTCAAGAGATGCTTTGCTTATTATAACAATAACAAGTTAGATGCAAAGTGAAAGTAAAAATGCTAGAATATTCTGGTGCAACAAAGCGTCCCGCGTCAGTGAAAGTTGATAATCAATATGTTTGATTCGTTGAGGCAAATCTAAAATCATCTAGTGTCTGGTACAAAAAGCATATTCTAGAGTTTCAGAAATTCATCTAATAAAGATACTTATGAAAAATTTAGTTTACAAAAAGACAATTTTATTGATAAATAAAGCCTGAAATTGGGCATTAAAAGTATATTAGGCTTTTCAAGCTTTTTAGGCAATATTACCAGCCTGTACATTTTGACCGACTCGTTATTTGTTTTTTCTTCTATAATCTTACCTTCCCTAAACGCATATCACTCAGAAGTTCTGGCCCCATTGCCAGTTATGGCCACAGGTCGTTTACTGTCCCAGAAAACTAATGACATAAGTAGAAATAATGTTATTTTATACCTGTAAAATGATAAGGCTGAAGTTTTTAAAATCATTTTCTTCGTATATATAGGAAAACCTATTTGGTATGTAACATTGTCTTGTGGTCTTCCACCTACTTTGTTCAAATCATGCCTCTTGGAAGTCAAAATAATGGCCATACCATCGGCGAAGTGGACTTGTAATCAGGTGATAAACAGGGACAATATGCCCTTTTAAATTGGTCTATATTTAATAAAATTGATAAGGTGAGAGATGGTTTTGAAAATCTATATGATTTTTATTTAGACCTTGAAAAATACTTCGAATATAATTATCTTATTCAAAAAGATAAGGCAACAGCAATCATTTTTATGTTTACTTAAACAGCCCTCTCCCAGGCTAGAAATTCTAAGCCCAATGGCAATAAATTAGCCAGATTATGTCACTATTTACAAGGCTTTAATTGAATACTGAAAGCAAGGTAAAATTAATGAATTCAATATATATCCACATGGAAGATTGTCAAGCCCTTTGTACATGAGAAACACGAAAGGCCATTTATTAACATACTTATAACGAGAACTGCCTGTTTAGACAAAACGCAACCTCCCGGCAGAACTGAAGGGAAAGGGATATATTGCCAATTGACTGATTTAATTGCGTATACCTAGGTACTCAACTGTTGTTGTTGTCATTAAATGTCAGCAATTTTTGTGTTTGAAATAACGCAACACTTCAGCTTTGTACTTTGACCAAAATAAAGAGATCCTACTTATACACATTCCTAAAGTTTTAGGCTTGTTCTTGTGATCGGCTTAAAAGCACCATTTCTTTTTGCAATCAACCCTCGATCGGGCATGACTCTATGAAGATATTCGTAAGAACATATAAATATTTCGAACTTTAACCGTTTTTTGGTTTCCTAAATATTCGTACCTTTCCTTGTTAAAAATGCAAATTCCTGTTATGCATTTAGCCCGATAAGGTTTTGCCTAGTTGCATATTTAATTAGACATATAGAAGCATTCATGGTATGCAAAAATAAATGTTTTAGGAAGACTGCACTCATACAGCTTATTCAAACATAATGTTGCTCTTGAAAAGTATTTGTCTTAACGATCGCTCTTGCTGAATTTAGAATATCTTTACATTATTTTGGTTATATATATTTCCGATGGGGACATAAGTCTTTAACATACAAGACGTTTAAAATAACAAAAATGTATCTCTTTGCTGTAAAAGTTGAAACCAATATTTTATTATCTAAAGTTTTCTGTATATGTGCTTAGGAATTCTTCCCAATTCTCCGTTAATTGCATCGTGACTGGTTGAATTTCCTACATGTAGAAGTCTTTGGCAAAATTTGGAATGAACATTTTCAACATCAATACTTTTATGATACCCACACATTTCAGTGAAACGGGCAGTTCTTATTGATTATTTTCAATGAACAAATTGTGCATGGAAATGGACGCATGTTGTGCAACTCTTTTTTAAGTGTGACTCCAGTTTCAATTTTTATATAAATGAACATAAAGATATTTAAAAGTCGTAACAACGTCTATACGTGAATTGTTATGATAAAATTTAGGAAGTAAGTTTAAGTTAATACATTCATTTAAGTATTTCCATGAGTATTACACTGGTATATCAGGAGCCAGACACATTGCAGTTTGATCTATAGACAAAATATGTTCTACTGAAAATTTACAATTAAAGTGGTATGACACGCATATGTGAATTTGGCATGACACATGTGAACAAACAACTTAATTCAATCAATTAACTAACACATAACGACTTTTTTGATGATTTAAACAATTTATCACTGCCTACAAACGTGATGCATACAGAAATTTAAAGTTTTAAAAAAAAATAAAAAAATATTACTAATCATAATTGATTACAGTTATTTAAAGTTTTTTCAAACTTAAACAATTTCAGAAAGTATCTAAAAGAGAATCAATATTTTTCCAGTTACATGTATTATATTATGTCATTTTTGTCGTTAGAACATTTGTACATTCTATACATATATCATTTAATAGAGCGACATTTTAATGTTACAGGATCACATTTACAACTAGCTCTGATTTATTGACAAAGAAAGATGTCTTACCGGTGGAAATGATCTTAATTTGTTCTGTAATTTCCAAATTTGCCTTTTAAATTGATGTACATGTAGCCGAAACGTTATCACAATCATTTTAGAAAACAACAACAAACTCGTTTATTGTGTACATCACCTTTTATTCAATACATCTAAAGAATATAATATACTCTTATACGGGCGAAAGCTCAAAGGGCGCGAAGCGCCCTTCAGGCGAAGCCCAACCATAGGTAAACGTATGTACGAGTATTTAATTGAATACTGAAAGCAATAAAATTAATGAATTCACGATTACCCATGGAAGATTTTAATTTGTCCGCACCCACGGACGATACGATAACATACTTATAACGATGCACCGTCTGTACGCAATCGCAACATCTCGGCAGAATGAAGGGTAAGGGAATTTGCCGAAGACTTCCAATTGAGTCTACAGGTACTCTCAGCCTCAGCTGTAGTTGTCATTAAATGTCTGCAATTTTTGTGTTTGAAAACGCAACACTTCCGCTTTGTACTTTGAAATGTAAAGAGATCCTATTTATACACATTCCTAAAGTTTGATGCTCTTTCTTTTGACGCCATAAAAAGCACCAATCTTCTGAAGTTGAAACGTTTTTGCGTCCCCTGAAAATTCGTACCATTTCTAAAATTGGAGTTCCTGTTATGCTTTCAGCCGATTTAGGTATTGCCTATTTTCATATTATGTATACTGGGGCCGAAATGGACATAAAGTGAGGCCGAAATGTCATGTGGCCGAAACGTCATCACACTTTTCTTGAGGCCGAAACATACTGGGGCCGAAACGTCTGGATTCAATTTTGACTACATAACCTAGTAACTATTTGACTTCGAAGGCAAACTGATTTTACAGGCTGACAATTTTGTAGTTGTTTGCCTTCTAATGGTTTGACAGAAAAAAACAAATCGTCAAACAATTCAGCCGAATGAATTAGGCTCTGCAAAAGCATTAATCACAGTAACAAATATCCGCTTTTCGCGATATCCGAAGTATTTTGCACTTGTTCACACTCACAGCTTGGTCTTGAAAGGCCAACTTTTCTAGTGTAAGATATATCTTACCTTCTGATTTACTACCAATGAATTTTTTGTATTTTTCATTATTCTTGGGACCTTTTTGTGGCTTAAAGTGTCTTCTTTCTTTCGAAACCATCTGTTTCCTCTCCATTTTGTAAAATTTACAATTGTCTTATTCTCCTGTCACCGTGCACTTGGTACGGTTTAAGCTTCTGACGAATTTTACAGGTATTGTAAATGAAGAAGGAGAACATGAGGCAATACCTATCGGGCGAAAGCATAAGGTGTCAAATCTGCTCTATAACTATATACGGTATGGGGTGGTTACGGATGCATGGAAGTGTCGTAGAACTTTCCAAGCGCGTGATATGTTACAATCCCAACACAAACAATGAGGCACAGGGAGGCCGGTGCCTCCCCGTTTTTCTGCCAAGATTTTGAAAAAAAGGATACATTTTGAAGCCCGTCTTTTCAGCATAGCCGAGCTGAGGTACTGTTATGTAATTTCACCGGACAGACGGACGGACAGACAGACAAACAGACAGACAGACATGGCAAAAGCAATATATCTTCCCCATATTCTATGGGGGAGACATAATAACAAGGTTATTTGTGTAACTATATAATGATGTACATGTACAGGGGTACTCACATAAATAAATAACCCATGTTCTATAGCTGCCATAACAAGAATGGGGCATCAATACTTCTCACTCTTACAATTACACAGATTGTTCTAGGAAACTCTCTCTTCTTTCTTGTATCTTTTTACAAAACTTGTATCTTTTTACAAAACAAAAAGTAAAATTACATAGAATTAGATGGTTGTTTTTGTCACAAAAGCATATGTCTCTCCCACGGCAGTTTGTCAATGACTGTAATACTGAAACAGGGAACACCCGAAAAAAAAGTAAGAAAAAAAATGTTTTAAAAATTTATTTATAGTAGTCATGAGTGACACTGGCCCCCCAAGAAAAATAATGTTTTTTGCTAATAACAATTTAAAAACTAAAAAAAATGTTTAAAATCTTTTTTTAGTTACAGTGACATTGACCCCCGCCCCGCCCCCCTTATCTCGCTCCGGAACAAACATTTTTGCTGTAAACAATTAAAAAAACGAAAACAAAAGGGCAAAGATGGCCCTATCTCGCTCACCTGACTACCATTGGCTATAATGCAAGGGGTCATGATTTTAACATAATTCGAAGAGGTCCACTACACAATGTCTATTAGTAATATTCCAAATATCTAAGCTCTGCCTGTGGGCCTTGTGGCTCCTATATAAGCCTATGTGATAACTAGAGATCCCCCTCCCGGGAAGGGTTAATTTTACCCGGGGGTCATGGTTTGAACAATCTTGGTAAAGGTCCACTAGGCAATGCTACATGCTAAATATCTCAGCTGTAGGCCTTATAGTTTCAGAAAAGAAGATTTTTAAAGTTTTTTTTCTATATAAGCCTATGTAAAATTAAGTGACCCCCTGGAGATGTCCATTTTGACCTGGGGGTTATAATTTGAACACTCTTGATAGAGGTCCACTAGAAAATGCCACATGCTAAATATCTAAGCTCTAGGCCTTGTGGTTTTAGAGAAGAAGATTTTTTTAATTTTTCCTATTTGTTGCCATAGCAACTAGAGTTCTGCATGAATTGGATTTCTTTGATAGAGTTTCATGCAAAAAACATCCTTGCAAAGTTTCATCAAAATTGGCCAAGTGGTTTCAGAGGAGATGTCGTTTGAAGGAAATGGTGGACGGACGGACGACGTACGACGGACCCCTGACGGTAAGTGATCCTTATAGCTCAGCCTGGCACTCTGTGCTAGGTGAGCTAAAAAGAAATTTTTGAAAATCTATTTTTAGTAACAGTGGCATTGACCTTGACCCTAGTGACCCGCAATGCAATCCCAACCTTCTTCACGCAAGCTACCTACACACAGTCCCATTGCAATTGGACAACCCTTACTCGAGTTATTGAGCAGAAACCGTTTTGTATTTTAGTAACAGTTACCTTGCTTGTAACATGCGCTCCGCACATCGTCTTAATATGGTGACTATTTGTGGTTAGTTATTCTAAAAGGGGTTCAAAAGATATGGAGCGGACACGATTTGTGACAGACGGAAGGACGGACAGACAGACAATTAGAGCAAAAATAATATGTCTTCCCACATATTAAATGGGGGAGACATAATTTCAGTAAATCTTTGTTAATATGCAAGACGTCACATTTTTAGCTCGACTAATCGGGGAATAAGGATGGTTATTGCGGTCACCCTTGCATTGGCGTTGCATCTTTGATTAAAAGTTTTACATGCAAGCTACTATCGTTGACATTTACCAATAACTACGTAAGGGATTGATTTGAAATTATACTTGCGTGTTCGGGGGTATAAGACGAGTAAGTTAGATAACTTTTGACAGAACTTACAGTAAGTGAGTCATCATAGCGATTTTTTTTCGCGTATCTTAAATTTCGGGATATTGGTCCTGATTTAATTTTAGCTAATCTAATATTCGCGAATTTGTATAAGTGGATTTCATTTTCGCGATTTTAACTAAGGGCAACATTTACATTGATACCGTTTTATAAACAAAGGGAGATGACTGTGTGACAGTGCTATATATCGGTATACCGGTGTCTCGAACTGCTCCGGTGTTTTGTTGGTTCTTTGTTTTGCTGAACATATACATTTATTAATACATGTCTATTCAGTTGGTAGCCTACATGCATCCACCCAATTACTGTTTTTACTGGCAAGACATAGCACTAAAGTACATGTATATTGATACTATATACTTTATTCTGAAGAGAGATGTCCACTTTTTCAAAACCGTTCTTTATTATTTTGCTGTTTGGTTTTAGGTAATCCATTAATTATTTAAAAGAATAAATGAATAGTTACATTGTATCAATGAGCGAATGAATTGTGTTTTATGGCACGTCGATAATGACTTACGCACTTTGAAAATTGGAGAAAGTCTCCAGTTAGATAACTCGTGACAGAATTTAATCAAATTACGACCCTTGTTGGACTGAGACATTTTGGGTTAAGATTTACATGCACGCTACTTTCATGCACATAGCTCATTAACCAGTGATGAGATTAGTTTGAAGCTCCGTAAAACTTTTCATGGGTATCAAACAGTTCTTTACCAAATTTGATTCAACTTATGAGCCTTAATTTGTTCAAATAAAAACAATTTAATTGGTTTAAGTTTTAATGTCTCATGTTTTTTCAATTATCCATGATTGGATTGATTTGAAATTTAAGTTAAATTTAAAGACACTCCCTAAAACTGGTGTCAAATTAAATAACTAAAAATATAAATAATGGACATTTGCAAGTATTATTACTTTACCTAAAAGTTTAAGCTATACATTCCAGTCAGTATCGGTAAAATCAGCCTCGTTGCACTCTATGTAAAGTTGTTGTTGTATAATAAATAGGTGGACAGCGATTTATTACAGAAGGCCTCTATGTTGATTATTTATGCTAAAATGAGTCATGTTTCGATATATGTTGTTCTTCAAAGTTTTATTTATTGATCATTTTACGTTCATTGAACACATAATTAATGTTTGGTAAATATTATCTGCTAGATTTAGGGAGTTCTACTAAAAGCATTCACTGCGATTAGACATTCAAGTTACTTGCGAATTGTTTTAATTAGAATTTTTTGTTAAAGTTATGTTATTATCATATCTCAGTAATTATTTACTATTTGATTCATTTTTATCTACAAGAAAATGTAGACGGATATCAAACTTGATAACAAGAAATGATCATAGAGTTGTAGATGACCTAAAATACATTAATTTAATTTTAACAATTTTAAACATTTTTGTTAGTAATATTTTAACTATACTATCAAAGTAGTTCGAAGAGTCGAGCGTACGATCATCTGACAGCTTGTGTGGAAACTTGATCTCAAAATACTAATTAGTTATGTACATGATCAGTATAGATAACTGGTTATTGTGAGAATGAAAATTCAGATGAAAATTTGAAATACAACATCTGAGTATGTCAGACTTGAAAAGAATGATTAAAGTAAGAATAATAGTTGCTAGTATAGTGTGTGGTGTATGACGTCATAACGTTTAATGATGTCATAAATGATGTCATCAATGTTATTACAATTATAAGGTGTTTCAACCTTAGCTACTGGTTGGGTTATTTTTGGCAAGATTTTGTTTAATGTAACAACACAAAGAAGCAACAATATACAAAACCGTTTGGTTGCGCTTTCAAGTCACTCCTTTTGTTACTATGGAATTGATAAAGTGCGAACATAAAATGACGTAAGATTGGCGTAAGATGTGAAACCTTTCATTTAGACAAAATGTCATGAAAAACAATTTGAAACAAAAATGTCATGACGTCTGTATCGGTAGTTTTTAACTCTTCTCGTGTAAATAAATTGAATCAGATATTGTTAAGACTCTAAGCTAGATATTACTGAAAGCTTATTATAAGTTTTTAGTATCACAAAAGTATGATGTTAATTACTTATTAAAGACTGAAAATCAAATCGGTGCATAATTGTACACGTTAATGGATATAAAAGGAGGGCTTTGTCTTCTGGTGACATTGTATGGGAAAAATGAAAACAAATTGAGGTGATTCCTAGACTGTAAACGAAAAGCCGACAAGAAAAGAATTACTCGAGGCATCAAATGCACCAGAAAGAATTCATTTATTTGTTAATTTGTTTGGTATCAGATATTCTTGCATACCCCCCGGGGAAAGTATTGGCGGATCCCAGCACGAGGAGGGAAGAGATCAGCCTATACTTTCCCTAGGGAAAGTACACCTCGGGCTTACTTGACAGCACCCGAACTACTTTCGTGTATTCAACTCGTACCTGGAACACTTTATTTCCGAGAAACGTTTCACGGCGGTTTACATGTGACAGATTAGAATGTTTTTCGTAAATGTAAACTAAGGTCTCATAAGAAAGCACACACTTCAATATTTTTCAAGTTAATGTAACAGGAATTTATTTTTTTAGGAATGGTTCGAATTTTCAGGGTACGCAATAACGGTTCAAATTACGAAAATTGTTGGTAACGAATATCCATGAAGTTTTGAAGCGAGAGTTGATTGCGAAAAGAAATGGTGCTTTTTATGGTGTCACAAGCAAGAGCATCAAATTTTAGAAATGTATAGCAACAGAATATATTCACATTTCAAAGAACATACCTGTAATCATACTTTTTTCAAAACAAAAAATGGCGGTAAATGACGTCACAGTTTCCCTTGATAAATGACGTCACTGTGTAAACAAAACAAGTTAATTGAGTCAATATTGATGGTATAGTCGCATTAATCAAGTAAACTGGACGTGAGTAAGGAGAATTTCTGTTTAGGATTTAATTGATTTTTTTTTATTCACAACGTAAATAAAGTATAGTTTTGGGTGCGATCAAGCACTATGTTTTTAGCTCTAGATACATAAACAGTGGTAAATTCACGTGTGAACCTACCAAATTTCCTACGCAAAGGGGTTCCATGCGGGGAATTATATTTAATCAACATGAAGTTTTGATTTACCGCTCAACATAGTAGGGCCTGTTTAAAGCGGTTTCCTCGTAGAATCTGCAATAACATCAAATAAAGTATGCAAGAAAAAGGATCTTACATGGTCTACTGTGGAGGACTGGGTTGTTCCGACCCTCGGGAAAGCGGGGGAAGTCGGAACCTCGCTTCGCTCGGTTCCTCCTATCCCCCCGCTTTCCCTCTGGTCGGAACAACCCAGTCCTCCACAGCAGGCCATGTAAGATCCTCATAATGTATTTGAATAAGGCATTTAGATCACCCTTAAGATTTTTATACCTACGCCGAACTTTAATTTTTATGAAAATGCAAGATGCAACTGTTGAATTACTTATCTGTCGTACATCATTAACTTCATTGGATAACGATACATAAATGTTTCCCAGTGCTTTGAAACATTGTAGACGTATTTTCAGTAAAGTACCAATTTGGTACAACCTGTTACAAGTCTTGATGTTTCGGATTGAATTTACTTAATATTTTGCTTCTCTTATGGAATACCTTTGTCCAAGACTTAGTCACTATATTACAGTAGAGGCCCTACGCAGTACACGTAAAGACCAAAAGAAACATTATGACCGTTTTGATGGTACAAAGTAAAGGTTCAAAAGAATTCGTTTAAAATTGTCCTAGTATCATTGCTTTAATTTTCACGATGTGCAGTTCCAAATTTGCTTAGGAGTAAGACTTTGATGAGCTAAAACTAAAACGTGTATAGGTAACAGTGACTCACTAAACATTACAGAAATATTTATTATTACCGGGTGACTGACTTTACACAGAGTGAGAAAGTTGGTGCATTCTACTAACGTTATCTTCAATTTCCTTAAAAGATCGGATTCATTGTAAGTATCGGTCCTTCTGTTTGTTATAACACAATACAAGAATTCCAGTGTGTCCTGGAAAATACTTTGCGCTTTGAAGAAAGGTGTCTCAGATGGAATAGGTTCTGGGCCAGCCGAGAAAAGCCTAGGAAGTTTCAATACTTCCACATAAATATTTTTGAACAGACTGACAATTTTACCATGTTTCAATAAAATACTATACTGAAAAATATCCAAGGCTATGCTGGAAATTGATACCTTTGGTATGTTTCTGTTTTGTTTGGTTTGCTTGATTTGTTTAAAATTTTTGAATACATAAAACTAACCTATGCATTTAATAAAATGTATGAAGTATTCAAGTTGTCCTATCTGCTCCCGAACTATACACAAGTCCAGAGACAGGGAGTGTTATTGTTTGTCATCTCCGGAACCATCATACTCCCAAGTCCTTTCTGGAACATGGGATATGCCGCACATTTCATCGACTCATGCAAGACAGACTCATTGATTGAACCACTTTCACAACGCAATATGCATTGTGAAATATATGTCGTGTGCAATCATCTAAAATATATAGATGTATTTTAACATCCAATGCTGACACCTGCTATGAGTAACTATGTGCTATGTGTATGAATATTCTATACAAGGACAAGAGTAACTTCGTTGTTCAACCAAAAGACTAAATTTTTAAATTTCAAGGGCACTGTTAATATGAAAAAATCAAAATTCCACGATAAAATTTATGTGGTGAATAAGCCAATATTTGAAAACCCACACAGAAGCACGGAACTAGAAACCACATTTCACAGTACTAAATTCAACATAGCCCAGAATATTATCAAACAAGAGCTGGAATTCATGACGATTTCTTCCACAGATTTTAGCATTTGCTGCAATATTTTATGAAATAGCCTGGGAAGTGTTGAATTGTTTTTGAACTATTTCAAGCACTGTCTGTACAAATGTAATATTTTCCGGTAGACACGGTTTATAGGTTGATCAGTTAAACCACAATGAATCCGACTCACACAGGAAAAATGAAGATAGCATGTGGTAGAAGACTAATAATAAAAATAACAACATCTATTTTGAAATGTGTAAAACTACATCATTAAACAGCGAAATCATACTGACTTCAAAACTGATCCTTCCAGGCCGACTTTTTACCAGAACACAACCATAAACTAGCCAAAAGACACCTAAATATGCCCAGAATATTGTTATAAATGTACAGGTTTAAATATTTATACGTCAAATCAGAAACATTTTATTGAAAAACGTCAACAATGTTGCAAAAAACATGTATGTATTTTTATCCAAGGAAAGTATATATGGCGTTGAAATACTTTAACCGTTACATCTAGTATTTTCATGTGCTTTTCATTGAAACACAATCCGGTCTATGTATAAAGACATCAAGGGTGATCTAAATGCCTTATTCAAATACATTACCTGATACCAAACCAATTAACAAATAAATATTTTATACGTCGCCTTTGATGCCTCGCGTCAATTAACCTATTTCTTGTTGTCTTTTTGTATACAGTCTAGAAATCACCTCAATGTGTTCCTTTTCTTTTACCACATACCATACTACCAGTAGACAAAGCCCTCCTGTTATATCTTTTAGCTTATACATATTTCACAATTATACACCAATTTGATTTTCAGCATTTGAAAAGCAATTAACGTCGCACTTTTGTGGTAGTCAAAACTTATAATTATCTTTTAGTTATATCTAGCTCAGAATCTTAACAATACCTTATGCATTTTACAGATACAGACGTCGTAACCTTTTTAGTTTCAAGATGTTTTTCTTGACGTTTCGTCAAAATGAAAGGTTTGACATCTTACACCAATAGATATTCGAAAAATGAAATCATCATATTATGTTCGTACACTTAACCAATTTAGAAACGCAACGATTTCCCCTGTTGAACATTTTTATTTGAATGACACTATTGTTTTTATTTCTATTTAAGTCATTTTTTGCGATGAATTATTGAAACTTTTAAAATTCAATTTTATATTTTTTTAGTTGTGTATGAAATTTGAATAAATTTGAAACACGATAACACTGTTAAAATAAATATTATGCCACTTTTGCGTTTCTAAACCGGTTGAGTGTACTTTATCAATTCCATAGTAACAAAAGGAATAACTTAATGGCGTAACCCATCGATTTTATAAATGTTTGCCTCTTTGTGTGTTTACATTTAAAAGAATCTCACCAAAATTAACCCGGCTAGTAGCTAACACTGAAACACCTGCTAATTGCTATTACGTTGATGAGATCATTTATGACGCAATTAAACGTTATGACGTTGTACATCACACACTACACGAGCAAATATTTTTTTTACTTTAATTACTCTTCTCAAGTCTGACATACTTTGATGTTGTATTTTAGATTTTAATCTAACATGGCCAAATTTCTATATACTCATAGATTGCCTTGTTCCTTCAGACAAACATTAATAAAATTCAAGAAAAGAAAGAAGGAAAACTTTTATGAAAATCAAGAAAAGCAATATGCTGTTATTTGATAGCTTTGAACTAATAACCAACTATCTATACTGATCATGTACATAATATATTGTTTTTTTGTGATCTAATTTCCACACTAGCTGTCAGATGACAGCGCGCTCGACTCTTCGAACCACTTTGAATACAATTTACACATTTTTAAGAAAAGGGTTTATAATTGTTCAAATTGAATTACTGTAACTCTATGGTCATTTTTTGTTATCAAGTTCAATACCCGCCAACATTTTCTGTCAGTATCAATTGAATCTTACAGTTAATTAGTGAGATATAAACATAACATAAGCATGAATGAAAAACTTAAACACAAATTTCTAAGTGAAACTAGTTGGGTGTTCAGTAGAACACTTGTATCGCTCTCCTACACTTTCTCAGAATAACCTATAATTTCGTGACAAAATCTAAGTACAAAAAGGGGCATAACCCCTTCAAATGTGACCTCGACCTATAAAACTTTGGCGGCATCACGACCCTTTTGTCATAAGCAATGCAATTTGAAAGTTTGATGAAGAAATCTTAAGAAATGGTAAAGACGGACGGACCGACGGACAGACGGACCGATGGACAAAGCGATCCCTATGTGTCTCATTTTCTCCGAAAAGGCGACACAAAACTCATAATGTTACACTAAATCAAATCAAGGGCTAAGTAACTCGAATGTTTGAACACTTTGATGGCGTAATGAGACACTCCCTACAACTGGTGTCAAATTAAATTACTTTAAATCATAAATGATAGAATATTTGAAAGTATTATTGCTTAACCTAAAAGTCTAAGCAATATATTCCAGTCAATATCGATAAAATCAGCGTTTGGAGAATATTACCTGCTAGATGTAGGGAGTGCCCTTTAACTGAAGTAAATCTACTCGTGGGTTATTGAGAAACGAGACTGACAGGAGCTTGCATTAAAAACTTTTACCATTATTTCTAAGTTGAACAACGGTAATAAATTGACTCATGTTTGGCAAAGAGTTATCTAACGTGATTGTCTGATGCGCCTGAAAAGTTTTATGAAGTTTCATCGAATCACTGGTTAATGAGGTATACTTAAGGACAAAAGTTATGTCCGGTTCAAAATTGTTTTATTAATTGTACGTTACTTTTAATTTTTTATTTGCAAATTTTTATTTTGAGACTAATTGCTACATCACAAGGTGTTAAGAATTCTATACAAAAACATTCAATCAACCGTGACGGCATAAACCATGAATTTCACATTTATCTAAATTTAATGTACATGAAGCTTATAATCCTAAAACATTCGATTTTTGTTGCCAAAGGATAATCCTATCGATAGAAGTAAAAATAGACAAAAATTCAACGTATATTGTCATTACGAAGCTTTCAAAATAGCAAAATTTGCGCGTTTGATGTCAGTGAGCCTACAACACATGTTGCACGTGCGTTAAACGCCCACGAACATTCTATTCGACGTCACGAACATTGAAAATGTGTAAATTGATTCGAAAATGATGATATTATTATGCTTTTCTAATTATGAATAAAATTTCCAATTTCAGTTTTTGTGTTACTCTAATTATACCGGACAGAACTTTTGTCCTGAAGTATATGTGCATGATATTAGCTTGCAAGTCAAAATGGCTAAGTCCAACAAGGGCCATTATTTGAATACAATTCAGTCAAGAGTTGTTTAATATGCATGCCAGATACCATTGAATACTTTCTCAAAGTTTCCAATAAATTCTATAGGTGCTTATTGAGGTATGTGCAGGAAAGTAACTTAAAAACACAATATCTAACTTGTTCATCTGATACCCCTGAAGACATAAGTATAGTTTTAACCCAATCCCATGCGTTGTTATTAATCGATGTCAAAGAAAGCGGATTGCATGTAAAACTTTTAACCAAATATGCAAAGCCAATGCAAGGGTGACCGCAAAAAACGTCCTTATTCCCCGAATAGTCGAGCTAAAACTGTGACGTCTTGCATGTTAACACAAATTTACTGAAATTCTATGTAATACAGTAGTTTTTGTTTTGAAAAAAGGTAGAAGCATGAGATGAGAGAGTTTCCTAGAACTACCTTTGAAACTGTAAGGGCAGGGTACGGACCCTACCCCTGGTAAGGGTCAGACGTATAGATGCCCCAACCTTATCATGGCGACTATAGAACATAGGTTATTTATTAATGCGAGTACGCCTGCACATGTTCAGCATTATATTGAAACACAAATAACCTTGTTGTTTCATCAGTTTTTGTTGTCAATTAACAACGATTACATACTACCTGCAACATATATGGCGTGCATGCCCCCTGTGACTGCATTGATGTCAATGGAAAGAGTCCAAGTCACTGACAGGCAGTACTCTGTCTCCTCCCACTGGTAGGTATAAATTACTGGAATACCTCTTCATTCACCGGAAAACAGAAATAAAAGAAACCTAAGTTCAAGAGAACTCAATATTTTAATCAAACTTGTCTATCTCACAAAAGTCATCGGAGCACTCCAAATAAAACACACTTTAAAGTTCCTATAAAGAGTATACAAAAGAAAAGCATTGACAGCACCCTGAAGCATGTACACTGTATTTGCAAAGAAAAAGTGCATATCTTATGTTCGTGCTGATCAAAGTAACAAGTGTCACTTAAATGACGATAGTAACTTTAGGGTTGTTACAAATTACGCAACATACTATTCTCTGACAATTCCTTGAACGTGGAGAAAAACATCCCGACTTTTTTCCCAACACATGGAACTCCTAAGTAACTTACACGCAACACGCTAAACAAATGTCTGAAGTTGTAAAACTGGATCTAAATTCAGTCAACATATTATGTTACTGAACATTTGATACCTCCGAGACTTTATTATAGTTTTTAAATCAATCCTTAACTTCATTACAGAAACGATGTCTGATTCTGATATTAAGTTGATATAAATGAAGCACACATTTACCTTTGGTCCACACTTGATCTTCAGCTCCAACAGGTAAATCAGAGGTTTTCTGACATATTCCTTCACACTGTATGTCTGCATAAAGAATTAAGAATTTATAATTTAATGTTAACCTATTTCCCCTGTCAGAAACTTTAAATTATTACTATTAATAGTTGCAACTTATCTCACTTTTTCCCTAAGGGCAAATAAGTCTTTATCCTTTACATATCAACCTATTATATTGCCCGGGAAAGCCACTCGTCAACGCTAAGAAAGAGTGAATAACTCGCCGCCAACTCCATATTATGTACCAATTTTGCACGTAAATTTTTATCCTTTCTTAGAAGGTATGAATGAAAAGATCCCGTTAGGTCCATGCTTGTTTACGAATGTTCACGAAAGCTGTATTTACAAATTTTGTTTGTTTTTTTAAGCGCATCTTTCGATAAAAACTATTTTAGCGTTGAAGAGCTAGCAGTCTTCTGCTTCAGATTGCGTAAAATAGAAATATGTGGTTCATTGCAAATATACTACTACTACTACTACTACTACTAATAATAATAATAATAATGTCTTTATCTAACGAAGGTATTAATACATTAAGAAAGGAAATACATGTACTTATTTGCAATATGGCCTTCAACAAATTTTATTGAACAAAATTACAAACATACATATATTAAGGGCCTTCCACAGTACCAAAGCGGATGGGAAGGTACAAAACTAAAATTATCAAAATCTCTCTAACGGCAAAATGCAGTTTATAAAACTTTGCACAAATAAATGTTATTAAAGTATCTTTATTTCAAAATATTTAACAAAAGTTAGGACAGAATAGCTAGTCCTAAAAATTCCCTAACTTCTATATACATCCAAACACAGAAACTACACAACATGAAACATCATTTTAAATGCCAACATGAGTGACATGATACTGATAGCTTGCTATTATGAAGGGAGAAATCAACATTTTTATTCCTTTGTCACATATTTCGAGACAGTTAAAATTTATAAATAAGAAACAACAAGCATGATGTCTAAATGTTTGGACTAGTGTCATAGGGTGAGACAAATGTACAGCCTGATCAGGAGTCAAACCCGCGACCCTTCGCTTACAGGGCGAATGCTCTATCGACAGAGCTATCTGGTCGCCTACATATTTTCTCTCCTTTTTGATAATTAAGTCCGTAACCGTGACATTCTTCCTCACTTTGTTTAAATTTGTCCTCGAATTTCAGTGAGAACTACAAAATTAAGCAATTAAAGTGTCGGATACTGACCTTGTAATGCAGTCACAGTCAGACGTTGGGTGCCATTTGTCACCGAGGCGCCACACGACGTCCCTCTTAGATGGGGAAACCGGTTATCTCAACGGTAGAATTTTGGTTTATTTCTCTGTGTGGGATATTCAGCTGGTGACAACTGTAACCAACTGTAACCAAAATAATTCTTTTACTAACACGAAATTTTTATTATATTCTATATTACTAGATAGGTTGTATTATAAAAACATGTAGACTTTTCAAAATAAACCACCAACTCATATATCTTTATCAACACATATAAACAGATAAACAAAAAAATTAAATATTGTCGACGACGATTACTGAGAATGTACCGTGAAAACAAACATTTACTCAAAAGTTTAAAATACTAATAAATTGGTTAAATGTATAATATGCATAAATATGTATAATGTGCAAAATGTTTTACCTGTAACCAAACTAATTCCTTTATTAACACTAAATTTGTATTCTATTCTATATTACTAGATAAGTTGTAAAAACCATGCAGACTTTTCAAAAATATACCATCAACTGATACGTTGATATGATTGGCTGAAAAGTATAGCGATAATGATAAAACAATTTGCATAATAAAGGAATAACAAGATACAGGTGAAAGGACAGGTAAACCTGTAAGTCACGTTAGTTATCCAAGTTAGTATGTAACGGCTTACGACTGTAGTAAAGGTAAGTATAGGAAAGGCTATAGGAAAAATATATGACAAATGTATGCGTATATGCAAGTATTTACAAACTTAAAGAAAGTATACGGTATGCGTCCACAGACGTTTATAAACCTGCTAATAGACCTTTCTAAATTAAACGTAATCCGTAAATGTAATACGTACTTCGGAAATAAATTGGGGGATTTCTCAACACAACAACACAACTACCATTTTCCATTTCAGTTTTGCGGGCGTTTTTTTGCTACATTGATTGTGCCATATCAAAACAACGCATATACAAATCGCTGCAGTACACCGCCAATATGTAACCTTAAAAAATAACCGGTATGAAATTCAAAGGGAGACAACGGCTGCATCATTAAATGATTGTTACTGGATTGTGGAAATGAAATATGAGGAATATGAATAATATATATCATTATTTAATTTCTTTTACATGTATTACTGAAAATAAACCGAGTTATCAGAAGAAAACAGCAGAAAATGTTCATCATTAGTATATTTTAAGTTATTTTACTATTTGATCAAAAAGGATATATCTCTCTGATTTCATAGAGATATCTCCTAGAATAGGGGGATATCTTTAAAATTCAGACATATCTCTGTTTATTAAGAGATATCTTTCTTTTGATACAGATATCTCATGTTTTGAAAGACATCTCCCAATATTAAAGAGATATCTCTCTACCAAAGAGAAATATCTCACTTAAGTCAGGAGATATCTCTGAAAAGAGATATCTGTTTGAAAACACAGAGATATCTCTGTAACTTTGAGAGATATCTTTCAAAAGTAGAAAGATATCTCTCAAATAATGTAAAATAGATATCTCTGTAGATATCACTTAAAGTTCAGAGGACATGTTTATGTAATACAAAGATATCTCTTAGCGTGAAAGAGATATCTCTATCCTTACGTCAGAAGAGTGGTAATCGATTTTAGCATCTAATATTCCTTAAAGTTTCTGTCCGCGATATGCCTTAAATTGTATTTTGGCGGTTGTTGCGATTTCGGCAAGTTTACGACATATTCAAAACAGATAAACCATTTGCACCGCATATTTAAAGCGTTATACAGTATTTATGATCATTTCAGTCATGTAGAGCAATTTAGCTATGTGCATACATATTTTACGCTTGATCTGCACGAGATTCACGATTTTTACAAATTTGATTGTGCACAACACCACAAGGATACAAAGTAGTGCTCGCTGAACTCTGTATACTTGTACTGAACCAGTAATCTTTTAATTTCTGTATTTAATAAATACATATATACAGTATTTCATCCTATGAATGAGCCAATGATAAGTTTCATTCTTGTTACAGGAACTTCCATGCCATACGTACCAAATTTGTAAAGATAAAGATGGCATTGTATGTAAAGCGAGTCGGGAATTCAGGACTGTCTTAATGATGCGCTACATTTCAAGTTAATGACACAAGCTTATATTTTCATATGCATGTGTCCCGGCGGGGGGAAATTCATCCCCATCGACACCCTGTCAGACGTGACGTAAGACGGACGAAAGTTTCGCAAGATTAACAGAATAATTCTGAGATACAGAATACTAGTAGAGCACTCTATACGACAGATAAAGACGAATTAGTCGATAATCTCAATATGGCCCAATTTTTGGCATTTCCTTCTGTCGGTGATTCAGACATGTGTTAGTTTGATCAAACTCTAAAATTGCTTACTGCCCATGTATTTAAGTCGCAAACCCCTGTGGTATTGTACTAGTTTGATTCATAGCTTTTTATTACATTTGAGAAAGTCCCTGGTTTTCATTGCAAGTACGGATTAAGTTTCCGTTTACGTTTCAGTTTAAGCTAGAAAGGTCTAGCGGTGGAAGAAACAGGTAATATTAAATAAAGGTAAGTATGTAGTATCATAAGGTAGGGGGCTATCACACCTATGACACAGGTCACGATGCCTATAGCACTGCTGTATACTGTAATAGTATTGTGTACTGTAGTACAGATTAGTAATACTGTACAGGACATTATAGAAACACATGGTTGTTTTTGATATAAAAATATATGTCTCCCCCACTATTGACCGGAATGTGACCATGATATGAACAACAAAGTTTGATAATGATCACTCGTGTAACGCTACATTAAAATGCGACCAGGGATACTGTTTTACAAATAAAGCCCGGACAAGCTATATATGGACTATACAAGTAAACTTTCAAATGGCAATAACTGTGTGATATATCCCCTGACCGGAACATACCAATGATATTCACAACTACACTTCATACCGATGCTTCCTGTCAAAATTCAGCAAGGGGTTTAGGAGATAAAGCCATAACAAGATTTTCTTAAGCAGGCCCCTGTGACCTTTACCTTGGTGGTAGAGACCCCAAATTTTGATATGCACAACTATACTTCATAGTACGTGACTGGTTTCTTAGGATCAACTCTGTCGGTATTACTCTTTGCCATTCGAGGGCTCGGGTTCTTGCCCTTGTGGCTGAGTCTATCAAATATCGGAACCTCGCTTCAGACTCTTGATTTCAGATGTCGGCAATGTTTGCAATTTCCTGAAAAGAACTTGTGGATAGACTGGATATACAAACTAGAACGGAATGCGACCCAGATTGTTGTAGGTGAGCATTTAGTTATCAATAATGACATTTTGTCACCAAGAGGGGTCTTAGGTTATCGTCGGCAGCTAGGCTTGAAACAATGACGTTCAGTTAGTTTGAAGTTTATTGATTTCAATTCTGCGACACTAACAACCTAACCACGGAAGCGGATAAGTGTCTATTTCGAGTTGATAAATATTGCTAGTGTGATACATTGTTCAAAGTGACCATTATAATTTTACGAAAGAAATTAATCATTGATTTACAAAAAAAAAATATATTTTTATTTTTATAAAAAAAAAAAAAAAAAAAAGGAAAAAAATGGGGGGGGTTTTTTGGGGTGTTTTTTTTTTTTTTTTTTAAAAAATTTTAAAATTTTTTTTTTTTTGGGCCGGGGGGGTTTATTCTCCCCACCACCACAACATAATTATGGAGAAAGGAAACTGTGGGGTGCAAACTTCCGATGTGGTGGGGTTCTACAAAATAAACGAGACATGTGAGGATGAGTTTTTTCTTTTAATTTATTCTATTGAAGAAAATCTCGGAATGTAGTTACCAGTAGCCCTTAAAATGTTTAGACCACTGTTTGCATGAAATTTCGAAACAAAATACCCAAAACTGTAGTGTCTAAAACGTTTATAATTTAGCGACAATCTGAATTTTCGATAACCAAAGTTAAATTGTCCTTATTTTTTCCCAAATCTCGTTTTTCCAAATGTAGATCTATTTGAAATGCAATTGTACTACATGTACAAGTACATAAGTTGAAGTTTGTAATTTTCAAATGATGCTATTGCGTGGAGCATTCTGTGATCACAATACATGGAAATGTGTATCAAAAGTGTCCTTGTGACGGAAAAGAAATATAATATGATTCACATATGTAAACCATAACTGTTAACAGGTAAAAACTGTGATACTACGTATCACAGCGGGCCAGCAAACAAAACTGACATGTAAATATTTTGGAAACTGGTGATGGTTAATGTTGAGGCATGACCCCAAGGAAATTCAAGGAGACCCCTTCTAACTTGTGTTTCGTTACTTATGCATTGCGTCTCCATAAAAAAAATTTTTTTTTAAATATCAAAAAATTAAATAATTTTTTTTTTTTTTTTTCTTTTTTTTTTTTTTTTTTTTTTTTTTTTTTGGGAAAAGGGGCCCGGCCCCCTTTTTTTTTTAGGGGGGTGTTTTTGCGCAGATTAGTCTACAAACACCTATCTAGACATGCAAATAGATCTACACCAAAAAGAAAATGAACTTGGTCAATATATAAACGTTATATTATAACAACGATTTCAATAATGCCGTGCTATATTCCATATGTCCCCACCTTTAATTACATATCAGTCAGTCCCTTTTGTTCCTGGATAAAACTTAAGTTTTGAAATAGAAGCTACGATTTGACTACAATGGATACGAGTTGACTTTTTGATCGGTACGAGTTGACCAATTGACGAGATGACAAGGGTACGAGTTAACTTGGGTGCGAGTCGATCCGATCTGGTTGAGCAAGCAGAAACTGACACAGACTGACTTGTAGTATAAAAACTTTACACTGATGTGTAGTATAAAACTTCTGTTATTGAATGATAAACATATGAATCGATTAAATAAAGTTACTGTCATATGAAATATTGTTACTATTTTTAAAACACAAACAATTACTAACGGCAACTCTATTGGAAATACACTGTTTCTATAATTCGTCTGAGAAGTTCCTTATTTTTCAATGATGAATGACACATCTTAGTAACGAACGACAACTCGTGCGTTCAAGAAAAAAATAGACTGTGTCTACAGTATTCATCTCAGAAGTACCGGAATTTTTCAATGAAGAGAGACATATATTTTCGATCTTATGCTTAAGTCTCCATGTACCTTTTGCTCACCCCGTATTAAATATAATACGGGGTGAGCAAAATAATAAACAGTAATCGACGCTGACATACCTAATCGAAGTCGGCGAGTTCTAAAAATAGATATAGTTATGCGCCATGAAGATAGAAAGCGCTTGGAGGATAGAAGCTTTGATGATTGGCTATAGACGGGTGCTATTTGGTGCTTCTAGAATCAGAATGTCACCTGACATCAGATTTATGGAAACGGATACCCTGAGGAACTTATTCCAATCACTGTAAGACCTACAATTTTCTATTACTGAACAAAGCCTTTATTTACCACAATATTACACAAAATTATTTTAAACAGTGAACTTTACGATGTTTACTAAATAATTATATCATTGCGTTTATTGACAGCCTTCTTACTGTAGCATGTCCTACATGCTAGACCAAAACGTCATTCTTCTCGGATAAAAACCCTCCTGGACTGAGGCTGGAGACATTTGATTGGACACTCGGAAATAATGCTGTGCAGTCATACTGTACTCCGGCAACGTGGTTATTGTAAACTGAGTAACATTCATCTGTAAATTTGGATTTCTGAAAGAACAATTGAGAGCGTTTAGCTAAGTTGAAAACTGTATTGAAATTCATTTTGTTTGCTATTTATTGTGTGCTACTTTGCAGATTTTGAGCATGTTTCATAAAAAAAATCTTACTCAATCCATATGCGAATGGTTTAGGGGGTTTTTTTTTTTTAAAAAAAAAAAAAAAAAAAAAAAAAAAAAAAATTTTTTTTTTTTTTAAAGCTTGAATAAGGGCAAGAACTTAATTTTAGAAAAAAAAAATGTCTTTTAAAAATTAGCATTTATTTCGCAGTAAAAATGTGTATGAAATGCATTTTAAAAGCCACTCTATTAAATACTTATAAATTTTGATAAGTCTGTATCACTCCGCCTAATGGTTTGTTATGATTGCCGCATAACTATAAATAGAACTAACAAACTTCGATGAAGAAATGTCAATGAATTACCAGGAATCATCCTCAAAAGTACATTTTCGACTAGCATGAGCCTTTCAACTCGCAGTTACGTCATTTCTTTTGACCAATATTTTTTCAGAAATGATTTTCATTAACATGGGTTGTAAGACAGATTCAAAAGGGAAATTAGTATTATGAAATAGATAACCGTAAAATAAATGTTTAAGAATTGAAAAAAACGGTGCAGAGTAACATTTATGTTAGCTTGATGTAACGAAGTCGACACTATCTAATTTCGCATAGGTATATATCAAATCATTAATTTTATTGCTTTCAATTAAATACTCGTACATACGTTTACCTTTGGCCGGGCTGGGCGAGCTTTCGCCCGTTTTTAGTAATTGTAACACATGGACACAAAAACATAAAACATGAATATTAATCTGAACAATTAAATATAGGGGTTTCATTATCACCAAACCTTGTTACAAATAAAACATGTAAAATAGGCCTACTGTGTTGTTTAGTGTTTCACCGATAGGATATGTTAAACTGTAATTCTTTACATATTTTCATTGACAATTTTATAGACAAATGTAACATATACCATTTTCTAATCATGATGACTATGAGCAGAATTACATTTAATGACATTTAACACTCCAAATATTTGACCTCTGCTGCTGAAGGTATTTCGCAACATGGGCAAGTGTTTTTAACATTATTAATTACTTTGTTTAATAGCATGGCCATGCGGGAAAAAAAACAATTTAAAAGGCTCAACATTTAATTATAAGAGAGTATTTCAAAAAATTTTTTTAAAACAAATCCGCAAAAGTCACAATTCTAAGTGCTTTGTTTTTAAATTGCACCAGCTTATGTATACATTTATTAATCTGAAAAACTGTCTGCCGGTATAAAACAACAACTATTGGTTGCCATGTTGGGGATATAGATGTTTCAACTTTGCATCCTCTCTTATAAAATTTATCTCTGTTCTATTTAGATCTGGTAATTTCTAGCGCCATGGCGAGAATGCATTATGGGCTCAACGAATATGCAACGTGATGCAAAATAATGCAAAGCATTGAACGACAAAGAAAAAGCGCACACGACTAAACCAATGGTACTGAAAATACATACACACATTACAGAACGCGACGCCACAAAGTGATATCTGTACGGCTATTCCGAGGATGCAACAGTGATTGATGATCATGTGCTCAGTCTTTGATGGTCATGCGCCAACATGCGTAACAAAAGGACGACGGTCGTGCGATCAGTCGTGGATTAAATTGAGCTGACGTGTTTGGTCGTGCATGGGACATTCCAGTGCGCCATGATTTGCACGAGTTTGCTCGGCAAATCGAACAGCGTCGCGTGCGACATTGCGAATTAGCGCACGACAAGTATTGCGACTGCCCAAACAATTATGCGAAAAGAAATTCGACTGCATCCACGGTAATGTGATAGTCGCGCGACTGTTGTAAGACTTCTCGCCGTTATGTAGTACAGGTTGCCTCGGGAGGATTTCGGTCACGAAATGTGGTTGCTCGTGTGACTGTCGTCGTTCATCCGAGGGTCTTGTGGGAAATTGTGTTCATGCGCAGACAGTGGTGTGTTTTCTTATGGCAGTTGCATGAAATGTTTCCTGCTATAATCAATTTTTCTCTTGCCGTATTGTTCTCCTTTTATAATTCTAAATGTTTGTAATAGCTTTATTGTTTTCCTTTTGTAATTTCATATGTCTGCAATGCATAACCGTATCTTTTCCTTCCACAAATCCATTTGTCTTTCAATATTTGTGTTTGATTTCCTTTCATGATTCTATTGTTCTGCAAAAGTCGTACAGTTAGTTGCAGACAACATTTTTATGCGGACCACACCCAAGACCGGTCCACGACAACTCCGCTAGTTGTAGATATTCTCAGCTCCAGTTTGACATAGCTTTAAATGTTGTCCAAACTACATTCTAACAGTTGTATGCTAGCTTAAAGAATATCTGCAAACAAAACCGAAACTGCAGTTAGAATAAGTAAGTTCAAATTCATTTAATTTAGCTCTATTGCGAAACAAGTTCTGTCAAATTATACTAATGGCTCACGAGACACCAAACATGAAAGAACCAATCGCTCATCAGACAAAGAGCTATCAGTTTTCATAACTGGCACCCATTTGATAAGCATATGTGGCATCAGATGTCTTAGCCAAGAAGACACCTTTAAACAGCTTGAATCTTCTAGCTCAATAAGCGAACGACGCGAACCAGAACACCACTAATGACCAATCAATAAACTCTGGCTCTGGCTAAATAGATAAGTAGACACATAATTAAATAAAACATAACCTCTAGGGAACATTACTCAACATAACTGCGTTAATCTGCTCTGGCTAAAACAATAAATTGACACACAAGTAAATAAAACATAACCTCTAGGGAACTTTACTCAACATAACTGCATTACTCTGCTCTGGCTAAATAAATAAGTAGACACACATGTAAATGAAACATAATGTTTCACAAATAAAAATAACATGCCGGGTTTGCTATGTCAGGGGTCATAACTCTTTCTTTTATGATAAAACAAGTGACAGGAAATTGTCACAAAACCAGGTTTTCATTTTCCAGTCTGCTGGCCGAGTGCAAATGTGTTTTAAAGTAAGTAGATATACATAATGTGAAAAAGAAACAAAAGTCTTCTTCTATATATTACATGTGTAAAAAAAGCAAAGGGCCATAATTCAGGCAAAATTGATCCAAACAAACAAACCCAGGCAATAAACATCGAGGGCACATTGATGACAACAGTTGTGTGAGAGTTTGGTTTAAATAAATTGAGAAATGTAGGAGGAAGTGGGCAAGTGACAGTATTCTTCTATATATAACATATCTGGAAAAAGCATAAGGGCCATAATTCAGGCAAAAATTCTAAAAAAAAAGAAAAAACAAGAATAAAAAAAAACTGCTCTGTGTGGGGTTTGAACCGTGTCTCATGAGAAATTTTGTCATCTTACTGTAACAGAATACTCCAAAGTATACAGGACTGGTAATCTATTCTAAAAATAGACAGTAATAACAGAGTATTCTCCCTTTATAATAACAGAGTATTCTCCCTTGTATATATACTTAAATAAGGAGACACAAAATTGCTAACGGACGGACGGACGGACGACCAGGGGCAGAACATTATATATTCAAAATTCTTAGTTCACAATTATAGTTCTGTGAAAGTTTGGTTGAAATCCCTTAGAAATGTAGGAGTTGCACACAGAAGAGTATTTCTCTATAAATATTACATTATGTGGAAAAAACATAAGGCATTCCATAATTCTGTCAAAAATGATCAAATCACAAGACCCAGACAATATACGCCAGGGCCTTAGGGACAATAATTCTGAATTTGGTTGAAATCCCTTAGAAGTGTAGCAGGAGTTGCGAACAGAAGAATTACATATGTGAAAAAACAATAAAGGGGCCATAATTCTGTCAAGGGAACATGACCAAATCATAAAACCCGGATTACAATATGCGGCATGATAAATAATAGACAATACTTCGTGAAATTTGGTTGAAATCAGTTGAGAAATGTAGGAGGAGTTGCGCAACAGAACTGAATTACATATGTGAAAAAAATAAGGGCCAGGCCATAAGTCGTCAAAATGACCAAATCACAAAACCCCGACAATATGCCCCAGGGCAATTCATGACGGAATACTTCTGTGAAAGTTTGGTCAAAATCCGTTGAAAATGTGGAGGAGTTGCAGCACAGAAGAAATTGTTTACGCCCGCCCGCCCGCCGACATACCCCAATCTAATAACCAGGATTTTTCCTTCGGAAAACCTGGTTAACAAATATAAATTTCAAACGCACATCTTTCTCGCATACCTTTAAAGTTTTCTGTATCTTTTTTACTTCTTAAACCTTCATGACAGTATCGAGTGGTGCATGAAATAAACCTAAATACCCATTTTACTATTTTACTCCGCATTTCCTTGTCGCAATCACTAACGAAACTGGTGCACAAATTCTGAAAACTATTTCTGCAATGCCCCTCGGCTATTTTTATACTATACATACCACAAACTGATTATTAGCAAAACCAGAGTTGAAAAAATTCGCACTTTGGTGTCGATTTTGGTAATTCTGTGTAAAGTATCAGAATGTGATCAAAATACTTTAAGAGAAATATGCGACACAGAATTTGACTAGACACACGAGCGTGCGGCCTACAACAAATTACATTCGCTTCCAAATGCCGAGGGGACTCTCCTATATAACACGTAGCTATAAAATATTTTTATTTAGTGTGGGATGAAAGCGAAGTTGAGGTAAACTGTGTTATAAATACAGTGCACTTTAGGATTGATGCTACCATGGGTTAATATGTATATAATGATGTGATAAAAGTAAATGGACACAGTTTGCTGGTCACGAGCTTCAAATGTAATCTAGAAATTGTACATCCATTGGGTGAAAGAAAAGTCACATCAAAAGAGAAAATAAATGAAAGTTTTGTTTGTTTGTTTGAAATGCTACTTGGTTCTATTATATTCATAAGCCGAGATGATCAAATGCAGTGTTCAAAAATATTTCATATTTCAGTTATCAACTTAGACAGTAGTAATCAAATTTGTTCTTAGGGGTTTTTAAGTAAAATTGCAATATCATTACAGAAAGAGCTTCTTTAAACTAGAAGATTTTGAGATTTTGAGATATGTACTTGCAAGTCAGTCGCTATAAATTACTTTTTGTTGTTTTATACATCAAATGACTAATAGTTTGAGTTAGATACCATGAATATTATCTTTTTGAAATGCAAAAGCTCTTTTCTTGTAGAATTCTTATGAGAGCCCCAAATTTGGACGAAATTAACAGTTGGACACCAGCAACCAAGCTCTATCGCCGCATATACATGTCACTCCAGTAACAATGTTCATGCTCAACTCAGCTTCATGTTCAAGTTTTAAGTGTTCAGAACATTAAATTATTTCATAAATTAGATGCAAATACACTTGGAGCCACTTCTAACCCGACACTTTTCAAATTCGACTTTCTCGAATACGGTTCAAGATATTTATTTCAAATTAAATATTATGTTGTTTTGCAACATTAGCTGTTTATAAATGATAAAATCTTTCAACTATGACGATCGGTTACTTTTGCACGTGTGACAGGTACGATTTCACCATTTTACACGAGGAAATGTAGGTGAGCGAAAAATATCGATTTTCATTTTCATTTTATTATTCTGTAACGCAATTCAAGCCGTAAAAACAAAATTTTGATTTTAAAAATCAGTCACTTTGAATGAATAACCAAGAGCGTGGTCGCGCAATTGACATCACTGTTGCTTGCCGGCCAATCACTCAGTCACTTATAAATGTATCATATTCATGTAGCAATAATTTTATGTGTGAACATATGTAGTATATACCTGTTCACTATAAATCGTAACAAAGATGGATATTTATCTGTAAAACATTGTATTTTGTTTCTTTACTCGGATGTACGGATTTTATTATGAATCGGTGACTTTTCTCTTTTTTCGGATTTCACGTTCTGTCATTTTGTGAATTCGGATTTTAATTTGTTAAGTTTTATATGTATTTGTTAATTAATTAAAATTAAATTTCGCAGAAGTACGTAACTTTGGTGTGTTGAATTAATTATATTATAAATTTGAACGAAATCCGCATACAAATAATGCAGTTATACCGAATTATATAAGTGTCGTGTTAGAAGTGGCTCCAAGTGTATATGTTCAACACTTATTCATTAGGCAAAAACGTGTATATATTCCCATGAAAATGTTTTATCAGAAATATCTAAATTAAAAGCAGCAATTTAATTTCCATGCTCAAACTGAGGTGAGCATGCAAGAAGTATTATAATCACGGGGGCTGGTCTTTCGATCCATCGATGTCAATTAACAGTGCAAAAGACTAGATTAGCGAACTGTGGAAAAGGCTAATTACATAGATGGATGAAGAGACACTCAAACAACTTCAAAGTCATCAACAATTTTTAGCAATATTCACCATGAAAGGTCGGTAACTAAATTGTTACTTAATGTCATTAGCTGGCAAACAATGATTTGTAATTTTGATGACCTCATTAGAGTTACTTATACTAGTGTCCTCACATCACAAAAGTCACAAAACTTCAAACTGTATGGAAGATTAGTTTACAAACACCAAATTGGGAAATGTTCGTTTGCAATCTAAGACTGTGGTCTATTTTGAAAACACACAGACGGAGAATATATAACAAAATGTTTTATGTAGGTTGGTCTGGAAAAGAGCTTTACGAAGATTTGTTTTTCAAGAAGTTTTTCATTACACGTACGGACGTAAAAATGCAATACGCAAGACTTTCAAGTAGAGTAACTGTTATTGTTAAAAACGTTGGCGATGGGTTTAATCAAACTTTCAAGTGTGTATCAAACACTAAATATATTTATTGGTCAAAATTCCAACATATATTAAACTTCAATACATGTACATTTAATACAAAACAAAAGAACAACGTAAAATACAAAAAAAAATCATATCGTCAGAGTTCTTCATATAAATAATACTACTGTTATACACGTGACTTTTGTCAAAACTCTGTCCTGAAACACTTCGATATTTACATAGACATAAACAGCACTTTAATACCTTAATACAGGTTGATATGTTTATATGATTTCTAGCGCTAACGGATAAATTTTATTGGCAGCTTTTACAGTTGAGAATGAACAAGGCAAATATATATTGCACTTAAACAGCTGCTAAAAGTCTGGGTATTTAATACATTGTCCATGATAATTTTGACGATGGTTTTATCAGATCCGTCACCCATGCATACTGATACAAACTGTCTTTTCTGTAGGATTTCAACAAGTCTCTCTGCACCTTTCCGAGTCCTTTTGGAATAAATCTGCGTATGAATATTTTGCCGCCATTTTTCAACACTGCTTCTACACTCTTTTTCTCTGTGACCTGTCTGATTAGTTTCTGTTCCCAGTTTTCGTCTAAAGCACGTATCAAAGACCACTTTGCCTGCATCACGTACAATTTACAACCTTTGCTTCGCTGAACTGCAATCTCATACAAAGCCCGTGCACTGAATTCTTCTTTCGGAAACAAACACTTTCTGCGGTGTCCATGCTTGCCTTTTCTGTCAACCCAGTGCTTACTAGAACTAGGATTATCTGCGGTAATAGCTAACCTCCAGTTTGACCAACGAGTTGCTAAGTTTCGTTTTTTCAAAATAAATTTATTTTCTGGCACAAGATGGCGGATTTTTGACAATTGTGCTACATTCCGTTTTGTTTTGGTAGCTTTTGATAAGTCTTTGTTTTTTAATATCCTCTCCTTTCCCTTTCTGTTCAACTTTGGCTTTACATTTTGAACTGGTTTAACTACCGCCATTTTCGGAGAGGAGCTACTAAACGTAGACATATGGGTAGATGAAGCCGACGACAGTCTGCTAAGTAGAGGTGCCATTGGTCCAGCTGGATTCATGTCTGATGTCGTAGTTGGTGTCCTAACAAGAGAGCCTGTGTTAGAAGCAGAGGAATCTCCGCGACGCAGTACACCAAATAGTCCTTCGAGATCCTTGTGGAGTCCCTTCCTTGCCTCTCTGGCACGCACCTCAGCCTCATAACCCTACAGAAGTAGATAAACGAGAAAATAAATTTTACGTAGCTTACTTGTTTTCATGTTACGGACAACCGCATAAAATGCTCTGTTCGTTAATCTGTGCTATGTTATATGTGCATACTACATTAAGTAATTTCAGTAAAAGTATTAATTGACAGTACAATGTACTTGTTTTCAAATATTTCTTACCTCTAGGAACTCGTCCCCTCTTTCCCTGTAGCAGATTGCCATTATAAAGTCGCAAATGTTGGCGAACCCTCCTAGCTTTAGATGTTGTCCTTGGGTTAAAGTTGCCATTTCTTCAAAAAATGATGTCGCCTCCTCATCATCGAATGCTTGGACACTGTAAATTTTCACACCCTAAAATGTTAATGTAAAACTTCATTTATTTATTGTATATTTGTACCGAATTATTTACAAAACAAAGTGTGTACTATTATATGAGGGAAAACTGATAAGTAGCAAGTTTATTTATCTTGACTCTTGAGTGTATACTAGTACTACAGAAATCAGATAATCAAATTACAAATACTAGTATCAGTTTACTAAATGATGTAAACGATATCAACATTTATCAACAAGCAAATACTTCTTTGCGTACCTGTTTTGCTAATTCAGTCGATTGTTCTCTCCAGTCTAGATTTTGTGTGTTAAGATCATACTCTACTTCATGAGGCACTGAATCGCCAATTACAACCAAAGCTTTCTTTGATCCTCCTGTCCAGTTGTATCCCCTTGCAAGCCAAAGGATATACTCATAGCATTCTTCTGGGTCACCTCCGCCTGTTCCCTCAACATCTTTGACAAAGTCGGTAAGCTCAATAATATTTGTTGTTAAGTCTATATGCTTCTCGAGGTAAAATACATCTTTATCACAATAGTCACCATGGGCGATGACCCCAAATCGAATACCGGGTATATCCGCTTGCAGGCGTTGAATCATGTCTTGAAGGCGACCTTTAACTTCATCGATGACACGTGACATTGATCCAGTTGTATCAAAGGAAAATACAATCTCAAAGAGTCCACCTGGTGGCAGGCATGGTGCTGTTGATGTTCCCGCAATTGCATCCATCATATGTTGCTGATTAAGTATCAGGTTTATCAATACAGTCTGAAAAGAAAGGCAAGTAGGACAAAATAAGTATTTTGGTAGATAAAATAGATATGATTGCAAGCTGAAATACATTTAGAGCTATAACCAAGAAGTGAGTATTTTAATAGTTGAACTTGAGTAAGTGCAGATGCACCAGTTACAATACATGCACAAATATTATAAAAATATTAACAATAATATAAATCTACATAGAATCTACATACGAATTAAGTTTCCAATACATGTACAAGTATTATTTGATAATCCTTCAAATAATTCATCCAGACCTATCATGTATCTAGACTATTTAAATACAACTAACCTGTTTTTATGCAATATATTGGTAAAGCTTTATTTCGCTATATATCTTGTATAAATCTCATTCAACTGATATCAACCATCGTGTATACGGTATATATACCGTATTGATTATCACTGGGCATGCGTAGCAAATTTTGTTACGACTTGTTCGCATGACATCATTCTATTTTTATCATCGGCGAAAATCGTGTTGGGTATCGGCAACGATCGCGATCTAATTTGACTCTCCGTAGTGTTTCCGTAAAACTATTTTAGATCAAATACTGTTCAATGTTCAACAGCTTACTTTGTAATATGCAGTTGATTTGATTAAGTATAACTTCAATGCAATTGGTCTTATTTGAGTGTTTGTCGCGGAGAGTGTATTTGTTTATAATCAATCAAGGTCTTTCAAATAGTAACTATTACTATTTGAAAGACCTTGAATCAATGCAATGTGTATTTAAATACTATTACATGTTTGATTTTAATGACTATATATTGTGTGTATGTGTCTTGTAAGTATATGATACATGTTTTTGTTTTGTTTTAAGGCCACATGAAAATAAGTTATTTTTTAATTATTTGTAATTCATGATACATTTGTGTATCTTATATGAAACTTTCGTCATTAATTATTATTAATAATATTAATATTATTATTATTATTATTGTTAAGATTCTATAAGATCATAAGAAAAGGCCAGTTTACAATATCAAAGACTTTTGACAAAGAGTTCCATACATGTTCCCTAAAGGAAAAAGAAAAGCTAGATAGCCTTTTGACAATTGTGAGATTGTGAGACTGATAAGGACGACTCTGTAAACTGGCTGTCACAGTCCTTCAAAGAACTTGAAACTTACTCCTGTACTATTTTAACAGTTTGACATCGATGAGAATTAAGTTGTTTTACACCATAAACTAAGGATGGGGCAACCCTGAAAAATCCGTAGAGAGCTTAAGTCAGATTTACCAGCCCAGTTTCGATCTCTCTGTCAAACCGAGGTATAATGCATTCCCATAATGTCTGCGCATGCATCTAGAGCACATCGAGATGACGTAGAGAGAGAGAGTCTTTTCCACTATCTAAGTCGAACAGTTTTCATGCGATCTTCACAAAACTTGGTCAATGTGTCTGTGGGCATAATATCTCGGCCAAGTCCGACAACCAGCCAAATCGCCAGAATTATCAAAAATTGATCATATAAGCCTTGTACAGTATGTCATTAGGTCCATGTGATGCGTCTAGTGTCGTATGCTTAATGTAGTGTGCTTGTCACATCTTGCTTTTTCAGCCTGTAATGCGGTAAAAAGTCAGCTGAGTGCGTTAGTCTCCTCTGCCGGTATACAGCCTCTCTATGGGCAAGCCCTAAGAATGGTCGCGGTCTCAGGCTGAACTGCAAGAGACTCGGAGAAGGCCCACAGAAATACTGTATGCAAGGCTCACTGGTGTGTGGACATGCCTCGATGTCCAGGAACAGACTCTCCTGTATGATTAAATAGCTAGGTTTGGGACTCTAGTTCTCTCCTATGTTTCCAGGAAAGTTCTTTACACCTATATAATCATCTAAAGCACAAAGATAAATGATATACACTTTGAACTCAGAGAGAGAGAGAGAGAGAGAGAGAGAGAGAGAGAGACAGACAGACAGAGAGAGAGAGACAGAAAGAGAGAGAGAGACTTGTCCACATTCAAAGTCAAACAGTTTACATCCGATCTTGACCAAACTTGGTAAAAATGTTTTGGGCATGATATCTCGAGTTCCAGTTCATTAACCAATCAAATTGCCAGAGGCACGTCTCGATTATAGTCCTTGCATTAACAAAACGTTATCATATTAGCCTTCTCCGGTGTTTTAATTAGGTCCATGTGATGTATCTAGTGTGGTGTGCTGAATGTAGTGTGCTTGTCACCTCTTGCTTTCAGCCACTGACACTGCAAAAAGGTAGCCGATTGTGTAAGAAGTCTAAATGCCAGGGTTACGTATAAGCCATGAGACTGTACCTCATAAACCACTTGAATGATTTTCACGAAACTTTGGTCGAATGTTCGTCACACTGAGATGACGTTCAGAACACATGTCCCATCTGCACCTGCTCTTCATAAAATCTTGATCCAACGTTGCTCGGATTAAATCACACTGATACCACGGAATTCAAGCAGGGGTGTGATTAGGCAAAGATTTGAGGGAAGGAAAAATACTTACCTTGGATCAAGGTAAAATATTTCATATATGGTATGTAATTCTATGACTGATTGCCAGATTTCAAAAACAATGGCAGGGATGCTCTTCATAAAGAGGTAGACACTATATTAGCGCGGACACTATTTCTTGTGACAAGGTGTCTGAAGGGATATCTTATTACATACATGCATAGTTCTATCTTAATTTTACTTTCTTTAAACAAAAAGATAATGGTCACTCAACGACTTGTGTAAGAATAAGCACATGCTTTTGTGTTGTTTATTTTTTGCTCTTAATGTGCTCTCGAAATATATGGTGATGATTCATAGTAAGATCTCATACAAACAGACAAAACACATTTTTGTGTAAATTAACAAGTTTATTTCCAGTAGTTATAAACTGTACAAAAGTAAAAACTTGTAAAAAGACAAATCTCAATGCTAAAAATACTAATTGTACAGCAGTATAAATGTCAACAATTATTACAGTTGTGGATAATGACGTAAGTTTTGATATGAAACTTTCGTGATAAACACAGACAAGTCGAATAAAAGATAATGAATTTACACAATAAGAGTCACTGCATTATCCTAAATAGAAAAATAGTTTCATAAAGAGAAAATAAGGAAAATATATACTACTGGAAAAAGATAAACATAACATTTGTTGTAGTTAAACCTACATATACAAAAACTGTATGTATATCAAAGAATGCAGACAAATTCTGCAAAACAGGTACTATGTAATGGTGAGATACTATAACACCAGCGATAGTTTTATAAAGATCCAGTATATCCAAGTGTTTTTCTTCTCTAAATGCTGAAACTCTTCTGCTGACAACAGTACTGGTTTCGACCCCAACTTACAAAATTTACTTAACCTGCCGATTCTATAACTTATGAGAATTTCATACTTATATAAAGCAGAAGACAACCAGATGATAAAAGACATCAGACAACCTGTCCACCTGCTTCTCTAAAGCAGGCAACATATAATGACCAAAGTATATATAAACCACAACCAGTAAATCAGAATTCAGATTATTGATATAAACAAACATTTTAAGAATGTATGTATGTCATGAAACTGTAAGTGCAAGTCAAGACACGTGTGTATTAACCAATGGAAATCTATAAACTATGTTTATGAGTTTGCTATTAACACTAAAACTGTCTTTTTACATTAAGTGACTGCCTTAATGGAAAACAGACTCCAATGTTTTCAATTATATCTTTCGAAATCATTACAACAGTATTGTTCATGTAACTTCACATTACTATAAATCTAGAACACTGACGAATTAATGAAACAAAAAATTTGATTTCTGGCAGGCAGAGCATATAATATTTAAACAGTCTTCCTTCAGCTTCATTTGTTATTGATCAGTACATAATGTTTTGCCTTTTTCTATTCATACAACTTTTTTTATCTTTCCATCTACTTACTTAACAAGATAATATACATGACTTACTAGTAATACTTAAACACCATAAAACACAGCACTCACAATTATTTGTTTTTATCACATCATTGCATGTATATGTTCTAATAATACTCAAGTTCTTGTTGTATTTCACAACATTAAAATATAAAGCACCAATGAAAGTTGACCAACAGGAAAATCAAAATTTATCACAGATATAAGACAGACGCAACTTCAAGAATTTGGGACAAAGACTAACTTTGTCCTAAAACAAACTTCTCAAAAAACTGTCCAGACCACATTAGTTTTAACAAATTTTCAAACCTTTACATCACTTTGAATCGATCTCCAAACTGCACTGCCTACGCTGAAAACTTACAAAAATATGTATACCTAAAATGATGACTGAAGCAAAACTTGTACACAATCATTAAAAAATAAAAACTGCAACAACGTAGGTCATATAAAGATGACAGTATGCTCAACTTTAAGAAGACTTTCTGAATCTATGGAAGCATTAGGATAAATGACTATTGCATTCTTAATGTATAATACACAATATAATATAATGCTATGAGAGTACTGAAAAAAATCCTTCCAAAAATGAGAAAAACTTTTGGCAGTACATAAGTGGAATACGATCTGCATTACGAAAATAAACGTTTACAAATTAAGAGCTACATTGTACTAGATGACTGATGCATGAAACTATTACAATGAGAAAAAGACTTGGGTAACTGTTGTATTTCATGCAGAAATGGATTTAGTCAGGAAATCTCTTATTACTATATTAGTTTATTCTGGTAGTCTAGAATAACTACAGGAAGTCAGCATGCCTACATTGATTTACTGAAGGCGTGTATTATTACGACTACATTTCGAGGATTGACTGCAAAACTGTTGTAAGTCCTTCTTTGTTTTATGTAAGTTATGATTGTTTTGTGGTCAACCCTTGATTTATTTATTCTAACAGTGTATCCTGACTAGAAGGCTGTGAACAGGTTGTAGTCTTAAAGAACACAATAAACAATGAACACTAAAATCAACATTTCAGTAATATCAGATCTGGAAGCATGTCTCTTTCGAGATACCTGTCTACATGTGATTGGCTATAGTCTTTTGCCAAAAAATGAATCACAGTTGCATGAAATAATATATTTTGCTTGCACTGGATTAGGAAAAGAAATCAAACTATCAGTACATGAACTATAACTTTGATATTTGTTTCTACATGTATCTTGTTTTGGGTTCTAGGCTAGTCAGAAGGTGCTTGATCAAGTCCATTTTTACTTAGCATCACTGCCCATGTTGTTGCTTCTGTTTTCACAAGTGTAAGGATAACTTGTTCCTTTTTGTACTGAAAATATAAATGTAAACTGTAAAGTAATGAATAAAAGATTATAAGAATCTACTACCTGCACGTAGGAGTTTAACTGCTTCCATTTACATCTCATTGTACATGTATCTTCACAATACATGGTCATTGCTGTTTCACTATCCAGAAATTTTTTGCCAACATTTATATTCCTCTGGCACCTTTTACCATTCGTGTATTTCATATACAGCTTAACATTTATATATTAACCTGCATTATAAGAGTATTCAGATACCACACAGAAAGGAATTCTGGGAAAAAGACACAGTTCAGAGAGATATGAGCATACTCGTATATCTATCTGGATTAACAAGAGTATTGAATTAAACAAGAGGACCAAGATGGACTGCTATCGCTTACCTGGTTGCCATTGGCTATAATACAAGATCATCAATAACAGAAAGGGTCAATTTTGATCTGGGGGTTCTGATTTAAACAATTTATTATCTTCGCAGAGGATAACTACATAATGCTATATTTCAAAGATTTATTCTAACCTCTGGGCCTAGTGGTTTTTGAAAAGATGACTTTTGAAGTTTTCCCTATTAAATTAAGCCTATGTTAAATCAATTGACCCCCGCCCAACCGACGTGCGTCAATTTTGACCTGGGGGTCATGATTTGAATTATCTTGAAAGATGTCAACTAGGCAATGATACATGCCTAATATCTATGCTCTCGGCCTTGTGGTGTTAGAGATGAAGATTTTTAAAGTATTTCTATATAAGCCTATGTAAAAACAATTGACCCTAGGCAGGATCAATTTTGACCAGTGTGTCATAATTTGAACAATCTTGGTAAAGGTTCACTGGGCTCTGGACCTTCAAGTTCTTGAGAAACTATTTATTTTCTGTTGCTATGGCAACCAAAGTTCTGCATGGAATGAAATTATTTTAACAACTATGTAAGGCTTCGTGAAAGGAACATCTTTGCCATAGTGGTTTCAAAGATATCGTTTGAAGGAAAATGTGAACGAAAGACAGGAGGTGAGCGATCATAATAGCTCACTCTGGCACTTTGTGCCAGATGAGCTAAAAACACTCTTCTTCAAAATAATCAACTTAATGTATAATTACCTCAACATCACATTTATCAATTTCCCCTGGTAATTTGTTCACTTTATAGCGGTACTTTGTTGTTTTTCCTTTCTTTGTGACAGCTGAGTTCACTTCAAGGGTCCTATAAGAGATTAAATATTTAATAAATGTAACATCTGAATATGTAGTTCACCTGGGAGCTTCTGTAATTAATTATTAATTTTTAACAAGTTTCAAGAGTGTAGTGTCCAATTGCACAAATGTTCAACGCTTGAAAAATCTAGATAAGCCTTACTAAACAAGACTAGTCTTGTGATGGTAACCTAACATGTCTCATTCAAATAAGGTCTAATTTCTGGTATTCTCACAAAGGCAAGGCTGTATTTTCATGTTTTACTTGCTATTTATCTCATATTAAAGAGTAAAGTGATTTTGACACAAATCACTGAAAACAGTGATTTTCAATAATGTTTTTAACTGAAACATTTTCTCTCATAAAGAATAAGGATCATGTTTTCAAAACAGAAAACTGTTAAACTTTTTAAAAGGATGTTTTTTTCCCCTCCAGTTTTTCTTCCCTATATACAAGTTGTAAAGTGGAACAGTATTACAAATATACATGTATAGTCACATAAAAATACTTCACTTACGTAGCATCAAACTTAACGTCAACTTCTGACTCGCCTGGTTTTGGTTTTGCAGCGCCAAAAAACTTCTTTTCAACAGTCAGGTTGGGAATCACAAGTTTGACTATGACTTTTGACATATCATCACTTTCCTCTGTGTTAACTGTAAAACATATCAGAAACAATGAACTGTGAAAATCTCAAAACATTTTTCATTCATTATTAGTGTCTGATCATTATTGCACAGTGTACACAGGTCTTCCTGAACACGTACATCCAATGGTCGGATGACCAAGTTCATGCTTACATGTAGAACAATGCCTCCAGTAATTTCCCAACACTTACAAAGAAAATGGTTTCTTTTACATATATATTATATGTGTACTTAAAGCTCCTGTTCAAGTGATATGAGCTAATCCTTTGTTTAGATTAAACACATGTTGTGATTTAAATTTATACTTATTAAGGAATTCAGGGAATGAACGCATGTCAGCTATCTGGAGCTTTTCACAATGTTCCAGAGCTAAAAGGTCATTTTGAAGGATTTGGGCTTCAGATTAATGAGGATTTGACTGTAAGGTACACTATGGTGTTGTCAGCAAACAGTCTTGCTATACTTTTGACTGTATCAGCAACATATATTTGCTGTATTGGGTTTTCCGGTAACAGTACCGGCACTGTAAAAATAATAGACGAATAACGAATCCGACTTTATTTGAAAGTACTGGTAAATATATGTTGCGCGGAACCAGCATGGGGAGTTAACTCTAACACCATTAAATCGCTGGCACAGTTATTTGAGATTCATGAATTTTGTGACATTTTGACAAAATTCTGATTGAATGTGTGGACTAAAAATATTGATACTAGCATGATTCTAGAGCATAATCATCGCCTTATTGACACTAGTGGATATTCGAGGTTGCTTGGATTTATCGTGAAATTCAAGCAATAAACAAGGGGAATCTGGTTTAGTTTAAACATATTTTATTGCAAAATATACATGTTTACAAGAAAGTACAAATTTACAAAGTTTGCAAAACTTTTTAAAGGGTTGGGCCACAAGTTCTACCAACATTATAAATTGGCCCTCCCCAAACACGATGTATTTACACACAACCTGGTAACCTTTGGTAACCAAAGACATTGAATGGTTACTAATGGACACATATGTGCAGAGGTGCATATTTTGGGCCATATATATATGCACAATTGGTGACATATAAATTAAAAGTTTAGCAATAAACGTATAAATTTATCATTTTGATATTTGAAATTCGATATTTTATAAATTAAAGTATATTTTGAGAAAAATGGTGTAAATAGTTGTTACAAAAAAATTGTAAAAAAGAAGAATTTTTTTAACATAGTTGAATAGAAAACAGAAAAAATAGAGAAAAATGAGAAAAAATGAGTTCTTGTCCCTGAGAAACAATGAAATACTTATATGTAGGTTTCCTGTTAGTTGTGTGGCACTACGAATATTGCGACATACTTAAAAGCGTCCGGTGTCACGAATAAATTCTTGAACATGTGAAAAAATGATAGTGTTTTCGTCATCGCTTAAGCTGTCATTCCCAAACAGGAGAGTTCGAGTGCAAAATGGGTGAAATTGTCTAGTCATAGTAAATAGTTTTCTTCTGGTAATCTGGTAAGTTCGTTGTAGTTTTTTCATAACTTGTATTGTTTATGCTTGATAGTCGGTCCGGGGTGTTTTATTAATATGACTTTTCGGGGTCCAAACTTCATGCAAGGTCTTTCAAATAGTATGGTCCGGAAACGAGCGTAATATGATAAATAAGCTGCCTCGGATCACGTGATAAACATCCGGGTACTCGCAATTTTGGAAAAAGAAAGAAAATATTGGCACTTTTTATCTACGTATATCTCGATATTTTGCAAATCAAACTGACCAACAAAGTGATCCTTAATGTAATGTAAGTATCCCCTTATCGTAAAATGGTAGTACTTTGTTCCGATGTCTCTTTTTAGGTGGATTTTAGCATTGGAAAGGTAACTTGGTGCGAACGGCTTTGTTTACAAAATGGCTGAAAGCTGAAAACCGACCTAATTTTAGCGCTTCTTTCCTACTTGCATGGTGTTCATGGGATTGATGTAACATCTTTTTCTCATAGATTTAAGTCTAATGTACGTCTGTTATGTCTTAGATTTTTGTATTTCACCCGTGTTTTAATTTTCTGGGACAGTTAGATCCGTTCAAAATCTAAAAATGGCGTCAATGGTGATTTTTTTTCGCGATACGGTGATATTTTGTGCACAGGTTTTCACTATATATTTAGGGTCAAATGATGGAAAATTGCTAATTAAAATGTAAATTAAGAGTTATTTTTCAACGGATATGAATTAGATTTTCGTTTTTTTATTTGATAGCAATAATAACGTAGTTTTGTAAGACCAGTACCGCTAGTCAAATTACCATCCATCGCTAAAACGCGCAAGACGGAATAGCATTGACCGTGTTTAACTCGCGTTAAAGATCAAAGTTAATTATATATAGAGGTTTTAATTTCAAAGTTTTACAGAAAATTTCATCAGCTTTCCAATTAGGTTGGTGATAAAAGCCTGACCAGACCAGACCAGACCAGACCAACGGAAAGTGCCGATTTAATCATACGGACCGTACCGGAAATTTCCGTAAATATGACTAAATCAATGACGAATGAAAGAAACGTTGTTGTTAGCATTATGTTTGCAGAAGGGTTATTTGTAAATGTTTTGATAATAAAATTGTCCGATTTAAGGCATTGTTTGGGTTATATTCTAGCATTTTATCTTTAAATGTAATAAATAAAAGGACGAAATCGAAAAGTACCGACGCATTAATTACTGCTATATCAATTAAAGATATTTTTTTTTCGCGACAGGTAAACTAACACTATATATTATTTTTCACACAAATAAGACGGCAATAAGAGAACAATTAATTGCACTTCGTTTTCTACTAAAGATGAAAGGGGATCCCAAAGTAAAATAATAATCAAGTAACCAATTATTATTTCTAACAAATTACAGAAATGGCAGTTTGCCATTTCTCAAGAGCGATATCACTTTGTCGATGACCCTTTTATACAAGATAAAAAGACAGATCACAAGGTAAAATTCTAATGTTTATAATAATTAAAAAGCTGCTGTATAATAATTATTGTCAGTACTCAAGCACAATTTATTGTACTTTGTCAATATACATCCTATAAAAAGTTGTACGGTATCGATAGATATTTTAATAGAAAAAAGTAATTTTACTGGAAAGTTCTAAGAGTATTTGTAAGATGTGCTGTTTTTGAAATGGCTCATGTTGTAGGACACAGCCAGGCGAAGTACTAAGAAAAGTCCTTTGAATCTGGAATAATATCAGTGAAAGTATTCATTGGATTTAAAACAAATGTGTTCTTTTTTTAAGTTTTCTGTAAGTTGCATGTACACAATTGTGTATGTTGCATTAATTAACACGGACGCAATGTCTCAATCGGTTTAAATAAAAACCTAATCGTACATTCACTCACTCATTCATTTTAAAATAATGTAAATATAGTAAAGTCATTATGTATAAATATCTATTGCTCGTTTAATCCTATTGCTCATACATAAAATATGACTTTTATTTTTCAACGCGTATGCTTAAAGAAAAATTCAGCCCTTTTCTTATTTAATATTTCTATCTAAACGCCAAAGTTCCGACTCACAATTGTAAGATGTAAACGACGTTAATAATTGTTACGTTTTGGGGAGATATGTGTTCTGTTACCTTTTTTTGCAGTTTTATTTTCGCTTTGCATCGTGAGACTTATTACATGCTTTCTTTTTGTCATTTTTACCTTGGCACAAAACAAAATAAATGGTCTAGACGAAATGTTTTCTTTTTCAATGGAACGTAATTTCGACGTCATTTTTTTCAACTGGACATTTAAGAGTAGGCACTGGGCGTGATCATATGCACATTTTAAAGATGATGTCAGAACAGGGGTACAATAACTGTAGGATTTTTCAGAAACTGGACAATTTTAAAAACACGTTTAAGCGATATTTTGGTTTGTAAAATAATGGAGTATCTTTTATAAACTACGGCTAATGGTTACATACCCTCATTCAGCACTTTCATGGTGTAATATAAATATACATATGCTCAAGGACAGACCATCTGATTATTGTTATGAAAACCAACTTTGTAAAAAGATATAACTTGACTTTACTTCATATTACTTTTATAAGCACAGGACCAGAACTCTATGAAACAGTCACTGAGCGTACTTAATATAACATGCAAAACTTGTTCTTTAACCAATGTTAAATAAAGAATTAAACACTAAATCCGCTTGTTTCTGACAATTCCTGGTTGATAACTGTGCTGACTGAGTAATGGCTGCTTGTTATTTTCCATGGTCACTATGTGTGTTACATAAAACGACCACTTGTAACATTTGTATGGCTGATGTACATACACCATATTATATTCTTTGTCTGCATATTTAGTTGTGCATTAATATTAACAGGCGGACCTCTAGTGAAATTGTGCGTACGTATAGACATGACACTGATGAATGTTCCATATTTAACCGTACATTTATTTTCGGTGTCAGACTTAAATAGCAATTTACTATAATATACATGTATTTATAGATTAATTGGAATTCTACATTGATTTCACCCCTTTCACGAATAGCTTAGTGGATAATATGTTTGTCTGTCAATCTTTGGAGCTGTGAGTTCGAGCCATATGTCTGCCATGTTCTATCATACTAGTTACGGCTCGGGTAATATAAATATATCTAAGTGGGTAATCCCCATTTACCTCTCCAAGAAGCTAAATATCATATGATATAAAATATCATCTGCATACCCAATTACCGAGTAAAAATGGAAATGTATAGGCAGCACCACGGGTACAGCGAGCGAGTTCGAGTGGATTAACACTTTGTTATTTAAACTCTTTGTACATATCTATACGTATTGTAATGAAGGGAAGCGAAAAATGTATATTAAAAATACAAGAAAGTTAACAAAGTGTCATAATGATATGAATAGCAAAGAAAAAATACGACAGGTGTCATAACGTTAAAAATATTAGTACAAATATTCCATCCCCAATTGGAACTTACGGTGTCAAGAATGCAACCTTACCAATTACTACAACATCGGTTCATTACATTCTAACGGTTCGTATTTTAGTAACTCAATGTAGTTAATGCGTAAATTAACGAAAACGTCCGTAAAGGTCCTCCGTAAACATTAGCTTAGTTTACTCGCAATAATAATTAATAATCCAAATATTATTGGTGTCAGGTGTTACATTATGATAAACATTGTATGCGTTATATACCTACTGCCATTATATCTTAGCTAATAAAGAGTGAACTTTATTTATATTTTCTATTACATATGATACTATATAATTTGTTTCTTAAAATTTTTTTAGTTCTACTTTATACATGCAGTGTTGTTTTATTTTAAATAAACTGTTGTTATCCGTCTGATGATTATAACGAAATAAAATATAAGCATTCGTAATTGTTTTAGTCATATTTACGGAAATTTCCGGTACGGTCCGTATGATTAAATCGGCTCTTTCCGTTGGTCTGGTCTGGTCTGGTCTGGTCAGGCTTTTATCACCAACCTCCAATTATGCCATTTTTTTATTTAATGTGATATTTAAATGACACAATGACGGGCACTTTTGCATACAACTATCGGACAAATACCAGTTTACTCGCTCGACGTGATAAATGCACGGTGAGATAAACGCTTCCAGGTAAAAATCGATAACCGAGACAAGATTATCAGTACGATAAGACATTTATAGAGGGCGTTTCCGGACCATACTATTTGAAAGACCTTGCTTCATGTGACTGTGCTTTTCCTGCAAACGCGGAAGTAACAAACCACAGTATTTCAAATAGTTGGCTATTTAATGCCATTCAATTGTTTCTTTGAGATCTTAAACAAATGGGAAATATAATTTTCATCCTTTTTACTTGTGTAAATTCATCTTAAGTAAGAAAAATAATGAGAGAACTCATAATTACTTGACTGAGGACTTTTCAAGTCGTCTCCGTCGGCCATCTTGAAAACTCGAATTGTCTCCCTTCTTTCATTTTGGGCGGGGATAAAAGCCTGACCAGACCAGACCAACGAAACGGCCGATTTAATTTTAATGACTGCTTATCAGTATCAGTAGAATAATTCGTACTTCTGACAAAAAAGCAACCGCGCATTTTTCGAGAAGAAAATTGACTTGCTATGTGTGGGACCCAATGTATAAATTGTTTTTAAATTTCCTGCATTTGGGTTACACAACACGGTTTAATGATCGGAGAACGTATTTTTACCTAATGTAGCAGCTGACAAAAGTTGGTCAAGAAAATTCGCTTGTTTCACTCGATTTTTAAAAAGAATATAAAATGCTTTGTGTGGGACTCGAAAAAAAAATGCTATGTGTGGGACACAAGTTATGAACCCTGTTTCTTTTCGTGATGAGAGCAAAATCAACGTTATTCATGCCTTTGGCCATTAAGCAATACAAAAATGGCATATAACTGTTCTGTGACGTCTTCGTTTACGTTGGCTATTATTGTTTTATTTCTTGATGGATTGCTTTCATACTCACACACATCGACTTTTAATGTTACATTGTTATCTTTCAAACATGAAACATATCACTTTAACATATACAGATAGCTCTTGAAATAATATTTATATCTCTTTAAGCTATAAGCTAACATTTTAAAGATATCTTTGAGTGTAACTTTTTAAAAGTTGACGGTTGTCAGAAAGACACACAGTCGGAATTTGCCAACGCATAACAGTCTTGAAAAAAGTTTAGAGAACTCGATCAAATCCCTTTTCTTTTGATGTTGCCAAATCATTGACCCATAGCACATTTAAGTCATTTTCAATCAAAGACGTAAATCTGTGAGTCTTTCTGACAAATGTGTCATTCCTTCTATGGCTCAACTTCCCTATCTTGAATGACTAAAATGTCAGTTTGATCTTCATATGTAGAGTTTCGTTGACTATGTGATTTTGGATCTGCAATGTCAAAATCATTTATCAATGATTTTCGTCTTCTTTTTTAAATTGGTTTTAATATTTGGTGTTCTTTTGAAGGGGCTGTATCTTCTGGGACTCGTCAAAGTCACAAATGGCGATCTTGGTACATGAAGTTTTATGTCCGTCTGAGACTGGCGTCTTGAATGATTTAAACGTGGCTTGTTAACAAGACATAACTCCATCTGCAAACGGAAGTGGCATAAAACGTTTCTTTTTGACACGCACTTGCGTCGGCGACTGGCTGCATTCAAACTTAGTTAGATAATCTCTTGCTTTCCATTCTGGATCTGAAAAAAGTGCGACATAGTTCGCTTAGTTTTGTGAAGCATTGCAAGCACGTATATGTTAATAGATATGAAAGAGGACTTAACATGCTGCTAACGAACGTTTATAAATGTGAAGAGCATATTTTACTTGCGGCTTAAAAAAATGATCGAGTTGAGAAATATCATTTCTGCTTACAAGTATTATGTACTAAATTTAATGTTTAGAAATATGACATTGGCCTTCAGTGGGTCTGCCAAAATAAAAAAGAACCTTGAAGTAATAATTACCTTGGCAATTACTTTCTAGTATTTGATGAGTTATCGCCTATATTAAGTGACTGCAGAAAAAAGTGTTGTATTTAAATGCATTTAGAAACTTTTGAAGTGGTCAGTTTTCAACAAGTTATGCATGGAATGAACATATCTGAACAGTTGTGGAAAGGCTTCATGCAAGGAACATCCTTGCCAAGTTATATCATCATCGTCCAATTGGTTTCAGAGGAGATGTCGTTTGAAGGAAAATGTTAACGGACGTACGACGTACGCCGTACGACGGACGCCGGACGGAATGCGATCCTCATAGCCCACGTTGTGCTATATTTACGGAATTACAGAAAATCTGTAGACTTTTCTTCGGATTCTGTCAGCATGTGACGATACTGCATGCATAATTATATCACCCTGTGTTCGTCGACCGACGTTCATCGTCAACATGATTTTTTAATGGTATACTTTCTTTTTGTTACAATAAAGATATTTATACCATGACCTATATTTGCAATCGGAACAACCCCTCTTTACAGAGCAGATTTTTTCATAGTGTGTAGTGGCAACGGCCAAATTCTTCTCTTCTGGAAACGTTTCCTGTTTACATCAAAAGACGCTCTTACTATTGGTTACACGCCCCGTAAAAAGATAAGTAGACGACTTACATGAGAAATTATGTTACTACTATTGTTTTACCTTAACAGAGACGTACCACGCATCTAACTTACGTTATTTACTCATTTACTCGAAAAGTGAAAAATGATATAGATGTATGTAAAATGGTAAGGCCACACCAAATTAATTACTTGGTCAACGGATTTCCCGCTCCATTATTTTTTAAAATAAAAAAAAATATTATTTTTTTAAATTTGAGCTTCCGCCCGCATCAGTTTTATAAACCAACATCAAAAATTCAAAGCGGGCGTATTTGTCGCAGTGAACTTGTAAATTTAGTACTTTCAAATCAACAATTCAATAAAAAACGCCAGCAGAACATGTTCCCGCTACTTTATTTGTATAATCATGACTACCATATTGTCAAAATGGCAGCAAACTAGTACATGTATGAAAATTTTCGATGCATAGAATGACCGAAAAAGACCGAAAAAACCCCGAAAAAAAGTTTATGAAGACCAAAAACAACTTATTTTTTAAAAGAGTATATAACTTACAGTTTAAATGAAGAAATTCATAAATATTGTATTACAAATCAATTAAAAAGATCGAAAAACAAAAATTGCAGACCGAAAACTTTCTGAATTTAGCACTTCAGATTTTGTAATTGATGCAGCACAGGAACTTATCAAAACAAACAAATATTCATTACATACAAATTCCTTCATTTATTTAATACTTGAGTTATAAATCGTACATTATCTTTTTAAACAAAGTTGTTTTTGGTAAAGATAAATCATTTTTCGGTCTTTTATGGTCTTTTTCGGTCATTCTATGCACCCGAAAATTTTAATTGTTAACATAATTCAGGGTAGCGTCGGTGGAAGACGAGTTGCTGTCCAGACAAACAACTCGGAAACATTTAAAGACATTTTTGTTAAGGCTAATTCACTTCTCTCTACTGTTGTACTGTGGCACTGAAGATGAACTTCTGGGTGATAGTGATCCGTACATATGTACATGGAAGACTTGTTTACCAAATTTTCAACAGTGCGCCCTCTGTGTAAAAAGTGTCATGATAATGGCGCTGAGGCTAATACTTGGGCAAGGAAAAAATCAAGAAACTAGCAAGTTTTTAGCATTGTGAAATTGAACAATTATCTCTTGTCAAAACACTTATGGTCAGTTAGAAGAGCAGCAAAAGAGCATATGCCTTGACTCAACTAAAGAAGTTGTTTTGTGGGTTATTTTGATATGACTAACAAATGGGTTTCATTACAAAGTGTTTGGGCATAAATTAAAATACACATTCGTCTGATGGTTTTTTAAATGTTTATCTTTCAAAAAACTTGTTGTTTTAGCTGTACATGTATGTAAGAAAACAAATATATGGTCTTTTTAAATGAATAAAAATATTTTCTTGCAAGAAACACTTTATTATACCCCTGCAAACTTAGTACTGGTGTATATAGGAGTCACTTTGAGGACTGTACCTTTTTGTCAATTTATATTTAAGGTGTCTGTAGCTCTTTTATCTATTTCCAAGTTTTTTTTATCTGTTTTGACAGTGAATATTTGTTTTTGTGAGGAGTTTTTATTTCTTTTACCAAATCGCTCTTCGCCCGCTCCAAAAATGGTTGAGTTGGGAAAAAAAATTATTTTTTTTTCGCTCGCTCGCTCCCATTTTTTTAGGATATATTCCGATGACCAAGAAATTAATTTGGTGTGGCCTGACTAATATTAAAAATCAAAATAAATTAATCAATACACAAAAAGCGTTAAGAGATGTGTTGTTGAAGATCTTCCAGTGCGTTATTAAAGTGACGACAGCTTGCTTTGTCATTAATTGTCGTGTTATTAGTTTAAACATAATTTATTCTCATATATACACATGTATGCACACAGTATACCAATTTCAAAAATACATAATGGAAAAGGATATAATGAAAGACAAAACGTCTTTGTCGTGTACTTGAGGGAATATATCAGAATTCTACGAATTAGATGCGTTTAAAATAGTTTATACGATTTGATACAAATATAAACAAAACAGAGAACTTCCACGGTATTTTAGAATAAGAAGACACGCTGAAAATTCATTATATGACTTGACCTTTAGACTTAAGACAAAAATGCGTAAACTAGTTCTTCGTGGTATTGTTATTACCCCGATACTTTTGACTTATTCTATCATTTACATGAATAAGGTATCGCATGGTTCAAACAGTGACAAAGTTGTCTTGGAAAAAGATGTATTTGGAAATTTAGATAGAAATGTACATGTAGCATATGGTGTTATCGGAATTCTAAGCCGGGACAAAGATTTGGACAAACGAAATATTCATCGAAAGATTTTTTCAAGAAATGAACGAAGCAACGTATTTATTCGTTTCTTACTCGACAGACCTTCCGAGGAAACACTCAAGGAATCACGTATGCACTCTGATATCATATTTCTAAATGCCACTCATTCTGGATATGCTGTTCGTTTTGGAGAAAAACTTTACAAATGGTTAACTATAGTAACTAACATGTTTCCTGATGCAAAGTTTGTAGGTAAAATGGACGACGATGTCTATATATGCGATACATCTTTTAAAGTTATATGGAAACATTTGTCAGCCCTTATGTACATCGGATGGGCTCATCACTTTGGATGGAAGGACATATCAGCGGAAAACAGAATCGATGAGATGTTTGTAGTTATAGGTAGCGAGTTGGTTCAACGAATTACAAAACGCAAATACTGTGATGATGGGTATAAATGTAATTCAACCAGAGACTTGGTCGATGAAAATTATGCAGATGTTTCCTTGGCTATTTGGTTGTCTATTTATAATGATGTGAAGTCAATTCAACTCAACAAAATCGTTGTTCACTCGCTAAAGGCTAAATATGTGCCAGGGATGTGTACAAAATATTTTCTGATACATGCAATTAAGTCAAACGAAATATTACATAAAATGTATTCCGATCAACATTCCACAGAACTGATATAGGCAAATAAGTCGAAGTCTGAATGGCGAAATATGGTCAGAAGGAATTGATTTTCTAAGACAATCATCATAAGAATAAGCCACATAATTAAGTCATACTTAAGTTTAAAAATATTTCGCTGAGCTACACAGGTCAACTAACTAAGATTATACTAGAGTGGTCAGCAACATCTGGCAAAAGGCAGTGGATATTAGATAATTCAGTCTATATCAAGATTTCTCGCCGTTTCATCAGTCTCCATCAAGATTTGTCGCCGTTTCATCAGTCTGTATAAGGATTTGTCGCCGTTTCATCAGTCTCTATCAGGATTTGTCGCCGTTTCATCAGTCTCCATCAAGATTTGTCGCCGTTTCATCAGTCTCTATCAAGATTTGTCGCCGTTTCATCAGTCTCTATCAGGATTTGTCGCCGTTTCATCAGTCTCTATCAAGATTTGTCGCCGTTTCATCAGTCTCTATCAAGAATTGTCGCCGTTTCATCAGTCTCTATCAAGATTTGTCGCCGTTTTATCAGTCTCTATCAAGATTTGTCGCCGTTTCATCAGTCTCTATGAGGATTTGTCGCCGTTTCATCAGTCTCTATCAGGATTTGTCGCCGTTTCATCAGTCTCTATCAAGATTTGTCGCCGTTTCATTAGTCTCTATCAAGATTTGTCGCTGTTCCATCAGTCTCTATCAGGATTTGTCGCCGTTTCATCAGTCTCTATCAGGATTTGTCGCCGTTTCATCAGTCTTTTTCAAGATTTCTTAGTTTCTTAGGATCCCTTTGATAGCTTCAAAAATATATTTATCAACAAAAAAACCCATAAAGTTTTCTTTTTAAAGGAGTGTCCAGAACAAGTTCATTCTTCATTCTTTGATTCTATTAACAGGTTAAGGGTAGCATTTTCCATACGCGTTGCAATTATTTGTATTTTCGTGAAATATTATTTCAATTAGCATCAATGAAACAGTTATCACATATTTGCAGTAACATTATTATGTTCTCTGTGCATTAATTATCAAGTACTCTTCATAGTGATGGCGTTAACACTTTACTGCTAATTGAAAAGTTCTTAAAGATTAGATATAGATAAGCATTTTTATTAACATATATCATCAGTAAAAGTAACCGTGAAACTGCAACTTCCGATATTTTGTATTTCGTGGAAGACACTTCCATTTTTGTATGCGGTTCTGCGAACCAGATCGTAATACAGAATCTGACGTTGGAAACATTACGACACTTAAAAACTACAACAATTGTTACACGTTTGGACAAGACAAGTATTTTATTTTAATTGTGACCTCCACTGTGGTCGATTGGTTACGGCCTTTCGGACTTGTTATCGATAAACATATCATAAATTTAGAATCATGGGTTCGGGTTCAACTACCTTATGAAGAAGTTGACAGTTCCGTACGATTGATCGGCGGATAGAACAAGTCTTTCCCAAAAATGATTGTTATGTTAACTGCTTGCTTGTAAATATTAACTGAAATACTGTTGAATTTGGGCCGTTTAAACTCGATGACAAGAGACAATATTTAATTCTAAATTTATTTCGACAGAATAAATATATGAGGAACCGTTTAAACTGGTCCCTGAAAGAACGCCAGTCTCCTTGCTTTATCTGTTAAATACATGTATAGCTTTTTATTAGATCACTCTAAAATGTATGAAGAATCACAAAACTTATAAAAATCAGAAACTAAACCCGTAAACACGATAATTATATGATATGACCATCACGATAAAAAAAATTATTTCAAAGAAATACTCTTCCTTACACAGAAAATACATAGAATTGCATGCCCGCCAACGGATGTACAATGTATCTTGACCGTTTGTCGGACAAAATGGCGGCTAGTAACCACATCTTAACGTGTTAATTGTATCAGCTAGCTTTTTGATTGGTCTGATAACAGAATCTTACCTGTATCTAAATAATAAAGGGAGATACATGTATTTAAAATCCAGGCAAGATCGATATATAATTCTTTACTATACACTTCTCCTCCTTGCCTGTTATCTTTGTATATAGTTTGAATTTATTCCCTTTAGTGCTTCATGAAATATGTACAAGGCAAGATGTTTTTGATAAAGGGAGATGATTGGAAAAGCAGGCAAGGAAGTTATGGTTCTTGGACACTGCATTTTTCCTCTCCACGTGCTTTATAATTGTATGCAGTTTGAACAAAAAACCTTCAGCACTTATAGAGTTATGCGAAAATGGGGCATCGCAGAGTTAATGTTCCTGTGCACTGCACTTCTTCGTAATCTCCTCATTCATTATGCAGTTGGAGATTTATGAAGTAAGATCTTGGCTATTGTGGATTTCTTACACGCTGCACAATAAATTGAATTTTCGGCAGCTACTTCAGAATACAGAGGTGTGTTTCATTAAAATTTATGGTAATACAAGCAAACAGCACATCACATAAAATCGAAAAATGACTGTAGAATTTTTATTTTTGAATTAAATATAGTGTTGTGGGTATTCATTTTCTTAGCTAGATCATTATTTATAACAATTTTGAAGCAATCTTCGAGAAAAAGTTGATTTTCATTTTTTCAACCTCTTCCGATTTTCACACTAATGTCTTATTACTTAAATTATATGAGCTGAAACGTTATAAGCCGCCTCTTTAAAGTGTACAAATGCTTTCTAGGTATGTTTAATGTTCAGCATTTCCTATAAAGCATAACATTAACATGATTAACGGTGCTGGATTAAAAACGCCTATATAAACCGTTGATGACGTCATAAATACAACGTAAATCACTCAATTTACTTCTTTGTTTTTAAATATGAAAAGGGAAAATTGAAGTCAGCTGTAATAATAAATAGAATACAAGGTTACTGTCTTTTGATAACAGTTGATATCGAACTCGGATAAATATCGACCAGAAAGCCTCGGCAAGCCTCGGCTTCCCTGGCCGATATCATCCTCGTCCGATATCAACTGTTATTAAAAGACAGTAACCTTATATTATCTATTTATACGATGAATTATATTTGCAATTGGAACAACCCCTCTTTACAGAACAGATTTTTTCATAGTGTGTAGTGGCAACGGCCAAATTCTGCACTTCTGGAAATGTCTCCTGTTAACATCAAAATACGCTCTTACTTTTGGTTACACGCCCCGTAAAAAGATAAGTAAACGACTTACACGAAAAATTATGTTACTACAATTTTTTGTACCTTAAAAGAGACGTACCACGCATCTAGTACGTTATTTACTCATTTACTCGAAAAGTGAAAAATGATATAGATGTATGTAAAATGGTAAGACAAATAACATATAATATGTCCCGATTGTATACAAAACGCCTGTATAACGACATTTTACAATAAATTTCTATCCAACCAAAAATTATGAAACGAGTGTTTATTTTGGTTTACTTACATGTTATATAACGGTGTTTGGACTGTCTTAATTGACAGAACATGTTTGGCGATATGTAATGAAATTATATGCAAAGAACATTTCACTATGTATAATAATATACTTTCAGTATTGACAAAATGCCGGTGAATGATGAACTGTTGCCGAGATATAACTAAATAAAAACCAAATGCAGCGATAAAATACATATACACATGTACATAATGAGCATTTCACTACATATCATAATATTTGGACTTTCAGCACTGGAATTTACCTGCATATAATGAAAATGTAACTTCATATAACGATATGTGACTTTTAACATTCATATGCATGCAACAGATGTCTTACGATATGCATGTATAGTATAATTGGCTTTTGTCATACAGTGAATGTGTTCCATAAAATATCGATGTGGTAAATGTAATTGACTAATATTAAAACTCAAAATAAATTAATTACACCAAAAGCGTTAAGAGATGTTTTGTTGAAGATCTTTCAGTGCATTATTAAAGTGACGACAGCTTGCTTTATCATATATTATTCTACGAATTGTATGCGTTTAAAACAGTTTATACGATTTGATACAAATACAAACAAAACAGAGAACTTCCACGGTATTTTAGAATAAGAAGACACGCTGAAAATTCGTTATATGACTTGACCTTTAGACTTAAGACAAAAATGCGTAAACTAGTTCTTCGTGGTATTCTTATTACCCCGATACTTTTGACTTATTCTATCATTTACATGAATAAGGTATCGCATGGTTCAAACAGTGACAAAGTTGTCTTGGAAAAAGATGTATTTGGAAATTTAGATAGAAATGTACATGTAGCATATGGTGTTATCGGAATTCTAAGCCGGGACAAAGATTTGGACAAACGAAATATACATCGAAAGATTTTTTCAAGAAATGAACGAAGCAACGTATTTATTCGTTTCTTACTCGACAGACCTTCCGAGGAAACACTCAAGGAATCACGTTTGCACTCTGATATCATATTTCTAAATGCCACTCATTCTGGATATGCTGTTCGTTTTGGAGAAAAACTTTACAAATGGTTAACTATAGTAACTAACATGTTTCCTGATGCAAAGTTTGTAGGTAAAATGGACGACGATGTCTATATATGCGATACATCTTTTAAAGTTATATGGAAAAATTTGTCAGCCCTTATGTACATCGGATGGGCTCATCACCTTGGATGGAAGGACATCTCAGCGGAAAACAGAATCGATGAGATGTTTGTAGTTATAGGTAGCGAGTTGGTTCAACGAATTACAAAACGCAAATACTGTGATGATGGGTATAAATGTAATTCAACCAGAGACTTGGTCGATGAAAATTATGCAGATGTTTCCTTGGCTATTTGGTTGTCTATTTATAATGATGTGAAGTCAATTCAACTCAACAAAATCGTTGTTCACTCGCTAAAGGCTAAATATGTGCCAGGGATGTGTACAAAATATTTTCTGATACATGCAATTAAGTCAAACGAAATATTACATAAAATGTATTCCGATCAACATTCCACAGAACTGATATAGACAAATAAGTCGAAGTCTGAATGGCGAAATATGGTCAGAAGGAATTGATTTTCTAAGACAATCATCATAAGAATAAGCCACATAATTAAGTCATACTTAAGTTTAAAAATATTTCGCTGAGCTACACAGGTCAACTAACTATGATTATATCAGAGTGGGCAGGGACATCTGGCAAAAGGCAGTGGATATTAGACAAATCAGTCTCTACCAAGACTTGTCGCCGTTTCATCAGTGACGCCGTTTCATCAGTCTCTATCAAGATTTGTCGCCGTTTCATCAGTGACGCTATTTCATCAGTCTCTATCAAGATTTGTCGCCGTTTCATCAGTCTCTATAAAGATTTGTCGCCGTTTCATCAGTCTCTATAAAGATTTGTCGCCGTTTCATCAGTCTCTATCAAGATTTGTCGCCGTTTCGAATTTTGACCGTAAATGATTATTGCAAATATGTTTGCCACTTGCTGTTATATGCGAGCCCGATTTAGAGGTGATGTTATCCACGCATGAAAAATGTAATGATAAACATGCACAGGTATTTCACTCCAACTGTTTTGTTTTCTTAATCTTTTAAACATGCTGTTCGAGAATAATGAAGACAGTGGACAGGTGTGTGGAATTTGCGACCGACATCTTTTAAGCAAGTCTGTTATTTCAGAGAACAAAATATACAGAAGCAGTAGTCTGAAAGTTTTTCACGTACTGTGGCAAACATTTGCGTAAAAATACGCGGATGTACGAGTTTCCAAGAACCATTACTATGAGAATAGCAACAAAAAATTTGAAATTAGCGTGTTTAGTGTCGCAGTTCGCAATACATTTTCCATTGCGTCATTGGAACGCATATTTCCTACTTGTGCCTTTTCCACTCCGGTATTCCGTCCAAAAACCAGGTAACTTTGTAAAACTCTTCCGGCATTACTCAAACCATTTGTGGCTTGTATATTTGTTGTGTTCCAGTTTTACAATAACAACAATGTACTTTTAAAAACACCCATGCCTGTGGATGATATTTTAGACACTCCGTTGTTATGATGTATGTCCGGCTCGCTTGAACCAAAGTTGCTTTCCAGTCTTTGCTTAGAATTTGGATTAAAATTAATTTTGAACCTTATTTGAATTCTATGGAACAGTTTTGGTGCAAAACGGACGTATGGACGGACGGACGGTCAGACGGTCAGACGGACGGACGGACGGACAGATTAACAGACATACATCCATGGCAAAAACAACATATCTCCTCAAGACATTATTCTTCTAAAGTAACTGATTATTACGTAAGTGCTGAAAATTGTAATTATACAAACGCGCCATCTGGTGTAATAATGCGAGTGGACGTTTCAACAGTGCGTGATGATATGCATTGTTCGTCCAACTGGCATGCGTTGTTTTGCTTAGATGTATTATGCCGATGTCAGTATAACGTATCTTTGTTGGTCTATATTAGTAGTTGGCTAATATGTTAAAAGACGTTAAAATCATACATTTCAAGTATGACACACGCAGTTATTAAGAAATACATTTCGATTCAGTATTATTTATAGAATGTTATGATGAGGGTATGAATGACAGCCAAACAATGCAGTCCGACCGATTACTCAATCATCTTTAAATATAAGTTAAGTTTAATAGCAAATACAGAACACTGAAATATGAAATAATGTAGAATACAACATTTCATCTCTCAGAAAGGTGTAATCATTTTTCCAGTTTTAAGCATAGAACATATCAAAAAGAAACATGTAATATTAGATGGACAAATACACACGTAACAATGCAAGATGGGATGTCAGAAGGCTGAATGTAATTTTGGCACCAAAACTGTTCCATAGAATTATACAGACAATTTGTAAATCAGAAGATACATCGTCTTGCCAGTTTGTGAATGAGAAGGGTAGACATACTGGTTTGGACAGAAATCTACGTTATTGAATTCATTGCAATGGAATTATAGATGAGGAACACATTTTATTTTGATGTGTCCAATGAATGCTGAATTTTGTATGAAATATATCCAGCAAAAAAATTAAAACATTTAGTGTCATGTAGCAATGATTTAATACAATGAGAAATTTAGCTATAGTTAAAATAACTACCCCTCTCAGTTAAGAAAAAGAACTTATTGTTTGATTATCTTTCATACCGCCTAAAATACTTTGATTTAAACTAAAGTGTAAGACTGTTACCACAGATGTTACGACTATTTTGTTTACAAAGTAACCTTTGCAAAAAATTAATATGTTGTTCTCATATATATACATATACTGTATCATGATGTATATTAAATGTACGAATTCCCGCTTCAACGTTAAGGTAGCGCCTCCTCTTAGACCGAGTGTTCTAAAATAACTGCTTTCTGTATATATTTAATTTAATTCCATTTCTAATACGAATGGTCATATATCCAAACACATATTTCGAGGGAACAAAGTTAGCTAATTTTCTTTGCTTTATTGAAAGTCCGCATCGAAATTGGCCCACAAATTCATTTTTTTACAGTTTTACATCTACATCGTCAAAACAGTCTATTATTCTATTTATCTAGAAAACTATGTCACTTATTTTTTCATATCTGTTTTCAAACAGGAGATATTCAACATAAAATGTTTTTACCGTTTTTTTCCTTCCCCTACATTACGTAATTACATATTACAAATCCCTGACACAGTTCCCTCGGCAATAAAATAAGTTTTATATGTTTTTACCCGCGTGTTAATCGGGCCCCAATTAAAAAAGTTATCTTTGTTCAAAGTATGTCAATTGAGTGATATAACAAAGTGTCAAAAATGCCGTAATTTGAATTACGAATTTTTCATAAGTGCATTCAACAATAGACATTAAACTTTGATATTATTTGGCACACTGAAGCCCCTTTCAACAGTGACAGTCTGATATCTATTCCAAAAAGAGATATCTCTCTAATTTGAAAGAGATATCTTTCATCTTAATAGAGATATCTCTTTCACGGCCATTCCTATACCCCCTCCCGCTTCGCGGCGGGGAATAACAAGTATACATTATGCTTGATGGTCCGGGTGTTTTTTTTGACGTAGTCGTATACTTTTGATTTGAACTTCCGCTGGTATGGACGCGTTGCTAACCAACTTCGTTATAATGTGACCAATCAGAATCTGCAAATTATTGGCTAGCGTTTCGGTACCGGAATAAGCAGTGTACTGCCCGGGAGCCTTCTGAAACACAAAATGTGTATATTTTTTATATTATAGTTATTTATAATAAATCCTGTTGCAAAAAAAAAACAGAACACGAGAACACGTTATGTCAAGGTTTCTGGACAGTACGAAGATCAACTTTTGTATTCAACGAGGTGTTGTCCGGGGCCGGACATCTAGCGTCATTGATTATTGGCTAGCGTTTCGGTACCGGAATAAGCAGTGTACTGCCCGGGAGCCTTCTGAAACACAAAATGTGTTTATTACGTCACCTACGTCGACCATCTTTTTTTTTTAAAGATATTATTTGTTTAAAATGAGTTTATTTCTATCAGGCCTTGATTAAACATTGTTTACTTGATATTTTGTATATGTTTACATGCGTTTACGTGATAGTAGATTGGTAGGGGCGGATTATTGGGGTAGGGAGGTGGGGGTATAAACGTGTGATTGCGGGGTATCTATACTTCTTACCCTTACTGTTTCAAAGACTATGCTTGAAAACTCTCTCATGCTTCTATCTTTTTTCAAAAACAAACAACTACATTACACAGAATTTCTATAAATCTTTTTTAACACTATATGTCGCATTTTTTGCGGACTTTTCGAAGAATAAGGAGGGCTATTGCGGTCAGCCTTGCATTGTCGTTGCACATTTGGTTTATAAGTTTTACACACAAACTACTATCATGGACATATCTCAGTAACTACATATGGGATGGATTTGAAACTTTACTAATGTGTTCAGGGGTATCGAACGAGCAAATGAGATACTTTTTGACATTATTTACAGTATATGAGACAATGCACCGGAGACTTGTGAGACTAGCTATTTCCAATAGCCATCTTGGCATCAATGCAGTCACAGGGGAAATACACGCCATAGATGTTGCAGGTAATGTGTATTTCTAGTTAATTTGACAACAAACAACAAAAACCGATCAAACTATAGGGTTGTTTTTACACAAAAACATATGTACCCCCTCCCCCTACACGCACATTACCACTCTCTGTTGTGGGGAATCATGGTCAGAACTGGTTTTGGAAGTAGGTTTTTTAGGATGTATGTAATAGCTTTAAGATCTTTTATTTCTACGCGTATAGTAACTGTGACCTTGACCCCCGAACGAAAAATATTTTGCTTCACACAATTAAGAAACCAAAAAATATTTTTTTAAATATATTTTTTTGTAACAGTGACCATGACAACAACCCCCACCCCTATTTTTGCTTAAAACAATTATTTTACAGTAACCGTGACCTTGACTCCCCTAGAAAACACTTTTATGTAAAACAATTTAGACACCAAAACAAAAATTTATTTATAGTAACAGTCACCTTGACCCCCTCCCCCCGGATTGTTTTGCTTAAAGCAATTTAAAAACCACCAAAAAACTATTTTTTAATATCTATTTAGTAACAGTGACCTTGACCTTAATGACTCGCAATGCAATTCCAGGCTTTCTCTCCATGCAAGCTACCGACACGTCAAGTTTCATTGCAATTGGTCACTCCTAACTCGAGCTATTGAGCGGAAACCATTTTTCTACTTTTAGTTATAGTGACCCCGACCTTGAACAAAGGTGGTTGTAACATGCGCTCTGCGTATCGTGTCAATATTGTGAACATTTGTGGTGAGCTATTCTAAAACCCTCCAAGCGGTTCAAGAGATATGGAGCGGACACGAAATATAGTCATATGACATTTGATCTCTAATTGTGACCTTGACCTTGAGCCGGCGCGGTTGGTTCACGGGTTCTGCACATCGCGTAGTTAAGGTGGACATATGACCCAAGTTTCATTAAATGCCTTCAAGGGTTTAGGAGATACGGAGCGGACACGGAATTAAAGGTTCGAACCTTTGACCTTGAGCTATGACCTTGACCTTGAGTCGGCGCGGTTGGTTTACGGGTTCTGTACATCGCGTAGTTGAGGTGAACATCTTACCCAAGTTTCATGAAAATCCTTTGAGGGGTTTAGGGGATATGAAGCGGACACGATTTTGCCGGACAGACACACGGACAGATGGACGGACGGACGGACGGACGGACGGACAGACAGACAGACAGATATGGCAAAAACAATATGTCTTCCCCATATTCTACGGGGGAGACATAATAACAAAGTTATTTGTGAAACCATATAATGATGTACATGTACAGGCGTACTCCAATAAATAAATAATCAATGTTCTATAGCTGCCATAACAAGAATAGGGCATCAATACTTCTTACTCTTACAGTTTCAAAGACTGTTCTAGGAAACTCTCTCTTTCTTTCTTGTATCTTTTTACAAAACTTGTATCTTTTTACAAAACAAAAAGTAGAATTACATAGAATTAGATGGTTGTTTTTGTCACAAAAGCATATGTCTATCCCATGGCAGTTTGTCAATGATTGTAATACTGAAACAGGGAACACCCGAAATAAAGTAAGAAAAAAATGTTTTTTAAAATTTATTTATAGTAACAATGACACTGATCCCCCCCCTCCTCCCCCTCTCCACACCCCCGCCCGAGAAAAATAATGTTGTTTTTTTGTTTAAACTCTCTTTTTATTTACAGTGACATTGACCCCAAACCTCCTTGCCCCTCCCCCCCCCCCCCCATCTCGCTCCGGAACGAACATTTTTGCTTAAAACAATTTAAATACTAAAACAAGAGAGCAAAGATGGCCCTATATCGCTCACCTGACTACCATTGGCTATTATACAAGGGATCATGATTTTAACATAATTCGAAGAGGTCCACAACACAATGCTTAGTAATATTCCAATTATCTAAGCTCTGCCTGTGGGCCTTGTGGTTCCTATATAAGCCTTTGTGAAATCAAGAGATCCCCCCTCCCGGGAAGGGTTAATTTTGACCCGGGGGTCATGATTTGAACAAACTTGGTAAGGGTCCACAAAGCAATGCTACATGTTAAATATGAGATGAAGATTTTTTAAGTTTTTCCTATTTGCTGCCATAGCAACCAGAGTTCTGTATGGAATGGAATTCTTTGATAGAGCTTTATGCAAGGTGCATCCTTGCAACGTTTCATCAAAATTGGCTCGCTGGTTTCAGAGGAGACGTCGTTTGAAGGAAATGGTGGACGGACGGACGGACGGACGGACGACGTAAGACGGACCCCGGACGGTGAGTGACCCTAATGGCTCAGCCTGGCACTCTGTGTCAGGTGAGCTAAAAGAATTTGTTTAATCTATTTTTAGTAACAGTGGCCTTGACCTTGACCCGCAATGCAATCCCAACCTTCTTCACGCAAGCTATCTACACACAGTTCCATTGCAATCGGTCACTCCTAACTCGAGTTATTGAGCAGAAACCTTTTCTATTTTAGTAACAGTGACCTTGACCTTAAGCTAAGGTTGTTGTAACATGCGCTCTGCACATCGTCTGGCTATGGTGAACATTTGTGGTTAGTTATTCTAAAAGGGGTTCAAAAGATATGGAGCGGACACGATTTGTGACAGACGGACAGACAGACAGACAACTCGAGCAAAAACAATACCATATTAAATGGGGGAGACATAATTTCAGTAAATCTTTGTTAACAAGTAAGACGTCACATTTTAAGCTCGACTATTCGTGGAATAAGGATGGTTATTGCGGTCACCCTTGCATTGGCGTTGCATATTTGATTAAAAGTTTTACATGCAAGCTACTATCTTTGACATTTACTAATAACTACGTAAGTGATTGATTTGAAATTATACTTTGTGTTCAGGGGTATAAGACAAGTAAGTTAGATAACTTTTGATAGAACTTACAGTATATGAGTCATCGTATCGAATATTTTTTCCCGTATCTCAAATTTCGGGATTTTGGTCCTGACTTAATTTTAGCTAATATAATATTCGCTATTTTGTATTAAGTGGAATTCATAAACGCGATTTTAACTTAGGGCAAAATTTACATTGATACCGTTTTATAAACAAAGGGAGATCACTGTGGGACACTGCTGTATATTGGTTTACCGGTGTCCCGAACTGCTCCGGTGTTTTGTTGGTTTTTGTTTTGCTGAACATATACATTTATTAATACATGTGTATTCAGTTGGTAGCCTACAGGCATTCACCTAATTACTGTTTTTACTGGCAAGACATAGCACTAAAGTACATGTATATTGATACTATATACTTGATTCTTAAGAGAGATGTCCACTTTTTCAAGCCCGTTCTCTATTATTTTGCTGTTCGATTTTAGGTAATCAATTAATTTTTTAAAAGAATAAATGAATAGTTACATTGTATCAATGAATGAATAAATTGTGTTTTATGGCACGTCGATAATGACTTTCGCACTTTGAAACTTGGAGAAAGTCTCCAGTTAGATAACTCGTGACTGAATTTAATCAAATTACGACCCTTGTTGGGCTGAGACATTTTGGTTTAAGATTTACATACATGCTACTTTCATGCACATAGCTCATTAACCAGTGATGAGATTAATTTGAAGCCCCGTAAAACTTTTCACGGGTATAAGACAGCTCTTTTCCAAATTTGATTCAAATTAAGAGCCTTGTTGAAATAAAATCAATTTGATTGGTTAAAGTTTTACACGTCACATTTTTTTATTCTCCATGATTGGATTGATATAAAATTTAAGTTAAATTTAGAAACACTCCCTTAAACTGGTGTCAAATTAAATAATTAAAAAAATTATAAATAATGGACATTTGCAAGTATAAAAGTTTAAGCTATACATTCCGGTCGGTATCGGTAAAATCAGCATCGTTGCACTCTATGTAAAGTTGTTGTTGTATAATAAATAGGTGGACAGCGATTTATTACAGAAGGCATCTATGCTGATTATTTGTGCTAAAATGAGTCATGCTTCGATATATGTTGTTCTTCAAAGTTTACGTTCATTTAACACATAATTAATGTTTGGAAAATATTATCTGCTAGATTTAGGGAGTTCTACTAAAAGCCTTCACAGCGATTAGACATTCAATTTACTTGCGAATTGTTTTAATTAGATATTTTGTTAAAGTTATGTTATTCTCATATCTCAGTAATTATTTACTATTTGATTCATTTTAAACTACAAGAAAATATAGACGGGTATCAAACTTGATAACAAGAAATGATCATAGAGTTGTAGATGACCTAATATATATTAACTTAATATTTATTAATTTCAAACATTTTCGAAATAAATATTTCAATTGTACTATCAAAGTAGTTCAAAGAGTCGAGCGTACGATCATCTGACAGCTTGTATGGAAACTTGATCTCAAAATACTAATTAGTTATGTACATGATCAGTATAGATAACTGGTAATTGTGAGAATGAAAATTCAGATAATAATAGTTGCTGGTATAGTTTGTGGTGTATGACGTCATAACGTTTAATGATATCATAAATTATGTCATCAACGTTATTACAAGTATAAGGTGTTTCAACCTTAGCTACTGGTCGGGTTATTTTTGGCGATATTTTGTTTAATGTAACAACACAAAGAAGCAACAATATACAAAACCGTTAGGTTGCGCTTTCAAGTCATGCCTTTTGTTACTATGGAATTGATAAAGTGCGAACATAAAATGACGTAAGATTGTCGTAAGATGTGAAACCTTTCATTTAGACAAAATGTCATGAAAAACAATTTGAAACAAAAATGTCATGACGTCTGTACCGAGAGTTTTTTTTAACTCTTCTCGTGTAAATAAATTGAATAAGATATTGTTAAAGGTGGTCAATTACTCTTAAGCAACATGTATTCGTGAGATAATTTAATGAACAAAAAGACCCATACATGTTAGACCTTCAGAAATTTACATTTTATAACTTAGAAATTGTTTTACTCCCTTTATATGAAAGTATTTAAAACGTTGAGTATTTCTTTTATTTCAATATAATTTCTACTTTTACATTTGAATTGGATAGATTTACCAATATCTTAACATTCTGAACCAAAATCCAAGTTAAACCTACGTGTAGCTTCTGAATGATTCCAACCTATTTGGGTGCGCACCCAAGATAGGTAAAGGGAGGGATAATATCTTTTCAAACTGAATTTCTAATGAATTCCATCAAATATATAATATTTTATGTAAATATTTCACAAATATAATATAACAGGTGAATGTAATGATAGCCGATAGTGTAGAGAGTGCATAAATAAGTGTAAATGATCAGATGTTAAAGTTTCAAACAAAGCTATTACATGGCCAAATTCCAATTATAAACCTCTAAGCTAAATATTACAGAAAGCTTATTATAAGTGTTTAGTATTACAAAAGTATGATGTGAATTACTTTAAAGACTGAAACAACAAGGAAAATGTCCAATTTGGTGAAGAAAGGAGGGCTTGTCTTCTGTGACATTTTATGTGGCAAAAAAAGGAAACAAATTGAGGTGATTCCTAGACTGTAGACAAAAAGCCGACAAGAAAAGAATTGACGCGAGGCATCAAATACACCAGAGAGAATTCGTTTATTTGTTAATTTGTTTGGTATCAGGTAATGTATTTGAATAAGGCACTTAGATCACCCTTAAGATTCTTATACCTACGCCGAACTTTAATATTTTTGAAAATGCAAGATGCAACGGTTAAATTACTTATCTGTCGTACATTATAAACTTCCTTGGATAAGATCCAGTGCTTTGAAACATTGTAGACGTATTTTCAATAAAGTGTTTCTAATTTGACTAATTAAGACTTTGATGAGCTAAAACTAAAACGTGTATAGGTAACAGTGACTCACTAAACAGTACAGAAATATTTATTATTACCGGGTGACTGACTTTGCACAGTATGAGAAAGTTGATGCATTCTGCTAAGTTAACGTTATCTTCAATTTCCTTAAAAGATCGGATTCATTGTAAGTATCGGTCCTTCTGTTTGTTATAACACAATACAAGAATTCCAGTGTGTCCTGGAAAATATTTTGCGCTTTGAAGAAAGATGTTTCAGATGGAATAGGTTCTTGACCAGCCGAGAAAAGCCTAGGAAGTTTTAATACTTCCACATAAATATTTTTGGACAGATTGACAATAATTATTATATTATGGTTCAATAAAATACTGTACCGAAAAATATCCAAGGCTATGCTGGAAATTGATACCTTTGGTATTTTTCTGTTTGGTTTTGTTTGCTTGATTTGTTTAAAAATTTTGAATACATAAAGCTAACCTATGTATTTAATAAAATGTATGAAGTATTCAAGTTGTCCTATTTGCTCCCGAACTATACACGAGTCCAGTGACAGGGAGTCTTTTTGTTCGCCGTCTCTGGACCATCATACTCCCAAGTCCTTTCTGGAACATGAGATATGCCGCACATTTCATCGACTCATGCAAGACAGACTCATTGATTGAACCACTTTCATAACGCAATATGCATTGTGAAATATTTGTCGTGAGCAATCATCTAAAATATATAGATGTATTTTAACATCCAATGCTGACACCTGCTATGAGTAACTATGTGCTATGTGTATGAATATTCTATATAAGGACCAGAGTAACTTCGTTGTTCAACCAAAAGACTTAATTTTTAAATTTCAAGGGCAATGTTAATATGAGAAAATCAAAGATCCATGATAAAATTTAAGTGATGAATAAGCCAATATTTAAAAACCCACACAGAAGCACGGAACTAGAAACCACATTCCACAGTACTAAATTCAAACATAGCCCAGAATATTATCAAACAAGAGCTGTTTCTTCCACAGATTTTAGCATTTGCTGCAATATTTTATGAAATAGCCTGGGAAGTGTTGAATTGTTTTTGAACTATTTCAAGCACTGTCTGTAAAAATGTAATATTTCCCGGTAGAAACGGTTTATAGGTTGATCAGTTAAACCACAATGAACCCGACTCACAGGAAAAATGAAGATAGCATGTGGTAGAAGACAATAACTAATAATAAAGATAACAACATCTATTTTGAAATGTGTAAAAGTACATCATTAAAAATGAAATCATATTGACTTCAAAACTGATTCTTACAGGCCGACTTTTTACTGGAACACAACCATGAACTGCCCAAAAGATACCCAAATATGCCCAGAATATTGTTATTAATGTACAGTTTTTAATATTTATATGTCAAATCAGAAATATTTTATTGAAAAAAATCGTCAACAGTGCTGCAAAGAATATGTATGTATTTTTATTCAAGGAAAGGATCTATGGCGGAGAAGAACTGTAACCGTTACATCTAGCATTTTCATGTGCTTTTCATAACGAAACACAATCCGGTCTAGGTATAAAGACATCATGAGTGATCTAAATGCCTTATTCAAATACATTACCTGGTACCAAACCAATTAACAAATAGATATTTTTTCCGTCGCCTTTGATGCCTCGCGTCAATTAACCTATTTCTTGTTGTCTTTTTGTATACAAGTATAGAAATCACCTCAATGTGTTCCTTTTCTTTTACAACACACCATACTACCAGTAGACAAAGCCCTCCTGTTATATCTTTTAGCTTATACATATTTCACATCTATGCACCAATTTTCAGCGTTTGATAAGCAATTAACGTCGCACTTTTGTGGTAGTCAAAACTATAATTATCTTTCAGTTATATCTAGCTCAGAATCTTAACAATACCTTATGCAATTTACAGATACAGACGTCGTAACCTTTTTAGTTTCAAGATGTTTTTCTTTAGTTTTATATTGTTTTTGTTGTGTATGAAATTTGAATAAATTTGAAACACGATAATACTGTTAAAATAAATATTTTGCCATTTTTGCGTTTCTAAACCGATTGAGTGTACTTTATCAATTCCATAGTAGCAAAAGGAATAACTTGAAGGCGTAATCCAACGATTTTATAAATTTTTGCCTATTTGTGGGTTTACATTTAAAAGAATCTCACCAAAAATAACCTGACTAGTAGCTAACACTGAAATACCTGCTAATTGCTATTACGTTGATGAGATCATTTATGACGCAATTAAACGTCATGACATTGTACATCACACACTACACAAGCAAACATTTTTCTTACTTTAATTACTCTTCTCAAGTCTGACATACTTTGATGTTGTATTTTAGATTTTCATCTAACATGGCCAAATTTCTATATACTCATAGATTGCCTTGTTCCTTCAGACAAACATAATAATCAAGAAAAGAAAGTAGGAAAACTTTTATGAAAATCAAGAAAAGAAATATCCTGTTATTTGATGCACTGTTGAAAGTTTTTACTTAATAACCAACTATCTATACTGATCATGTACATAAAATATAGTTTGTTGTGATCTTATTTCCACACAAGCTGTCAGATGACAGCACGCTTGACTCTTCGAACCACTTTGAAGTGCAATTTAAACATTTCTAACAAAAAGGATTTATAATTGTTAAAATTTAATTACTAAAACTCTATGATCATTTTGTAGTTATCAAGTTCAATACCCGCCAACATTTTATGTCAGTACCAATTGAATCTTACAGTTAATTAGTGAAATATAAATATAACATAAGCATGAATGAAAAACATAAACACAAATTTCTAAGTGAAACTAGTTGGGTGTTCAGTAGAACACTTGTATCGCTCTCCTACACTTTGTTAGAATAACCTATAATTTCGTGACAAAATCTAAGTACAAAATGGGGCAAAACCCCTTCAAATGTGACATTGACCTACAAAACTTTGGCGGCATCACGACCCTTTTGTCATAAGCAATGCAATTTGAAAGTTTGATGAAGAAATCTTAAGAAATGGTAAAGTTACGGACGGACCGACGGACAGACGGACCGATGGACAAAGCGATCCCTATGTGTCGCATTTTCTCCGAAAAAATGTTACATTAAATTAAATCAAGGGCTAAGTAACTCGAAAGTCTGACCACTTTGATGGCTTAAAGAGACACTCCCTACAACTGGTGTCAAATCAAATTACTTTAGATCATAAATGATAGAATATTTGAAAGAATTATTGCTTAACCTAAAAGTCTAAGCTATATATTCCAGTCATTGTCGATAAAATCAGCGTTTGGAGAAAATTACCTGCTAGATGTAGGGAGTGCCCCTTTAACTGAAGTAAATCTACTCGTGGGTTATTGAGAGTGGGAATGAGACTGACAGGAGCTTGCATTCAAAACTTTTGCCAGTATTTCTAAGTTGAACAACGGTAATAAATTGAGTCATATTTGGTAAAGAGTTATCTAACTTGATTGTCTTATACCCCTGAAAAGTTTTATGAAGTTTCAAACAATCGAATCACTGGTTAATGAGGTACGTGCATGATATTAGCTTGCAAATCAAAATGTTTAAGTCCAACAAGGGCCATAATTTGAATACATTTCAGTCAAGAGTTGTTTAATATGCCTGCCAGATACCCTTGAATACTTTCTCAAAGTTTCCAAAAATTCTTGGTGCTTATTGAGGTATGTGCAGGAAAGTAACTTGAAAACACAATATCTAACTTGTTCGTCTGATACCCCTGAACACATAAGTAATAGTTTTAAACCAATCCCATGCGTTGTTATTAATCGATGTCAAAGATAGCAGATTGCATGTAAAACTTTTAACCAAATATGCAAAGCCAATGCAAGGGTGACCGCAATAACCATCCTTATTCCCTTAATAGTCTAGCTAAAACTGTGACGTCTTGCATGTTAACAAAGATTTACTGAAATTCTATGTAATACAGTAGTTTTTGTTTTCGAAAAAAGGTAGAAGCATGAGATGAGAGAGTTTCCTAGAACTACCTTTGAAACTGTAAGGGCAGGGTCCGGACCCTACCCCTGGTAAGGGTCAGAATACCCTTATCATGGCGACTATAGAGCATAGGTTATTTATTAATGTGACTTTGCCTGAACATGTACAGCATTATATGAAAACACAAATAACCTTGTTGTTTCATCAGTTTTTGTTGTCAATTAACTACAATTACATACTACCTGCAACATCTATGGCTTGCGACTGCATTGATATCAATGGAAAGAGTCCAACTCACTGACAGGCAGTACTTTGTCTCTTCCCAACTGGTAGGCATAAGTTACTGTAATACCTCTTTATTCACCGGAAAATAGAAATAAAAGAAACCTATGTTCAGAGAACTCAATATTTCAATCAAACTTGTCTATCTCATAAAAGTCATCGGAGCACTCCAAATAAAACACACATTAAAGTTCCTATAAAGAGTATACAAAAGAAAAACATTGGCAGCACCCTGAAGCATGTACATTGTATTTCCAAAGAAAAAGTGCATATCTTCTGTTCGGGCTGATCAAAGTAACAAGTGTCAATTAAATGATGATAGTAACTTCAGGGTTGTTACAAATTACGCAACATACAATTCTCTCACAATTCCTTGAACGTGGAGAAAAAAATCCTGACTTTTTTCCCAACACATGTAATTCCTAAGTAACTTACACGTAACACGTTAACCAAATGTCTTAAGTTGTCAAACAGGACCTAAATTCAGTCAACATATTATGTTACTGAACATTTTGATACCTCCGAAGACTTTATTGGAGTTTTTAAACCAATCCTAAACTTCATTTCAGAGACGATGTCTGATTCTGATATTTAGTAAATATAACTGAAGCACACATTTACCTTTGGTCCACACTTGATCTTCAGCTCCAACAGATAAATCAGAGGTCTTCTGACATCTTCCTTCACACTGTATGTCTGCATAAAGAATTAAGAATTTATAATTCAATGTTATCCTATTTACCCTGTCAGAAACTTTAAATTATTACTATTAATAGTTGCAACTTATCTCACTTTTTCCCTAAGGGCAAATAAGTCTTTATCCTTTAATATCAACCTATTATATTGCCCGGGAAAGCCACTCAGAGTTGAATAACTCGCCGCCAACTCCATCTTATGTACCGATTTTGCACGTAAATTTTTATCCTTTCTTAGAAGGTATGAATGAAAAGATCCCGTTAGGTCCATGCTTGATTACGAATATTCATGAAAGCTGAATATACAAATTGTATTTGTTTTTTTAAGCGCATCTTTCGATAAAAACTATTTTAACGTTGAAAAGCTAGCAGTCTTCTGCTTCACGTTGTGTAAAATAGAGATATAAGGTTCATTGTAAATATAATAATAATAATAATAATAATAATAATAATAATAATAATAATAATAATAATAATAATGATAATGTCTTTATCTAACGAAGGTATTAATACATTAAGAAAGGAAACATTTATTTGCAATGTGGCCTTCAACAAATTTTATTGAACAAAATTACAAACATACATATATCAAGGGCCTTCCACAGTACCAAAGCGGATGGGAAGGTACACAACTAAAGTTATCAAAATCTTCTAACGGTAAAATGCGGTTTATAAAACTTCGCACAAATAAACTTTATTAAAGTATCTTTATTTTGAATATTTTAACAAAAGTTAGGACAGTATAGCTAGACCTAAAATTCCCTAACTTCTATTTACACCCAAACGCAGAAACTAAACAACATGAAACATCATTTTAAATGCCAACATGAGTGACATGATACTGACAACAATATATTTTGTCCTTTTAACGAGCATGCAATTATGAAGGGAGAAATCAACATTTTTATTCCTTCGTCCCATATTTCGAGACAGTAAAAATAGTATAAATAAGAAACAACAAGCCTGATGTCTAAATGTTTGGACTAGTGTCATAGGGTGAGACAAATGTGCAGCCTGATCAGGAGTCGAACCCGCGACTCTTCGCTTACAGGCCGAATGCTCTATCAACAGAGCTATCTGGCCGCCTACATATTTTCTCTCCTCTTCATAATTAAGTCCGTAACCGTGACATTCTTCCTCACTGTGTTTAAATTTGTCCTCGAATTTCAGTGAGAACTACAAAATTATGAAATTGAAGTGTCGGATACTGACCTTGTAATGCCGTCACAGTCAGACGTCGGGCGCCATTTTGTCACCGAGGTACCATACGACGTCCCTCTTAGGTGGGGAAGCTGGTTATCTCAACGGTAGAATTTTGGTTTATTTCTCTGGTTGGGATATTCAGCTAGTGACAACTGTAACCAAAATAATTCTTTTACTGACACTAATTTTTTATTATATTCTATATTACTAGATAGGTTGTAAAACATGTAGACTTTTCCAAAATATACCACCAACTCATATATTTTTATCAACAAATATAAACAGATAAACAAAAACAAAAAATATGGCCGACGACGATTACTGAGAATGTACCGTGAAAACAAACATTTACTGAAAAGTGTAAAATACTTATAAATTGGTTACATGTATAATATGCAATACAAAATATGCAAAATGTTTTACCTGTAACCAAACTAATTCCTTTATTAACAATAAATTTATATTCTATTCTATATTACTAGATAAGTTGTAAAAACCATGAAGACTTTTCAAAAATATATCATCAACTAATACGTTGATATGATTGGCTGAAAAGTATAGCGATAATGATAAAATAATTTGCATAATAAAGGTATAACAAGATACAGGTGAAAGGACAGGTAAAGCTGTAAGTCACGTTAGTTATCCAATTTAGTATGTAACGGCTTACGACTGTAGTAAAGGTAAGTATAGGAAAGGCTACAGGAAAAATATGACAACTGTATGCGTATATGCAAGTATTTACAAACTTAAAGTAAATATACGGTATGCGTCCAAAGAAGTTTATAAACCTGCTAATGGTGGAAGAAACAGGTAATATTAAATAAAGGTAAGTATGTAGTATCAAAAGGTAGGGGGCTATCACACCTATGACACAGGTCACGATGCCTATATCACTGCTGTATACTGTAATATTATTGTGTACTGTAGTACAGTTTAGTAATACTGTACGGGACATTATATAAATACATGGTTGTTTTTGATATTAAAATATATGTCTCCCCCACTATTGACCGGAATGTGACCATGATATGTACAACAAAGTTTGATAATGATCACTCGTTTAACGTTACATTAAGATGCGGCAAAGGATAGGGTTTTAGAAATAAAGCCCGGACAAGCTATATTTGGACTATACAAGTAAAATTTCAAATGGCAATAACTGTGTGATATATCACCTGACCGGAACATACCAATGATATTCACAACTACACTTCATACCGATGCGTCCTGTCAAAATTCAGCAAGGGGTTAAGGAGATAAAGCCATAGCAAGATTTTCTTAAACAGGCCCCTGTGAGCTTTACCTTTGTGGTAGTGACCCCAAATTTTGATATGCACAACTAGACTTCATAGTACATGACTGGTTTCTTAGGATCAACTCTGTCGGTATTAATCTCTGCCAGTCGAGGGCTCGGGTTCCTGCACTTGTGGCTGAGTCTATCAAATATCGGAACCTCGCTTCAGACTCTTGATTTCAGATGTCGGCAATGTTTGCAATTTCCTGAAAAGAACTTGTGGATAGACTGGATAGACAAACTAGAACGGAAAGCGATCCAGATTTTTTAAGTTGAGCATTTAGCTATCAATAATGACATTTTGTAACCAAGAGGGGTTATCGTCGGCAGCTAGGCTTGAAACAATGACGTCCAGTTAGTTTGAAGTTTATTGATTTCAATTCTGCGACACTAACAACCTAACCACGGAGGCGGAAAAGTGTCTATTTCGAGTTGATAAATATTACTAGTGTGATACGTTGTTCAAAGTGACCGTTATAATTTTAAGAAAGAAATTAATCATTGATTTATACTCCTACAATAATGAATATTGTCATAGTTCTACTGAAGGAACAAAAAGAAACGCAGGGAAAACCTTTGTGGTGGTTTGAAGGAATGTATTAGACTTTATCTAAAACTGTATAAAAATCTATCTTTCCTGAGCCACGGGTGGTTAACTCTCCCCACCACCACAACATATGGAGAAAGGAAACTGTAGGGTGCAAACTTCCGAGGTGGTGGGGTTCTACAAAATAAACGAGACATTTGAGGATGAGTTTTTTTCTATTAAATTATTTTATCGAAGAAAATCTATGATTGTAGTTACCAGTAGCCCTTGAAATGTTTAGACCACTGTTTGCATGAAATTGTCGAAACAAAATACCCAAAAGTGGTAGTGTCTAGAACGTTTATAAGTTGGCGACAGTCTGGATTTTCGATAACCAAAGTTAAATTGTCCTTATTTTTGGTCCCAAATCTCGTTTTTCCAAATGTAGATCTATTTGGAATGCAATTGTACTACATGTACAAGTACGTAAGTTGAAGTTTGTAATTTTCAAATGATGCTATTGGGTGGAGACGAGGTGGGAATTTGAAGGTGGTGGGTTGGTGCTGTACAATCTGTGTCACAGTGATCACAAGACATGGAAATGTGAATCAAAAGTGTCCTTGTGACGGAATTGAAATACATGTATAATCTTATTCACATATGTAAACCATAACTGTTAACAAGTAAAAACTGTGATACTACGTATCACAGCGGACCAACAAACAAAATTGACATGTAAATATTTTGGAAACTGGTGATGGTTAATGTTGAGACATGGCCCCAAAGAAATTCAAGGAGACCCATTCTAACTTGCGTTGTTTGACTAATGCATTCGTTTTATCGCCGTATTGAACTAACAAGTTATGATTATCTTTAATAAATTGTTATTACAGATTACCGAAATCACACTGTATTAAGATATTTGCCGCCACACATTCTCTCGTTTTTTTTATTTATATTTTGAGAAAAGAGCACCTGCACCACTGTGTTCATAGGAAGGAAATGCTTACTTTTGGCGCAAATTAGTCTACAAACATCTAGACATGCAAATAGATCTACACCAAAAAAAAATCAACTTGGTCAATATATAAACGTTATATTATAACAACGATTTCAATAATGTCGTGCTATATTCCATATGTCCCCACCTTTAATTACATATCAGTCAGTCCCTTTTGTTCCTGGATAAAACTGAAGTTTTGAAATAGAAGGTACGATTTGACTACAAAGGATACGAGTTGACTCTTTGATCGGTACGAGTTGACCAATTGACGAAATGACTAGGGTATGAGTTAACTTGGATGCGAGTCGACCCGAAAGCTTCTGATTGAACAAGAAAAAATCGTCGGTAATGTGCCTGCGTAATAATTTACTCGGGCTTCGCCCCGTTCTGCCAGGCACATCTCCGGGGAATGCTTCAATTTCGATAAAGCACTCCAAGCCATAGATTATTTCTTAAATAAGTTCAAGGAAAACGCGCGGCGTTTCGTCAAAAATCTCCAAAATAAGAGAGTCAATGGCGTCCATGTAAACAACAGCGTTTTCCCATAGAGAAATTAAAAGCAGCGGTATGAGAAAACGAGCCAACTGCTGCACAAACGATTGAAAATCTCGAGGGTGACTTTTGTCTAGATCACAAAACCAGGTATTTTATTTTCAAGAAACGTTCTATTTTTTTTAGTTATGTCAAAGTTGAGGTCCCACAGTGGGATAGGACTTTAATTCTTTTTTACTTTAAACAAAGACCATGTTTACCCTTCAATATTTATGATCATGTTATATCTCCCAGAATAAATAATTTTTAGCAAACAAATTCAATGGAAACGCTATACGGATTATTCCTGAATAGAAAACGTAGCTGGATATATTCTTAAAATTCTATTAAATGTTTAGTTGACATTTAACTAAATTACGGCACTTCAATCAATTGACACATATCCAATGTTAAGACGTACAGTTTAATGGATTATCTATCGGAATTATTCAAAATTGGGTTCAAAATCGTGGTACATGTACTAGCTAATGTCGGTCAAGAGTCCCCAAGAGCTTTTCGATAATGTACTGAACCTTTATGTCGTTATCTAGCTAAAATAAACAGAGAATAGGTTGGTAGCGTGGATGGAGAAAGTTTATCTGGCAAGGCGGAGGAATTTATCGGGTGAGCCGAAGGCGAAGTCGATAAGTTACGGAGCCGAGCCAGATAAACTTTCTCCATCTACGCTACCAAACTATTATTCTATTTATCCTGTCATTCTTTCTCGCATTGAAAACACACCTGGAAATGTCTGGTTTTATTGTGAAACTACCATTTCGGTAACTAAACAATATGCGGACTGGACACACGCAGAAAAAAGTAGTTCTCATTTCCGATTTTATTTATGTCAGAATAATGTGCATAATTTTTGTTTGTAATTGTGCTTATTAGGTCCACCATCCTCTAAGGAGGTTATAATTGGTACGACCCGTTTTAATAATGTGCATAACGAAAAATATCTAATGTTATTTAATACCGCAGATAAATTTAATAGATTCTGATTGGTCAAGAGCCTCTGTATGTGAGCTCGTAGATCAATACACCGTGAGCAATCCCGTATTTTTTTGTCTTTTCTGATTGTGTAACCTTTGTTTACGTTCAAAACAAAATGGCCGCAGTGCAACCGTTTCGATTTTCTCAACGATGTTTGTTAGCACTGCACACGTTTTTCGGAAAAATAATTCCAATTCGAAGACAGTAAAACTTACATTCAAATTTGATGCTATTTTTGCCTTTGTTTTTTTCCAAGACTAAACGGGTTAGGCGGACGTAAGATCTCATTTCAGTCGATTAAGCTCCTTTCCCATGAATGATTGAATCCCAGTTTTTTAAATGAAAACACTGTCACTGACACTAATAAGTAAACTTCAAATTAATAGTTGTCCTTTCTGCAACTAACTGCTGCTGACAGGACATTCATGTACAAATTCAGCCTCTGGAATGACGAAATAAAATACAATGTACCGCCAGATCAGAGGAAAATCTGGAAATAAACAGTGTCCTTTTCCATCCTGTTTATGCACGATTTCAATTATCTTACTAAAATGTAGTGAAGTCTTTCTCTAATAAAACGCAGTTTATCCTTATTACATGAATAAGCCGAAGTAATAAATTGAAACTGAGAAATCTTTCAATTCAATACACTATGTACGAATAATGGCTTCCAAAAAATTACTGCTTCGGTGACGTAGACTTGAACTGATGACGTAATACATTCGAAATTGGAATTTAACGGAAATTATATTTGGTGACTGCAAATAATACAAAATTTCATACTATGTAGCTTTGCTTTTTAGTGGAAAACAAGTCACAAGATTATTTTTCTTTCAATTAAGTAGTCCGGCAATCACACACAAGTCACGTGGTCAACTGCCGAATATCAGTAAATTTATCCGGCCCGATAATGTTGCAAGTGACAGGATAAATTCGTATTTTTCAACAGCTCTATGTATTATATTATGAGGTACGATAAACAATCAATTCTGGAACTTTAGCGTGATATAATGATTACCTTCTGTAAAAGAAATTCACGTAAATCACATTTTGGTTTTAAGAAATACCACTCAAAAATAATGAATATCTCAAATAATACTTTTATTAGATACAAACAAAGTCCCAGAAGCGCATGTTAACCCCTTTTCACTTATTTTTGTAAAATACTATTGGAGTTACGCGCGACATAATTTAAAATGTTCATTTCACTGCTTCAGTGACCATGACCCGCATTTTACTTGGTACAGTCACAAACAAGCATGAGATACAGAACTTTACAGCCTGTAAGGTTCCATTACTCTACGTCAAATACTTTTGGAGTTACACAAAATACTTCATTAACACATCACGCACATAGATGGACAAGAGCAAATCATTATGCCACCAAGAGAGTTGGAATGTATTTATATAGCTTTTTATTTGCTATAATGACCACCGAATTCAAGCAAATATGTGTTGTTACAATAGATTAAAGTCAATAAATGAAACTCCAATATGGTACGACAATAGGTAACAGCTGCCTCGACTTAAGGCGACATGTGGGAGCCCAACTATATGAACACACCAGGACCCCATTGTTCGAAACATTTACCGACTGTAAAGCTAACCGTAGATTAGGGCCTACAGCAACTTTTGAATGAGAAAAATGATTCTTTGAAGAAAACACTAGTGAAATATTTTCCTTTTGCTTTGAAGAGTTTTTAATCTTTATTCTCTTGAACGTTTGCATTTGTTTTAGTAAGTCTTTATAATGGCAGAAATATGACCCTCAAAGTTAACCAACTGTAAGCATAACAGCCGGTTAAAGTTTCAAACAACAGGGTGCATTACTTTCATCCCCTTGAAGTTCAACGCTCTTAAACTTCATTTGCTAATAAGCTTGCTAATGTATAATACTGCAACACTGCCTTTGCAAATACACGTATGATTTATTCTTATTTAATACATTTGTATGAACTATTAATGATATCAGACCTGCTGTTAGCCATTCGGCGCGGATGTGCTAGGAAACGTTATCTAGCTAGTGCAATCATTTCCTGTATGATTTCATTACTACTCGAATTGGATTTGCTAAAGAAATTCTGCTTAATCAGTATAAGTAAGCCTCATTTTGAGCAAATCGATCCTAATAAGTTTTAATCTTTGTCCCATAAAGTTAAAATCGTTTATCAATATTGCATTTTATATCAAACACCCAAGGCAGCTTTAGTACTTTTCACTGTGGGATTTACAACACAAAAAGATTAATCTTGTATGAACGAAATTAATATCAAAGTTCTGAAAACATGCAACCAACATTCATTTCTTCTGGAATCTTGAATATGTTTATTTTATGCCGATTGCATATAATCGTAGCGGACAAACTGACATTAAATACGGCCCTAGAAGGATATAGTTGTAATGATGTAAGCACCACGTTTGAAAAGGAAAATATACCGACGTTGATAGCGTGCGCTGCTCTTTGTGGTTTGACGACTGCATGCCTTAGTATATTCTACCAACCAACTACTGGCAAACGGTGTGTTGGTTGCAAAGTCTGGTACACGGACGACGTACCAGACAAAACATTGTCTGGTTCACTTTACTACGAAAAACAAGGTAAATTGCCGCAATATTATAACGTTATTAAGATCCTTTAATAAAGAAAGAATACCTAAACGTACCTGTGTTACATTGTAATTAAAGTCTTACTACAGTTATCAAATACAGCAAATTTCGACTAGATCTATAAAAAATATAAAAGATATTTAAAAAAAATGGAAAAATCAACAACACATTATTACAACAACGTTTTTATATCATCATTTTCATATCAACGTTTTTTTTACCAGATCTATACACATCGTTTTATTTAATCTCGAGTTTACTCAAAATAGATGAGATTTACTCCTGAAAAAGAGCATTGCTCCTTAAAGTCCCATGATCTCTTTGAATTGTCTGATATAGTAACATTAATTAATTGATAGGATAATGATGAAACCATGTTGTATTCACGCTAAAACAGTGTTGACATAATTTTTTTTATGCTTTTCCTTAGTATTCATGACGTTCTGAATGTAACTGTTCTACTCGGCAGTTATTTTTGGGTTATAACTATGGCAATGTTTATTCTTGCATATCGGATCGGATTTTGCCCATGCAGGAATATTAGTTTCTTTCATGAGCACGAGGTTCAGATCGAAATATCCGTCACTGAGGTTAACTGTTTTGGCGGGAACGAGGCTCTGCCAAGTTCCCGCGAAACAGTTACCCGAAGTGACGGATATTTCCATCTGAACCAAGTATTTCATGGAAGAAACTTTTGTTTGCATACCGTCTTGCACTTTGAAATAGATATTTAAAAACAAACTTATCGGAATGATTCATTTTAATATAAAAACAAACGTTCTTTAGATGCTATGTATGGGAAAGTGACGTCACATTGTTTATAACGTTACGTCACAAGTACTGCACGTAAGTCGTCTTACACGGGGTGTAAGATGAGATTTTCCAGCACTGGTAAAAACTGCAGATATCCCCATCTGGTATGCAAGAAAAACCGGGCTGGCACCCCTCCTAGGCTAGACGACTCTCGTGAATTACTTATAACGTAACGTTATAAACAATGTGACATCATTTTCCTAATCACAACGTCGGAATATCGTTTGTTTATATGATAATTCATCATTTTGATAAGTTTGCATTTAGAAATCTACTTTAAAGTGCAAGACGGTATGCAAGAAAAAGTTTCCATCATGAAACCCTTAGCTCAGATAGAAATATCCGTCACCTCGGGTAACTGTTTTGCGGGAACTCGGCAGAGCCTCGTTCCCGCCAAAACAGTTACCCACGGTGACGGATATTTCGATCTGAACCTCGTGCTCATGACAGAAACTATTATTATTGTACGAGTATAAATCACTGATTAATGTTTTATTAAAAATTTTGATGGTCACTTTGAACGGTTATATCACTTTCAAGAAAAAGAGTTGCCAGAAAGCGTTTCTTATTTTTTGCAATATCATTTATGACGGATATTTCGATCTGAACCTCGTGCTCATGACAGAAATTATTAATCCATCACCGAGGGTAACGAAAACGAGGCTCTCGGTATGTTTCCATTTAGGAAACAAACTGTTTTTAAGTGCTAGACCGTACGCAAGAAAAAGAAACTATTAATCTGTAAGTGCTGTCCATGAATTAACAGCATCACGTTGCTGTCATATGTACCAAAAGTATTGTTGTCTACTTGTTGTACAGTTTATTGTTAATTTTCACTAACCCTTTGTAAACGACCACTTTCTTTTCAACAGTGTATCCAAATGACACAGTTACTAAAAGAGGCCGCACATATTACTTTCAGTCACCCACGGCGGGCCATGCGTTTAATCAGGCTGTGGTAATGTCTGATCACATTTACTGCTTGAGTTTTATTGTAACAATAATAGTGCTCAGAATTTCATTAAGAATTCATAATTAAATGATTAGTTTAAAGTAGTAGATTTTAGTATAAAGTCTCTAATTGTTTTGTTTCTTTGTTAATACTTCGGGCAGTTGCTTGAAAATTGCCATATACAGAAATGCTTAACTATATTTGTCAATAGACAATTCATTTCTATTATAAATTTGCAACAAGATTTTAAAACTAAACAATGTTCATAATGTAACTTCACTTTAATTTTTGTATATGCTAAGAAAATATATGAAAACAATAGAAATATATACAACAGACATTCTGTGAGGAACGAGGTGCCCAGGTTGTCCAAGCGGAGACTTATGACGAAGACATGTACCTTAAGACGTTCTTTGAAAACTCGACATTTTCGGGTAATGTTGTTTGTTTTTTTTTCATATAGATTCAAATATAATATTAGTTAAAACAGCGTTTTCAAGACAGAAGTCCGGTTTCGAAGCTGTACCGTGTGGCGACAATGCCTAGCAACGCCAAACAGGAACGAGTTTGATTAATCGACAGGTATACAACAAGTCAAAAATAGGCTTGCATAAATAACTGAAAAAATAATATGTAGCAGGATTCTGAGTCTATGATTCTCTCACTCCGTATTTGAGAGGGATTATATATCGTTTCAACCAACCTGTGAAAATGATCAGTGAAACACGAATTGGAACATTTTCGTTGTATCGTCAATTGGAGCCTGAATCGTTGTATTTTTAAATGGGTAAGTTTTGCCTATAACAATAGCAGATCGGTAAATTGTTGGTATATGTATACAACATTTGACACAAAGTTATATGCCAATGCATATCTCTTATACTAAACACCTTAACTTCGATAATTTTGAGCAAAATCCATGCATTTTGGGTCTGTTTTGCACTTTTTACCGTTGAATCCTCTGCATTCAACTTGCATTACTTTCATATGCATCGATGTCTGAAACAGCCGACTAGCTACGGTCATGCAGGAAAAAAGTGAGCATTCCGTAAGAGTATTCGTTTCTTCAGAAGTTTCGATTTACCATGTAAAATACACGAATCTGTTATACTGACTTGGGTTTTGTTTACTAAATCAGCCATTTTTTGTCGGAGCCTTGTCGTTACGTTAATCGGAGCTGTATCGTTAAATTGGAGCCAGTGCGTTTTGCCGATACAGTGTGATTATGCGCATGAACAAAATTAAAATCGTTTAGTTGAGCTACATTTAGCGGTATTGTGAATATGGGACAGCCCTCATTCACTGTGTCTCGCTTTTGAAAAGGTTAATGTCAGCGAAATTGACAACCGTTTACAGAGCATTGCATTCTGTCATTATAAATCTTGCAGTTGTTTCCGGTGTTACATTGATTACAAATTGAACTGCTACATGTGCTATTTAAAAGAATAATAGATATTTAGTGTTTGCCCTACATTTCTGTCCAATGAAAATATCTAAAAATTTAAAATGTTCCCTGTTTATTTGCCATAAACCTCAGACAGGTTTTTCTATGTATCACTCTATCTTGATAGAGCGAGACTGTATAGACCTGTTTGGGCATGTGCATATAGGCAACTTATTAATACTGACACTTAGACCGAATGAAAACAAATATTATAAAGGGCAAATGCCGTTCAACAAAAAAAAATTCCGTTGGAACCATAAAATTAATCAAATCTTCTTCTGAAACAAGATTGCAAATATTATATTAATATCTATTTTTCGCATCTTCAATGATAACCTTTTTGACACAGAGAGTTACAAAAACAGTCAAAAGGTTACAATATAGAGATAACTGTTGTGTAAAAGTTATATTTCATTAAATGAGATAAAAGTCTTGCTTTAAGTTTAGAAATTGATTGCTGCAATGCTGGGGGATTTTCAGTTTTACACAACAAAACACTACATCATACAGTGTATACTGCCAGATATGAACCATATATTTTAAGCAGGCTGTCAACACCAATAAGAGAGACATGTTATAATAAACAGTTGTAAATAAAGTCTAAATGTAGGGCAAACACTAAGTCAGTTAGAGGCTAAAATTCGGGAATTTAATCCTACATAGAAACCCAGTCGGTCGCTAGCGCTCCCTCCTTTGGGTTTCTATATTGTATAAATTTCTCTATTTAGCCTCTAACTATTACGTAGACAACAATTAAAAAAGAGACCGCGCTTTTCATAACCAAAATACATGTATGTATTAAAGGGGAATACTATATGATACGCTACTGTATCACATAACTTCAATCAAATAAAATATCCAACCTATCAAAAGACTGGCCCCGGTAGTATGTGAAACCGCCTTTGTCCTACGCATTATGCAAAACTTAAAGACAAAAGTGTCGTCTGGCGATATTTATAGTGGTTGTATACATGTCAAATTTCAATAAATATTCACTGCACGAGCAGTGTATACTGACTTTAGAATTTTCATTAAAACTGACTTACGCAAACATTTTTTGCAATGAAGTAAAACGATAGAAACAGCATATGGTGAATCTATTGAGGCGAGAGAGGAACTAGAAACCTTCATTTTAAGACATTCACTGGCATACCTTACCTGTTGAAGTATTATTTTGAAATCACAGCCTCGAACCAATTATTGTCGCAGTTTGACCTGAAGTTCCACTTGACTTCAAGTAAATACTGGCAGTTCTCTGTTATTGTACAGAAAGACTCATATGGCAAGGACTTACGGACGTGAGCGCTGAAGGCACTTGGAAATGGTACAGCACAGGCAATCCAGTTGCATACCATGGCTGGACTGGTATTGAACCTGATGGCGGCGTTATGGAAAACTGCGCAGTTTTTGATAAAACGAACAATCGACAATGGGCAGATGTGGGATGTTTCCGGAATGACACATTAACTGTATGTGAAAAAAGGTAAATTAAATGTTCTAATATTATTGATCTCATTGTTTAAACCTGAGCATAAATGTTAAGAACCCTTAGCCCATTTTTCGTAGCAGCATTTTGTAATTCTTTAGTTAGTTACATATTAACCAAAACATTTAAATTATTCCGCAAGGAATAAGTAATACCATCGATCTTCTTTCTTAAATAAGTCTTATATACACATATCTGGCAACGTCGCCGTTAAAAATATTTGCAACCATTAAAACCGTTTCTAACGCAGTACCGATGTAACGTCGTTTAAATGCGACTATTAAATAACGTATAGTCGCAAAATTCAAACGGCGTTTTAATATCGCACTTAGACACATTGGCGTTAGAAAAGGGATAACTATTTAGTGATTTTGATATTTGCGACCGATATACGGTTTTAATGGTCGCAACAGTTTAACAGCCCGGCAACGCCGTCGCCGTTAAAAATATTTCCGACCATTAAAAACCGTATATACAGTCGCGAATATCAAAATTACAAAACAGTTATTCCTATAATATATAGTCGCAAAATATGAACGGCGTTTTAATTATCGCATTTAGACAGATTGTGCGTTAGAAAAGGGTTAACCGTTTAGTGATTTTGACATTTGCGACCGTATATTATACAGTTTTAATGGTCGAAAACAGTTTTAACAGCTCCGGCTAACGCCGTCGCCGTTAAAAATATTTGCAACCATTAAAAACCGTATATACAGTCGCAAATATCAAAATTACAAAACAGTTATTCCTATAATATACAGTCGCAAATATCAAAATTACAAAACCGTTAATCCTATATTAACTGCTAGAACATCGTTTACACACATTGTTTCGTGTTTTAACACCTGCTGGCACACTCGGGAATCTGCAGATGTTAGAACACGAAAATACGTTCGTTAACCCTTTAGTATTTTCAATTTAAAATTAACTCTACAGAATCCTGACGTATTACGAAGTTGTTTAATCACATTTTAGATGCGTTTACAATGTAAATATAATTGTAAGTTTTTTTTATCGAATACCAGATATAAATGAAACAAAAATGTAGGACATTATCCCCCAGGACATTATCCCCTCTGCTCAATTCTGTACAGGAAGACAGTATCCCCTTCATCATTTTGCAAAGGCGGACATTATCCCCTTCACTCTTCGAAGTTTAAAATTTGATTTAATATCAACATAAAGTTGAAATTGAAAGTTTTTTGTTACATGTATTTCTATTAATTTTGTCAAAACCTGTACTAGATCATTATTATGCAGGTGCAGTTAGAAAGATGATTTGATGAAGGGGCTAATGTCCGCTTTTGCAAAAATCATAAAGGGGCTAATGTCATCCTGTGCAAACTTTAGCTAAGGAGATACTGTCCTAGAGGATAATGTCCGTTTACCATGAAACAATTACACGCAACAGACACAATTCAACAGGACCTGGTGTGAAATAATGATACTATTGAATATTATATTTTAGGGTTGACGAGTAGCCTGCTCAAACGCACAACAATACAGTTACTGCAGCTGAGACTTGGTCAGAATCACACACAACATTACGTGAAAGCCGTTTGGGGGAAAATTCAATTACGTTCTCTATCAAACATACAATGTATTAAAAATTAATTTTGTATATAAATTTTCATCGTTAGAAAGTCCTGTGTACAAGAACAATATTTTTCGTATTATGAGACGGCGGTCATTGTTCGTTTTGAATGGAACCAATTGACACTTCATGAATTGATAGACGATATGGTGAAATGTATTGCACAATATCTATAACACTGGCGTTGCTACCTTTTGTTGCTTTTCTTGTGCGGCGAATAACCCAAATAGTATTGAAGGAAATTAATTGATACTTTATTTATTTAGGACAATGGTAGAAAGGGCAGTGCACAAGATCTTTAGTTTCAGCTATAATTCAGGGACTACTCTTACCATGTTTGCAATTACAATGTACGGAAGGGGGCTAAAAGAAATCATTGCATTTAGATGTTGCTATTTTAAATCATGTTTACAGCTCTTGTTCAGTAGTGTTTCTAAATATCAATCATGATTAATAACTTTCAAAATTAGGTACATGATTACTGTTTGTGTCTGACATAATTATAGTTTTTCATTGTGACCATCATAAAGTTTAAACCATGCATATTTCTTCTCTTTGCTTATTCCAAAGCATATAATTTTATTTACGTATTACATTTCATGGCATTTTTTTTAAAATCCTGATTGATTCTAGAGAAATGTCTCATCAGACTGCATTTCCAAAACGGATGTTCACTTTTAACTTAAACTATTATGAAAATTATCATGAAATCAAATGTTTCCAATTGCATTTGTATATGATATGTATTCATGAGACTAAGCACGTTAGAAATTCGAATTGAAAATCTCTTTATCTTTGTAAAAATACATTTTTGATCATTTTCAATTTTATATCTTTTATTTTTACATGTATATTGTTTTCAAAATTCAATTCTTTTTCAATTTTTGACTTTTTTATATTTCGCATTTGTGTTAAATACAGTATTTTATTTTCTTGTATTGTGTCAAATTTAGGGTCCGTGACAAAGTGAGTGACGCTGAATTGAACAAGCAAATGATTACGATTTTTAAATGTTGAATTTTGTATAAACATGCAACATCAGACAACATAGAAAATGATAGCCTGATTTCCTTTTTCTCGAAACGCACAATAACACTATCTAATTCATGGACGAAGTCTGCCAATATATTTTCTTGAGTATTTAATGAAGTAAAAATGTTGTTCATGAATAAAACCTTATAATTACTGTTTAATTAAGCATATAAGAATGAAACATCGAACACTTAGATTTTAGGTAACAACTAATATGTGTTTAATTCGGATCATACCTTGACATGTTTAGTTGCAATTCAAACATTTTATCATTTTCACATTTAGGCAGAAATATGGATTATCATATAGAATTTTGTGTCAATATCACATTTTCGCCATTAAATTGTTATGTACATTTTTTTTGATACGGATATCTTCATTAAACAGTTTATATTACTATTATAAGTTTATTTGATACACCAGCACGAAATGGCTAAAACAATTAAAAAATATGCATTCTAACGCAGTACCGATGTAACGTCGTTTCTGATTGGTGACGTCGTTTAAATCGTTAAAAATATTTGCGACCATTAAAAACCGTTTCTAACTATTAAATAACGTATATATAGTCGCAAAATTCGAACGGCGTTTTAATTGTCGCACTTAGACACATTTTGCGTTAGAAAAGGGATAACTATTTAGTGATTTTGAAATTTGCGACAGTATATACTGTTTTAATGGTCGCTAACGCCGTCACCGTTAAAAATATTCGCGACCATTAAAAACCGTATATACAGTCGCAAATATCAAAATTACAAAACAGTTATTCCTATAATATACAGTCGCAAATATCAAAATTACAAAACAGTTATTCCTATAATAACATTGAAATTACGTAATCCAACAGGACTTTGAAAATACAAATATAAATATGTTGTTTGGTTTTTCTATGTGAAGCTAATAAAAATGCGTGTCACTATTTGTGTTTCTCATTTACCAATCAACTTACAGTACCAACCAAACACTCCAGAAACTTTAAGATTCAGTATACATGTAGTAGGGGACAGTATGCGTATTACCTCACGTTATTGTATGATATTTATTGTACAACTTCTACATAACGTCAGTAGTGGTAAAGTGGGGGGGGGGGGGGGGCAATCTCCACCTTTTTTCAGATGACATAATCCGCATGTGTGTATAAGCCCGCTAGCGTTTCCGCTGTTCTAATAATGGCATTGCTCGGATGATGGTTCCCAGCCTATGTACTTACCTATTGGTGTGAGAACGGTAAGCAGATGGTAAGTGTAAAGTATAGGTGAGCTGCATTTCAACAAGAAATTCCAAGAGTTTGTTAATAGTTTACACACACCTTGATAGGGGGATATATGGTGAAGTTGAATAAATTAGCAAACCCTGCATTTACATATAAAAATGGGATCCCAATTACTTTAAAGACTCATATATACAAAGAGATAAATAATTTAAACCCGCGATAAAATGATCCATCATAAATGATAAAGTTGTATATGCTTGACTTTCAAAAGCCAGAGATGATATCAAGCGAATATGTGACCTTATTTGTAAATAAGAAGCGACATGTATAAAATATCAGTGTAGCATTACTTTATACATAACTAATCCAAACATTTGTTTGACACAGATGTAAGGTTGTATAGTTTTAGGACATAAATATTAATATAAATCAGTGAATCTGTCTGATTTTTGTTCATTCTTCATCTAGAGCTTGAGAAGATAATAATGTTTTAATACAAAAATGAAAAATCAGTGCAATTTGTGTGAAAAAACTACACTTGGGCACATGATTTAAACAGACATATAAAAACAAAACATCATAAAGAGGAGTTATTGCGGTATGATCAACCCATGCAGCAGCAGCAGGGCACAGCAGGACTTTAAATTCCAGCATCCCTTAACGTGCATCATATCTGGACCCACGTCTTGTGGTTAGTATTCAATATAATTCTTTTAACTATGATAATATGTTTAACCGTTCAAATTAATAATAATAATGTCTTCTTTTAATACGGCTATGCTTTTTTTAAAGAATATTTACATTTGTTGTCATTATTTTTCAATTTCCATGTTATAATTGGTGTTTTACACCCTTTTCTCTTTTTTTAAACTTTCAGGTAAAACCTATTTCGTGTCAGAACTATTGCAGAGAGCCAAAGATAAAATACAACCGACACCTGAAAGAATTATTTGGCTTTATAAAAGATGTCAACATTTATATGAACACATATTCACTGATTTATATTAATATTTAAGTCCTAAAACTATACAACCTTACATCTGTGTCAAACAAATGTTTGGATAAGTTATGTATAAAGTAATGCTACACTGATATTTTATACATGTCGCTTCTTATTTACAAAAAAGTCACATATTCGCTTGATGTCATCTCTGGCTTTTGAAAGTATACAACTTTATCATTTATGATGGATCATTTTATCGCGGGTTTAAATTATTTATCTCTTTGTATATATGAGTCTTTAAAGTAATTGGGGTCCCATTTTTATATGTAAATGCAGGGTTTTTGCTAATTTATTCAACTTCACCATAGACCCCCCCATCAAGGTGTGCGCAAACTATTAACAAACTCTTGGAATTTCTTGTTGAAATGCAGCTCACCTATACTTAACACTTACCATCTGCTTACCATTCTCACACCAATAGGAGAGTACCAAGGCTGGGAGCCAACATCATCCGAGCAATGTCATTATTTGGAACAGCGAGATAATAATACTTTAAGGGGGTAAAACTCTAGCGAGCTTATACACACATGCGGATTATGTCATCTGAAAAAAGGGTGAAGCTCCACTCAGTGGAGAATGCACCCAAAAAGGCATTGCCCACTCGGCGGAAATTAGCCCTCTGATTTCGGGGGGGGGGGGGGGGGTGTTGGGGGGGGTTTTACCACTACTAACGTCCAGCCGCTGCACACAAAGCATTCAATATTCCCATTTATATTATCTTTCAATCGCCCCGTTCACTTTGCTTTAGAGAGTTCGTTCAATATTCTACGGTACTGCACGTTGGCAAGGCATGATACTGAACGTTGTCAAGGGAGGGCGGACCTAGCGATCAGTTGTACGGACTATTTTATTTGTTTGCAAGCATCGTTTTAATGAGGTTTATATGTCGAAGTTTTACAGTTTTTTACAATCAAATAAACTACTAAAATAAGAAAAGAAACTTTAATCAATTTCATGTAAGGTTTCATTTTAAAAGGTTCGAATTTTTTAGGGCACGCAATACCAGTTCTGGTTACGAAAGTCTGGTAGGTTATCAGCCAAGTATTGATAAAGAAAAGGAAGGGTTTGCAGTAGTCATAAGAAAGAGAAAACATTTTAGGAACGTTATCAAGTGATTATCACATTTCAAAGTACAAACTGCATCCGTAGGAAAAGTCTTGCGTTTTTCAAAATATGGCGGACGGCAACTGAAATTTCTTGTCCACGTTTCTCCTAATAAACGACTTCACGTATAAACAGCAATATTGAATCGAGTCTATAAATACGCAATAAAGAAAATGTACATGGTAAAATAGTACGCTAGTTGTCTGAGAAATTTCAAGATTCATTTATTGTTTTTTGCTAACAGAATGTCATTTTGTTCATATCCAATATGAAAGTATACGATAAAAAGGTTATTGAACTTGTATGTCGAAATATTACTTGGAACTCGTTATAATACAACGGCAAGATGAACCGCTAGCGCTTTGACTTTGACCACAAAGTTTTTATACTTACAGACATCAATATTTCAAACCGACGATAATAAATGATTTCGCTGTAAAAACGCCGTCGCCATTAAAATATTTGCGACCATTAAAAACCGTATATACATTCGCAAATATAAACATTACAAAACAGTTATTCCTATATCAATGCCAAGGATAACACACACAAAAAGTGTATTTATATTATTCCCATTTTTTTTTATTCCCATTGTGATCCTGGATATTTGTGGTAATAGAAAGTCATATATCTAATACATGTAACTACTATGTTTTAAATTAATCAATAATTTATTGGATTGGTATTAAATATCACAGAATTCAGTAGCTTCATAGAATTAAATAGCTTCATAGTACACACATTTTGTATTACAGTGAAATTAACTTACCGGGGTAATATATTACAGAACCTATCACAAATCATCCTCTATTGCACAAAAATTTAACAAACATTATGACACAAACTACACGTAATTGAAAACGGCAACTATATAATATATCCATGTAGCTGAATACTTTTCTCCTATGAATAAGCTGAACACTAAATCTGTGAAAAAAATATTGTTAACTAAAAATTAAAGGAGAACTAGAATTTAATATTGAAAACAAAAAAATATAATATGAATATCTGTTTTACCCATAACCATAACTGAAAGCGAAGCGTCTCCACTGTAAGAGCAAATACATCCTCTTAATATTCTCATAAGTGTTAAAACTAAAGAATACCTCAATAAAACATGAATGAAAAACATTACTGCTACTAACAATTAGATTTATTATAAAGTAAAATGGCAATTAAATAGCTAGGACGGGAGATTTGACAGCATTCTTGAAATTCATTGAAATTCATCTTGCATTCATACCAATAGCTTTTATACCGAAGATTGTTCCATAAAACCATACCTCTATATGAAAAAAGAGTTCCTACCTTTGGTAAAGAGAACCGACCATAGTCACTGAAAGTGAAACTATAAGGAGAATCATAGCTAGAATGAGCAGTCACTGTAGTCCTAGCGCAACTATCATGCACTGAGTTGTGTGGCACAAATAATTCACCAAGAAAATCATGAGGAGTACCAAACTCTATTTTATGAACATGACCCAGGGATTATTCTCTTCGAGACTGGCAACCAGTTAAAAGACTTGAAATGTTTTTTCTCCAATAGGAGACATGTTATGCATATTACGAATAAATCTCATGAACTTATTATGTGAAATTTGAAGTTTATGTTTCAAGTTTCTAGTCAAACCGGGATACCAAAAAAGAGGAAGCACAATCAAAGTGACACTGGATAAGTGGCATGGCCAACCGTTTTCTGTATGCTTCGTCAGAGACTGGCTTTACCAGTATAAAAACTTTACCACATGATAAATGCTGATCAAATGTAGCACCAAGATATTTAACAGAACTGGTTGCCTGGATACTAGTTCCATTGTATGTAATATTCAGACTGGACCGAGACCTTAACCTATGCTTAAATCTAAAGAGCTTGTTGTCAACCAACCATTCACTCGCGTGTTCGAGCTCACTACATAAAACAATTTCAATTTGTGACTTACATTTCCACTATCCTCAGCATAAAGCAGAAGTTTGTTCTTAACAACAGCAGACATATCATTAGCGTATATTTTTACTTCTTTGAAGAACTTGCTGATGATATTAATGTTTACCAAATCAGTAACACGTCACTCAAGAAACGAAAGGTCTGCAATATTCGAGCTGACACCTTTGTAGTGATAACTCGGTGTAAGTTTCAGATAAAGTCTCCAGCATTTGGACAGTAACGATGTTACAGTTGCATATCATATTGAAATATCATGTAGAAATATTCTAATTAGATTGATTTTTGATTTGCTACGTAGCTATCATGATACTTACAAAAAAGCATGATATTTCAAAATTTTCTCAGAAAAATCTCAATAGCCGTAAGTTTTGCAAAAGTAAAAAATCAATATCTAGAAAATACAATTTTACGCGACAGTAGTTCAGAAAAAAAAATTTTTTCCTCGAACAACGCACTTGCGTACACTTTAATAGAATTACAACTAGTCTTGCAGAACTTTTTGCCAAGTTTGTAACACCTATTTCACCAGTATTTCATGTATGTAGAGGTTAGTACTTTCCCTAACCAAAATTACTTGGAAGGATCAGGACTAGAATCCAAACTGTAACTTTCTCACATTATAAGTCAGCCGAAAGCCGAGGTCGATCCCATAACCTTGAACCCGTGGTTACTTTATCAGTAGTTATGGGGCTAGTTGTTTATCTTTCTAAAGAGTTCATCTACACTGACCAGTACAGATAATGTATAGTAAAGTGGCAGTGATGTAGCAAATCTGTGTACACAATTGTTTGCAACCATTATTGTCTTAAAATGGTAGAGCATGAGCACACATATTACAAGAAAACCATTGATGCAAAGCATCAAAGGTCGCCGGTAACTAATTTATTTACAGACTGTAAGTAGTGATGTCAAATGCAACCATTTCTTAAAATTATGCCTGTTGAATTACAGGAAATGTTGGAAATGTAACCACAGTGGTCAATAAGGTACAATTTATTTTCAAATGTGACTACTGCTAGATGTTGATACTGCAGTACTAGCTGTCGGATAAGTTATTTATGCATACCAGATCGGGATATCTGCAGTTTTTACCAGTGCTTGAAAATCTCATCTTACACCCCCTGGTATAAGATGACGATGTCAGAAAGAACTACTTTTATGAATGAATGTGTAAATTTATACATTACTACAAGAAAATAGACCGTAAATATAAGTCATTACTTTTATTTTATTTCTGCTACTATCAATCGAATATGGTATGCAAGAAAAAGAATCTATAACTGGCTGCACTTACAGATGAGAATATCCGGCTCTCGGGTAACTACACTTGCACTATATATAAAACATATACTATATGTAAAATATATACATTATCATTGGTCAAAAATAAATAATATAGTACAGGTGTATTGTGACCCATTAAACAGGCCTGTCAAACAATTAAATTAACCAGAACCTAGTGGTGGGGTGCAGTCCATCTGTTTACTATTTAATTTATAAAACTTGGCCTGTGAATTACAAAAATGGGCCTTTCGTGTCAATATTATTAAATTAAATAAGAAGCACATTAAACTCAAAGGTACCATTTAATTTTTCCAGTGCACTGACACGTGAGTGAAGTATCCGAACAAACGATAATCCGAAATTACTGCTAAATCTAACAAAACAAGCTGAAATCGATATTTATTTTGGCTATGGAAATATTAACTTATGCATACCTATATACTTCGTTTCTGAAAGAGTGTTCATGTTCATCGTTGTTGTTATTTTCCTGCGACGCTGTTACACCGCCACGCCAACCTTTAAAAAGTCGATTTGGTCTGGTCTAGGCGGATCTTTTCTCTTGGTATAAGATATTGTAAACACCGGTCTGGGGAGCGTCATTATTTTTCACATTTTAAACAGTTATTCCCCTCTAATTAAAAGGGCCAATTTCAGCGCGAACTTCAACTTCCTTCGCGATTTTTAAAATAGTTATTTTTTGTTTCAAACAATAAACAATGTAAGATGTCAGAACAAAATTGTAACAAGTTCATACATTTTAATAACTTCTCCTACCAGCTGAAGAATCCTAAAGCGTATCAAATATAGTCGCCGGTGGAATAATCAATAATCATATTCAACCTAGAGATTACGGCTCGATATCATTGGATAACGGATTAGCATAAATATAGTTGACTATTGTACTGTATCACTGCCATCTTACCAAAAACTTAGCGGTAGACTGGCTCTCGGCGCTTCCATGGTATCCTTCAGAGTTGCGCTGACTGAGGTGATCAGTATCGGCCAAGGACTGGTTGTGGTGCCCATCGCTGCTCACTCTTCTGCCATAACCATTGGGAGGCTCATTTGCCTCCCAAGGGTTATGGCAAAAGAGTGAGCATGGAAGCGCCGAGAGCCAGTCTACCAATGAACGTAGAGAATAGATTAACAGCAAAGAGAGCATTTAAAAAAAAAACAACAATAAAATCAAGAGACAAAATTGAAACGATTTAACTTTATTAAACTATAAATGCGAGGAAATAAACAAAACATGTTTTTTAAGTACATTCGTATATTACATCAGTACCGGTATTACATATTGTATATATGAACGACTTCTTAGATATGAAATGATACATGATTGATCAAATGAAAAACATTTACAATTATGTATGTTGTTTTTTTGTTGTTGCTATAATTGTTGCTGTTATTGTTGTTTGCAATATCGGTGTTATTATTATCTATATTTCTGGTATAAGAAGTGAACAGCTTTTATAGTCCTCGTTTTCATCTCTGTCGCAAGTTGTACCGTGCAGGTATTCGAATATAAGATGGTTAATATGTGTGAAGTTCTCTGTGTTTATTAAATATATATGCACCGGGCGCAGATCATTGGGTAACATCAATAGTGACCTTAGTCAGGTAAAACAAATCAAGCTAAACCTTATAAAAATAAATTCGGCACTAAAAACAGTTGTTAGAATAATTATTTATTTTTAACATAATAGTTTGGATATGTAGATATCTTGATTCTAATTGCTTTAACTTCAGTCATACAGAATCAGTAACACTATATTTATCTTTATAATCAAATGAGCAATTTAATATTGGTTTCTATGTCATATGTACAATATATGTTCTTTTACACAAATGTGGCATTATGAAAAGAAGACATTTTTTACGGATGCCTGATTTACTTCAGGGGTAAACAATCTACGTGTTAATACAAGCAACATATTTAGCTTATCTGATTTGCCTTTTGATTGTTTTGTTGTTGTTTGACCACTTTTGATCGAACAAATCAATTGCCACAGTACCTAGTAACACTCGTGTCCATTTACAGCTAGGTGGACTGAGGCACGTGTGATTGTCTTTTGTGACCTCATCGGTAACAAAACCTTTATTATATGAAATAATATATGGCTGATTCACCACGTGTTCGAATCTATGATGCCGGTATTAGTTGTCTTAATCGTTTTCTGTCATATTTTTGCACGTTCTAAATACCACACAGGCTTGCATGTTATTGTGATTCTACAGACTATAAACATTATACATTTAAGTCGTTTTTAAGTTTTCGCAGAAGTCTAATCAGTTCCATGTTGTTTTGAAGCTTTCTTCGTTGGCCAGTGGCGGTATTTTCCGTTTCCTAGTGACCATCTAGTGGTGGACGTCCGCCCCCGCCTTCACCAGCTCCACCAAAGCCTCTAGCACCATTATCCCCACCAGCATTTTCCCCGTCTTGCACTCGACTAGCTGTTCCCCCGACTTGTCCTCCACCAGATGTTTCCCCGCCTTGTTCTCCACCAGCATTTTCACCGTGTTGCACTCCACCAGCTTTTCCCCCGCCTTGTCCTCCATCAGCATTTTCACCGTCTTGCACTCCACTAGCTTTTTCCCCACCTTCCCCTTCACTAACCTTTTCCTCGCCTTCCCCTTCACCAGCCTTTTTCTCGCCTTCCCCTTCACCAGCATCGTCTTCTTGTTTACTGTTTTGCAATACTAAGGCTGCATTTTCAAAGTCGGACTTAACAGACTCTACTGCGCTAGAAACAGTTTTTATGAGTTCTTCTAATTTGTTATTTATACTTTCGGATTCTTTCAAAAAGTCTTTTAATATCTTGAGCAGAGCATCTTCTTTTTTGATATCGTATTTCTCTAGTGCATCTTTCACTTCTTTTATCAATTTATTCAACTGCTCGTCAACTTTTTTATGTAAATCTTGAAGAAGTTTTTCTTGGTCTCCGGACTTGTGTGCGTTTCCATTTTCAATCTCAGGTGAGTTTTTTTCGAGGTTTTCTGGGTTTTTCTCGTCGACTGCTGAAATAAACGCAAACGACATTTTCATTTTTGCCCATAAACATATTATGCTTATACGTTGCCACAAATTAGAGGTACATGAAAAAACTACACTTTCAGTGGTCTACTTATATCCATATTCACTTTCTACAATATAAGAGTCTATGGTAACTAATAAGTCTCAAAGCCGATGTGTGAAGTGATGTTGCTACAATGAGAGGAAGATTACCAATATTAAGATACGTATGTACTTAATCAAATATCGTGTTTTTCCATTGTACAAACGCATCAACGCAGGTATATACTGTCGCCTCTTGTGCCGCTATGGACAAGTCCGTTTATCTATTGGTCGACGCGCCATTACAAATAGGCGATGTTAAGTTTTCTGGGACAGATAGTGTGCCGTTTGCTTATCGTCATCTTTCTTTCATGTATCGCATACTTTTCGCCGCGTTTTGTCATACGCTTTAAGATGCCTTTAAATGTGCTTACCGCTACAAATAATCGATAGTCCAGTAATGTTATATCGGTCCTGGAATACATGTAGTGAGATATTCAGCGGAGTAACTTACTTTCACTTGCATAAGTATCACTATTCGTGATAAATTGACATCCACATCTAAAAACACACTATTAACAATAACTACCAAATGAGAAACAGTCATGTACTAGTTATAAGTTTTCTGATATATACGTCATCGTACCGCACAGACGTAGTGGTAAACATATCGGACGCCGCAATTCGAATCCCGGTAGAGGTGGCCAATTTTTCCCGACACCCTTAGGTTAGTGAAAAACGAAAATGCGTTTCCACAATCCGAAAGTTCTACAAGTACAATTGCAATAAATTTCGTGATTCGATATCGTGCGATAAAATTAGAAAAAAAGAAATTTTATTTACCTGATTGATACTTTTGATTTTCTTTCGTAGGACCGCTGTTTTCAGCATTTGATGACTCGTCAATGACAGGTTTGCCTTCCTTGTTTTCCCCGTTTTGAATCAGTTCCTTGCTTCCAGTGTCACCTTCTGTGTTACCATTATCTGTTCCTGGATTGTTGTTGTTACTTGGCGAATTGCTGTTTACAGTTCCACTAGAGTCCGTTGGACCACCAGCGCTTGTTTTGTGTGGACCTCCTCGTGGAGGTGCACCATTTGGAGGTGGATGATGTGGTGGTTTCCTCTTAGACAGCAGTGTGAGAAGATCATGCAGTGTCTCCAGCTCAAGATCATCCAAGGTAGGTTTAGCTTCACCTGAATGGACAAGCAAAGCTGCTAATGCAGGAATTACAAGAATAGCGACAGAAAACTTCATATTGACTCTTCGGTCCCTTCAGCACTTCAGTGAGATTTAACTGTTTCTTTACATAGTCACTCTTATATGATGTCGTGCGGTTTTTGAATTTTAATTTAAATGAGGCTCCGACTGCTGTGCCAAACTAAATCAAGCTACATCGTATATGTGTATCCATAATTTATTACATATTTTTAATATCCTATAATCACTTAAACCTGAAGTAAGTGTGTCCACGTTTACTTCATGGTTACAACGCGTTGCAGTTGGCTTTGCCCGCTAGCTATTTTAGCAATCAATAAAATTACAATCTTACGTCACACAAAGGCGAATCTGAAAGTAATAATAGAGCTTTTAATATCGGTTACTTCCCCTCCGTTCTTTCATTGAAAAGGTAAATAGGGGCATACGATCAGTCTTTATTTGATTCTTGACGTTACGTTCCGAACGTGGAAAGAAAATTTAAAGTCATAACAGAAGCAGTATCGGATAAAGTATATATAAAGGCCTTTGGTAAATCGTGCCGACAGGTGTACACTAATTGAGAACCCGAAACTTAAGATAAACTATGGAAGTTTTATTGCGTACCCAACGAATAGCCCAACTAATTGCACGCAAGTGCTTTTGCTACATACGATGGCCGCCCTTCGCAAAGGCAGACTAGATGTAATATCAGTTTGTAAAAGATTGTTCTGTCTTGCAGTCGAAATTGAGGCTACTCCACAAGGTAACTACCTGTGCTTAAATATCAAAAAAAACGAAATTAACAGACAATTTTAAAATAAGCAAGTTAAAATGTTATCCCAATACTGACAAATAGATCTAAAAGCCTGGGCTAGATAAAACAGAACTTTGGAGCAATATTTATTCGTTCTAATTTTTTTCCTCGACATTTCGGTATGCCTCCGGACACCTGGCGCTCGTAATCAGAAAAGCCGATCTTAGTTTTTCTCACTATGGGTTGACATATAAAGCAACGTCCAATAGTCTTTTTTGGTGTTTCAGTGAACCCCTTTCCAGACCCGATTAACTAGAAGGTGAACAACTTGAAAATATCATGGCCTATAAAATCGGTTTGCCTCAAGTCAAATAGTTAGACTAGTACTCTACCTAATACATATACATTCCAAGTACATTAAATGTTGATCCCATACTTCGTAATCTGATTTTACCGATAGCCATTTAAAACAATACCTGAAGTTAAATTACGTCACGCGAGTATATCCAGGATATATAATATTATTGTAGTACATTTTATTTAGTGACTGTGGAAGTGGCATCAAAACAGTTTCACTAAGACTTCCTTTTCCGCAAATTTTTATTGTTTACTTTATCATTAGTCGAAGTTACTTGTTCAAAATGTGAAAAAAGCCGAAATAAATTTACAAAGTTTTGAGTAAACAACTGCAGTCATTTGTCCACTTTCGATGTAGGGCTTCGGGCGGTAAATTGGATTGGTCAAGGCAAGATGCAGTATTAAGACTTCACAGATTAGGTTGGAATGCATTAAATACAGAGAAATATATGAGATTAAAAGGACAAATTTGAATTATATCGATATTAATCCTACTGGTCTGGCTGTCATTTTGCAGTTTCGTCATTTGGCCAGAGTAACTACGCCCTTGTTCAATTTGTATTTTTTGTTAAACTCAACGCCCCGTCAGCACGCCGTTTAAAGTAAAAACACTGCAGAAAGGAAACATTGTCGAGTTCCGTCGGCAATAGAGGGGGAACTTGGGATGTATAGTCCGTCAAGTAGATTTTGCAGATGCACTTATTTTCATTACGTTCAAAAACGCATTAATACTTAGTATGTCAGCTGCTCCTTACCATTTGTGGGATGTCTGCGAAATAAAGGAGTTCATGGTAAACAAATTTTTTACGATCGATGTACTGAATTATTGATAATGTCAATTTAATGTCTTTCGTTGACATTCCCGTTTGGCAAACAAAGACAAGGCGAGTTGGGAGAAACGAATGAAAAACCCATTTTATGAAAAATGCATCCCAATATATTTTTTCAATAGACCATTATGAATTGTGTAGGATAACATGTTATTCAATATGGAATTCCGATGTGTAAAGTTCCGCGAACATAATTTACATGTAAACTTATTCATAAACGTACGCTACACTTATAAATGAATGATGTAGCTCAATCGGTGTAATTGAGGAGTCCCTTTTAAAAGATTATATATTAATCAACATTTTAAATAAAACAGAAGATGTATATAATATTCTCGGAGTCACTACAAAATCGCAAGAAACCTATATTTAACATATTAAAACGTTGGCACTTGCATTAAAAACCGATGAGGTTTTGGCGGAGCAAATTGACGTGAGAAAGTGGACGATCGACGTAAATGTCCTGAATGGGGAGGAGTTAACCTATAAACTAGGTCTAATAATAGGTTTCAAAATTGGGCTATGTGACTAAGTTATAACGTATCGATTGCCAAGATAGCGATCGGGCAAACCCAACTGCAACGCGTTGTAGTTCTGATGCGTAAATATGTATGCGAAAGAAAGGATTTTTTTTCTTTGAATAGAATACATGTACATGTATATGGTATACCATTCAAGTCATTTAGCACTTTCGATACTCGATAAATATATGATAAGTTTAAGTACAGATAGAAAACAATGTTGACGAATATATTGCTGTGGAATTTTTGAAGCTTCATCACAATATATTATTGTCAAACAGCGTTTCTAATTGGATTAAATATTGCAAAAATGCTGGGCTATATGTTAGCATTTTCAGTGTAAAAGGCAAGGTTAACAATACTTTTCGAACATGTTACAACGATCATTTTCGCCGAAAAGATATGTTTCTTGGTAATGTAAGAGCCAAATGTAACATCCAAAGTGCAAATGGGACTTTAAACATATTGTTTGAAGTTACGGTCTTCAGAATAGCTTTTAACGTTGAAAACTGTATAGTTTAGATCTAGAATGAGTTTTCAGAACGAGAGCCCGGTATTTTTAACCAGTGAAAATTGACTGATAAAGTTCAGCTGTTAGCGTAAATGAAATAAGTGAAATTAATTTAAAATCACTGAGAAAAAAGAAGCCTGGGCCTCCTTGAACAAGTGGGAAGCAATTTTCACCTTGGCCCAGGACATACATATTTTAATGTCAAGCTTTATGCAAAATTGTTTATTCGCATCTTTTTTATACGCACGGTAATGAATACCCGTAATTATTCCGCCTCAAAAGATGCACCAAAGTCATGATAGATTACTTTAAATCCTATTTTAAATACTAGTACCTGGATGGTGTCCAGAATATAAATTCAGTCAACTTACATTAAACTCACATCTTTATGTATGATATTTATTGATTTTAAATATCAAAGTTAATACATCTTATATAGATACGCCTTTATATATAACTGATGTGATATCAAAAAGGATATACCTGTCATATTACATTGACAAATTATTGCTTTGTTATAAGAGTGCAGGAAAACACGCAGACGCCGTCAAACAATATCCCTGGTACATATTTCAACACGCAGACGCCGCCAAACAGAATCCCTGGTACATATTTCAACACGCAGACGCCGCCAAACAGAATCCCTGGTACATATTTCAACACGCAGACGATGGTAAACAGTATCCCTGGTACATATTTAAACACGCATAGGCCGTCAAGCAGAATCACTGGTACATATTTCAACACGCAGACGCCGTCAAACAGTATCCCTGGTACATATTTCAACACACACACGACGTCAAACAGTATCCCTGGTACATATTTCAACACGCAGACGCCGTCAAACAGAATCCCTGGTACATATTTCAACACGCAGACGATGGTAAACAGTATCCCTGGTACATATTTAAACACGCATACGCCGTCAAACATAATCCCTGGTACATATTTAAACACGCAGACGCCGTCAAACAGTATCCCTGGTACATATTTCAACACGCAGACGACGTCAAACAGTATTCCTGGTACATATTTCAACACTCAGACGACGTCAAACAGTATCCCTGTTACATTTTTCAATACGCAGACGCCGTCAAACAGAATCCCTGGTACATATTCCAACACGAAGACGCCGTCAAACGAATCACTGGTACATATTTCAACACGTAGACGACGTCAAACAGTATCCCTGGTACATATTTCAACACGCAGACGCCGTCAAACAGAATTCCTGGTACATATTTCAACACGCAGACACCATCAAACAGAATCCCTGGTACATATTTAAACACGCAGACGATGCAAACAGAATCCCTGGTACATATTTCAACATGCAGACGCCATCAAACAGTATCCCTGGTACATATTTAAACACGCATACGCCATCAAACAGAATCCCTGGTACATATTTCAACACGCAGACGCCGTCAAACAGAATCCCTGGTACATATTTCAACACGCAGACGACGTCAAACAGTATCCCTGGTACATATTTCAACACGCAGACGCCGTCTAACAGTATCCCTGGTACATTAGTTGATTAGTGGTTAATGAGCTCAGAAAATTCAAATGTTATCAACTTGTTTGCTAATTACTTGTTCAAAATATACGATAAGAGAAAGTCTACTTAACGTTTTTTCTTGCCATTCTATAGACGGTCTGCCATATTACAGACACGTTTACATGTAGTTTTAGTTGATATAATGTACTATGTCAAGTTCTGTGATAAGTTGATAGCAGCTCTGTTAAGTGACCTCACTTTTTCCACATGCTACTTTGTTGTATTATTAGCCATGCAATATACACTTTATTGTCGTGTAGGCTTTTGCAATGAGAATTACATCTTACATGTACATTTGTATTGCCATAACTGTCATCTTACGTTAGGTTATAAGTTCAGAATTGTGTTAAACATCTGTTTATTGAAAATGCACATATATGTCTTTCACACTATAGACATCATATTAGCATGTTCAAGTTGACTGTGGATTAGAACAATATGTCGTACCTGCCATTGGTGGGTTTTTTTTCTTTTTCAAGTAATTTAGTGTGAAGGTTGTTCAATTTTGTAGTTTAGAAATTACATCATGGAAATGCCTGCCATACTATAGACTAATTGTTATTATTCAGTTCATCAGACCCTGGATTGACATTTAACAGTCTATGCCTGCTTTGATATTCCGACATCCAATATATAATATATATATCTGTATTTTATGCAATTAATTATAATTATGTGCTTGATTTAATTGTGTTTATCAAATACCAATTAAGCCTTCTTTACATTTGAACATTATTTCCTACTGTATTTGTGATTACAATGTCATTATATGACCCTTGACTGGATAATAAAATATATTCTATTCTATTCTATTCTTATTCTATTCTATTCTAGTGTATTGAATTGAAAAATTTCTCATTTTCAATTTATTACATTTTCAATTCATGTGACACAAATAAGGATAAACAGCGTTTTATTAGAGAAGGACTTCACTTTATTTTAGTAAGACAATTGAAATCGTGCATAAACAGGATAGAAAAGGACATTTGTTTTCAGATTTTCCTCTGATCTGGCGGTATTTTATTTCGTCATTCCAGAGGCTGAATTTGTACATGAATGTCCTGTCAGCAGCAGTTAGTTGCAGAAAGGAAAACTATTAATTTGAAGAGTACTTATTAGTGTCAGTGACAGTGTTTTCATTTTTTTAAAAAAACCAGGATTCAATCATTCATGGAAAAGGAGCTTGATCAACTGAAATGAGATCTTATGTCCGTTACCCGTATTGTCTAGGCATAAACAAAAGTAAATATAGCATCACTGTAAGTTTTAAGGTCTTTGAATTTGAATTATTATTCCTCTGAAAAACGTGTGTAGTGCTAACAAACCAGTCTCCTTTGCAGAGTTACCGTTTCTTACACTCACTATCAATGTGAATGTAATGACAGCCGATAGTGTAAGAGTGTGCTAACAAACGTCTTTGAGAAAATCGAAACGGTTGCACGGCGGCCATTTTGTTTTGATCGTAAACAAAGTTTACAAAGCTCTAAATGCGGGATTGCTCACGGCGTATACGGGCTCATATACAGAGGCTCTTGACCAATTAGCATCTATCAAATTTATCTGCGGTATTATAACACGTGATATTTCTTCGTTATGCACATTATTCTGACATAAATAAAATCGAAAATGAGAACTACTTTTTGTCTGCGTGTGTCCAGTCCGCATATTGTTTACTAATGTAAATTGTAGTTTCACAATAAAACCAGACATTTCAAGTAGTGTTTTCAATGTGAGAAAGAATGACAGGATAAATAGAATAATAGATTGGTTGCGTGGATGGAGAAAGTTTATCTGGCAAGGTGGAAGGATTTATCGGATGAGCAGAAGGCCGATAAATCCTTCCGCCTTGCCACATAAACTTTCTCCATCCGCGCTACCAACTTATTATTCTCTATCTGAATGCTATTTAATTGACCTGACGCGAACTCGACTATCGCTCCGCCCACTAGTCACGTGGCGTCTCCTTTTTCAAACTTTGGACAACTATCATGGCGGACGTACTTTCACCATCAGCTTACCGATTGACATTTGCGAACATTTTCTGCCGTATAAAGGCTCTTTGAGACAAAGGATACAAGCCAGGAGATTTGCTCATGAATCATACATACAAACTGTTAAATTATTTCGTGAAAATGGGGATGGTATTAGCGTGAAACGACGGCATATCACAGCCAGAAAAAAAACGACGCACCGCACAAAATTAACATTTCATTGAACACTACGACGATTACTGAGGCACGCTGCACATGCAAAGCAGGGTAGGGTATTATTTCTAATCGAAGTTTTTTCTATCCCAAATGTTTCTTAATAGATCTACTGTTGGAAATTCTGCAAAATGAACACGGAAGAATCGTTCCCCACCTACTTTGTACATCAGTGATTTTCTGTACATCAGTGATTTTCCTCGTGTCTTTTATACTGTTTAAATCAAATAACATGCACTATGACTCAGCGTTTTCCTTATGTTTAATTTTGTTAGATACGATTGTACATGACAGATTGGAAATTTTGTATATATAGTTTATTTCAGTCTCATCATTGTATATTATCATAAATATTTCATAAATACTATCACAGTGCATATAAAATGTAATGTATATGTTCAACCCGCACTGTGTGTTTTCTAGCATTACGAACACTTCAAAGTAAACTGCACGGAAACCTGCCTGATTAGTAAACGGATTATTCCTTCTTTTTATTTTCATTCATTTTTATCTGTTACAGCGCTACATAAAATACGCTACACTAAGGTAAGGTTTCTTTTTCTTTATTCAATTGACATTTTTAGAATAGTTAGATTTCGTTTCGCATAAAGTTGCTGTAGTGAATTTGAAACTGCTTAACTTTTTTATTGAGTGATGTCTGAAATTTTACAAAATGTAAACAACACAGTATTGTAAGCTTCTTCCACCACTGATAAATCTTTTCATTCGTTTAAAGTAAGTGCCATTTCAGAATTGGCTATCTTTGTAAGCCCCATTAATGAGATGGTTTAAATTTTGCGCTCAATATTAAATGTTCTTTTCCTTGCATGATATGAACGACAGATTTGATGCTAGGTACGGCTTAAAATAAACAAAATGTGCATTTACGGTGATATATATAACAGGGAAATAAAATGTCTTTTTGCAGTAATTGTAGTTTTGTATGGCTGGTTTTAGAAAGATATCCTTTGGTAAATCTATCAAACTAAGTTGGAAGATAAATGTCTACAAGCAAAGGTGCTGCATTTCAGGTATTTGTATTCCTATTGTAATGTGAACACGCCTTCCTTTTACGTATTAATATATCTGAGCGTCTTTGTTTTACTGAAGCATAAATTCCTTTCAAAAAGCCTGATTAAGAAGAAATAGCATGTCATTTGATCAGCGTTCAAACTGTTTTGTGAAATATGAAACAGCACAGATGGTATTGTATCATAATTACCAATATACCGTTAGGATGCAACTGAATTGAAAACGATTTTGATATGTCGTTTGTAAGTAAAAATGGAAGAGGTCTTTCTGAATTCTGAATTTACATTTAATGCGTATTTAATAAGTAACCTGACGGAGGAAGCATTTGGTGGTGTAGAGGTTAAGTTGTCTGACGCTCATATCGGAGGTTGCGGGCTCGAGCCCCGCTGTGGTCACTACTGTGCTGTTTGTCCAGGAAGCGGACTCGAGAGTGACCCGATAAGCTTCAGGCTTCCTTCATAAGCAAGCTTAAATAAATAAGTATAAACTTACATTTTTAGTTATGTATGTCGCCATGCAATATTCATAGTATGTAACCTCCGCGTATATCGAACTCTCCGGGACCATTTGTTCCTTCTATCCGGAGTTCCTTATATCCGAACGTCGAACAAATTCCTTATATGAATACGGACTCGTTATACTGTTTCTATATAAAATCGCTTAAATGCAACTACCGTTTGTCATGATTTCCTGTCTTTCACGTCTTGCACGGAATCCTTATTTTGAAGATCTATCTATATACAGCTAGGGTGATCCATAATATACGATACTGCTTTGATTATTCCCAAATTCTTGACCCATTCGTCAAATTTGTGTACCGTAAAAGTCACGAGATATGTAAGTTTTTATTACAATAAAAAGTACGTGAAAACGTTGACGTCATTTTGACATTGTGGCGTCATTTCAATCATGTTGTTACTAGTAATTCAGTATGGCGACGCCCAAGCAGAAGGCTGCAGATATAGTTCAAGTTTATTTTGAAAGTCGTTGTAAGAAGAATGCAAAGATATATCTAAAAGATGATAAACTCTCTAAACTCAAAACAAACACCGACATGCGAATAAATTTAAACAGACTAAATCAGTTGAGGCACGTGCACGTGTTTTCGTGTTTTTACCTTTAGACTTATTCCTTCCATGTCGCGTTTTCGACATTTCGGGGCGAAAAGCCGAAAACTCGCCAAGTAGCTATTTTGTTTTGTTTTCGTGTTTCGATTTTACGACTTGGTCACTTTTGAAAGACCCTTTAATTAAAGTGGCAGTGTGGGTCTGCTGCTATCTCTCATAATTTGGGGTATAAGTATTTTTGTTCGTCAGTGCTGTGTTTCATGGTATTACTGTATTATTTTATCTTTTAAAGGACAGAGATAGTTGGCATATAGCTAGCGGACCTCAACAGGTTTGTTCAACTGATGGACCCCGGGTTAAAATGGCACCGCCCCGAGGTCACTTGATTTTAAATAGTGTTATATAGGGACATATTTTTAAAAAAATCTTCTCCACGAAAGGGCCCAGAGCTTAGATATTCAGTAAGTAAGTAAGTAAGTAAGGAAGTAAAGACTTTATTTTACGAGGCTACACATTTGGTTTCCTAATCTTCCATGTGGGCCTCAACAAATATGCATATATACATTTACAAATTACAAAACAACATATTGACAAAATAGCATACAAAACATTTCATTATATACTTAAATGGTGGTTGAACTGACTGAAGTTATATTCAAGAAAATGAAGAAAACTTCGGGGTTGGGTGTGTTTGGTTAACTTATATTTATTTTTTTTTTTTTTTTTTTTTAAATTTTTTGACTTGCGTACACTAGTATTGTGTTTTTTTTGGGTTTTGGTTTGCCACTATATTTTGTGGACCTCTACCAAGACTATTTAATTCATGCCCCTTTGGGTCAATATTGACTACACCCAGGGCATCACTGGTGCTCATTTAGACCTACATATATATTTTTTAATTATTTTCTAAAACCACAAGGCTTAGAACTAAGTTAATTATTATGTAGTATTGTTTAGTACATGTATACCTCTAACAAGTTTTGTTCAAATCTTGACCATGGGGTCTATAATGACCCCGCCCGGTGGTCACTTGTTTTACAAATACTTATAAAGAAAAACCTTCAAAGGTGGTCTTAATGCATATAATTAAGATATTTGGTGTGTAGGAATGTGTCTAGTGGACCTCTACCAAGTTTTTTTGAAATCTTGTCCCTGGGGTCAAAATTTACCACGCCCTGGAGATCACTTGTCTGTATAAAGAATTATAAGAAAGTAATCGGAATATATTGAATGTGCAGACTTAGATTTTCATTGTATTTTTTCCTACTCTAGCAGGAACCAATATTAAACAGAACCCTTTTCTTGTAAAAATGAGAAATAGTTGAAATAGTTATTATAATATTATAGTACAAATCAATGTTTGCATGTTTTCATTCATTTCATGCATTACTTAATCACTGTGTTAATAATGATTACATTAAAGGAAAAAAGAGCTTGAAATCTAAAGAAATAAATAATTGTTTTAACTTTACTAAGACTTTCTTGTGATTCATAGAATAAAAGTTATATTGTAATCATGCCCTGTATCTGATAAGCTTGACCCAAACAGATGTTGGAAGATAATATACCGTGAAGAATAGGGTCACCGCCAAGGTAAAATTAGGTGTCCTGCTGAGGTGTTAACTATTAGTACAGTTACTCGCTTTTTGGTTTTTCTGGGTTTTACAGTGTATGACTAGTGTTTGGTGTAATGAAGCACGGCGGCTTATTGTGTGCAATTTGAACGAATTTCCTTTGATGTGATACTCCGACAGAAAATGTAAAAAGGGAGATAATTAAAATCTTGCAAGATAAAGTTATGGTTCTTTGGCACTGCACTTTCCTTAAATGCTTTCTTTCACTTATGAATTAAGACTATATTTCCTGCAGTATTTTGACAGTTATGCTCGGGACAGAAAATGTAACAAAGGGGATTAATTAGAATTTAGGCAAGGCAGATATGGTTCTTGAACATTGCACTTCCAGTCATTGTGCTGTATCACTGTGAAGTTTCAAGTAACGTCCTTTAATACTTTAAGAGTACGCCTTGGACAATAAAATTCAATAAATTGAAATAACAATTAAAATAAATAAATTGAAAACAACTAGGCAATATAGGGCACTGCATTTTCCCTTAATGTCCTGTCTCACTGTATGGAATCTGAATGAATTTCTAACAATATTTTTAAAGTTAAGCCCCGAAAAATTCAAAAATAAGGCAAGGAAGAGTTATACCTTGTACTCTGAACTTTCTCGATCTCATTGTGCTCTATCACTGGAAGAAATTTCGAATTCCAAATTTCCTTGGGGACATAAAAAATTGACCTAGTTTTTCAAAGGGGTTTATCATTGCCATGATTTTCCAGATATTGCGAATACAACTTTAGGACTAATACTAGCCCAAGCAAATTAAATAAATAGAAGATAATTGTTGGCTTTGGTGTAATATCACGTTATAATTTCACCGAGTGGGCACAAAAAGTGAAATTTTCACGAGTGGCGCAGCCACGAGTGAAAATAACTACCGTTTTGGTGTTCACGAGTGAAATTAACATATTACACCGATACCAACAATTTTTATGTTTATTGTATGGTTAAAACTCTACTTTTATTGAGTTTGTTTCTATAAAATATCAAAAATCGCTGGAAATGTCATCATAAAAAATAGCACAAATGACGTCATTTTAACGACGTCATCGTCGCATGGTTTCCACCATTGATTACGCTCGGTATACTTTTTGACGTTAAACCGGGTTAAATATTGCAAAAACAGTGAAAATGAAAATGGTAATCCATTGTTTCAAATCTGTGGATTATCACTTTTTTTTTCATTCAGAAAACTATAATTCACTGGTAAACATAAAATAAAACACAATTATATCATTATTCCTTCGATCTGCTAAAAGTAGTGGACGAATAGATTTCTAGGTTAAAACAGACTAGTAAATTCAGATTCACTTTTATTTCACTGAGAAAACTCTATAATTCACTTGAAAACATGAAATAAATAACTATAATGTATAAAATATTTATTGGGTACATTTCTATAGTTTAAAAGCTTAATAAATCAACAGCGGTACTGTACATTAATAAAACGATAAAATTTAACAGCTGAAGCTCTGTGATCTTCTGAACTTTACACAGATACATGTATCTGTGTACCTAGTTCTGGCTTCCAAAACTCTAAATGCCGCTATTTCTATATTTTGTTTTTCGTCAGGTGCGGCTTTGGTTTTGGATCAGCCCTATACGCAACACCAGAAAACAGGCATGCAAATGATCATCTAGTGTACGTTGAGGAGGGAAATACGGAAATGTTTGAGTCATATATTTATAGTTCATCTTTTCAAACCATTTACGATGTCTACAACCAAAGTTACAAAAAAAACAAATCAAACTTTACAATGGACTTTCCAAATTGCCTCTAGCGAGATCTCGTATGATCAATGCGCTTTTTTTTTTTGTAGTTCAGAACGCTTGATAGTTTCCTTTGTTTAGATTCTTGATTAATGATATAAAGGACAGTAATATAAAATAGTATTTATCAGCATACATTTTTCATTACCCAAAAATTTACTTTTTTTTCGACGGGGTACTACCCTGAAAGTCTCCGCTAAAACGCACATGGTCATGTAAATAAATACTTTCCCGTGACCTCAATCGGAACCTTCAGCCCCCCAAAACCCATTTCCCAAAGGTTCTTGGGGAATGGTACGTGAATTGTCAAAGCAAGAAGGGGGCCAATTTTTGAAAATTTTGACCTGCTCGAAACTTTCGTTAGAACTTTAAGTTAAGAATAGAAAAATTGAGTTCACATTTTGCAAATTAAAAGATTATAGTCAAATAAAAAAAGGATTCACTCATATCCCATGAAATACTAAATGCGAGCGTTCAATTTCTGACACGATAATCTACACACCCTTCAGTCAACATTATAAACCGGGTACGCTGAAGTTTCTAGTATACCATCATTAAGTTTTGAACAATTATGAAAGCACGATTCCGAATAAACTAAATATAAGTTTTACAAATAAAACTTTCATTAATGAAACATGACTAGTAGCAAATAAAATAACAATACAATTTAATTCTATACAAATTGAAGCTATACAAAATCATAACTTCGATACAATGTAGCATACGCGTGCTGATGTTACAATATCATCTCGGTGTCTGCAACAACTGCTTCAATATTTTAAATAACAAGCTTCGTGGCATGTCATTGATTATTTTCTGTAAATTCATATGCGAACAATTTTCATAAATGTTTAGTGTATACATGTATAACGAATGCGGCGAAAACAACTTCTCGGTTGCAGGCGAGTCACGTTTGGATCGATTGATTAAAAAAAAAAGGGTTGCATCCAAACCTTACTGCAGTCAACATAACATTCTGAGAAAGTACTCAACAGCTATCGTAATGAACTTTCCAACGTGTCAAACCATTCAGTAATGACCCAACAGGAAATTTAAAAGATCGCCTAGCTGAATCGTCCAGAAAAGTTTGCGCATGAAGGATATTTTAAATAGTCACGTAAATTCGGTAAACTAGCTATACCGGAAACCGTTCTCAAAACCGGTTTCGCTTTCACAACATTCACATGCGCACTTTCGCCTAGCAACAGACGTTTCAATTTTGAAGGAAACTCTAAGTCTGAAATCTGAGATAAAATAGATACTAAATGAGCTTTCAGAGTGTTCAAGCGCGATCTTGAATGTTCTGAACAGCAACACAGCAACCGAAGCAGGAAAACCAATTTCAGTCAAAGCGATAGAGTGGCAAAGTTAGAAAAGTTAAGAATAAGCACTTTAAATGAAATGTCGGATATACAAATCAGATTATGGGATAATCTACATAGCGAACTAAGACTGATTTAGTAAAGGAATTTGAAGAAGGGATCCGCTAAAATTTAAATCGTTCACTAATTTAAGTTATACTAATCCAGGTATTCTCAGAAGCGAAACAAGTTCTTACAACTTATGTCCAGATGAAAGTAACCTCGAACATACAAACAAACAAAATGTGGAACATTTGTTTTCAAAACACATCAACATGGCGAAATTTCAATTCATAAATCAACACAGGAAAGGGGTCGTTTCACTAGGGTACTGCGGACACGTGCTAGAGCGTATGTATAGTAATTGAAATAAGCCTAGATAGCGATAAAGAAGAGCTAAAAGACTTTAAGAACATCCAGGTACCGCCTATAGGTCAGTGAAGGCCATACAAACCGGACTGACTGTAACGTTGCCCAAGTTGTAGTGGACTGAAGGAGTTCCCTGTTGACCTTGGCTGAACGCTCGGAATGGAGATCTAACAATCAGCAATATAATGAATAATAAATAATGGTGTTTTATAATGCTACTGATGTCACGATTCCTATTCCTTTCTTGATGAAAAAATACGTTACTATGGATTGTCAGAGCATTAGTTACTTGAACATAATGCTGATATCTTATACTACAGTATATCTATCGTTACTAAAGCTGTAAAACTATAATTGTTCAATCCCAGGCAACGGAGGATTGGGAAAGGTGGTGTCGTTTTACTGTGGCATCAAACAATTATGATGATACATTGTATAT
>JAFMSR010000010.1:28698476-28766952 GCA_022818135.1 Saxidomus purpurata
GTTTAAGAATGACTTAAGACATGAGCAATACTAAAGGTAGTTCCAAATTGTGTAGAAATTGAAGAATAACATTTAGTACTATATTTGACTTGTGTATCCATTTTACATATTACACAACCACGGTTATGTTTAAACTGACATAATGTTTGTAAAATAGAATCAATTACGATATTGTTGAATATGAAACTAATGAGAGTGTTTGATACATTTGCTATGATTCATTCGATATTCAATATGTTCGTTATAAACCATTCGATCCGTTCCTTTGCAATGTACTTTAACGTGTATTTAGCCGACTCGATGCATGTCTGCATAACGTATGCATTCATATAATAGAGAATCTACTTTAAACATACAATTCATGTCCACAATCATATCTAAGCAATTGTTTATAGTTAGGTGATATTGTATGCAAATGCTTACTACATATATTTATGTATGTTCATGTTCTATTCTGTGTTAGTATTCAAATGCTTTCTATATTTTTGTGCTCCAAATGATGGTTTACTTAATTCAGAGATGTATTGTTTTAATCGTTAGAACCTTTAATGATGAGCGTTATGGAAGGGAATCACCGCCATAAGTCTATGGGTCTAGATGACATTCTTATTTATGAACACTACATGCTCATTTGTCTTCTTTCTTACATCTTACATGCATGTGACATCTCATGTGTCATTCTTACGAGTGTATGTTGTATGATGCTAATTTCATGTTTCTTTCTTCCACATGCATGTTTCTTCTTCCACTTGCATGCATCTTTATTGCACATGCCTGTTACATATTTGCCACTTTCTATTGTGATTGTGCTGATTACTTAGTAATGATGCATTTGTACTTCTGATTACTCCATTATGCGTCATCGCATGTGTCGTTATTCCAAGTGCTTGTTGTATGCTGCTAAAAGCATATTACTTTCTTCCAAATACATGTTTCATTTGTACTACTGACTATTCTATGCTTGGAAGTCTCCGACATGAAAAAGTAGCAGATATACGTGGTATAAAATAACAAACTCGTCATTTTAGTAATTAAATTCTTATTCCAGGGAGATAACGCGTACGAACGAAAAATATCCCATAGCTGAAATCCGAAAAGACCTCTTGTCGCAAAAAGAGAATATCACATACGAAAAGAGGACTTTTTGATTTAATTATGTGTTAATTGATGAAACAGTCAATCCATTTAAGTTGTAGGTTAGTATAACCTAAGATGACGACAATCTTTAAACGCATGACCTCGAAGTGGAAGTTTGTATGTTTTCCTACTACCTCAAATGTCATTCAACCGGGAGCGAAAGCAGTTTTAGCTGAAACCAAAAGAAGATCTTCCCAGGAATACCCAACTCCCAGCTGGCTGGTTATTCGAAGCTATCTGGGTATTCGTTTTTCGATTTTCGAACACCCAACTCCCAGCTGGCTGGGTATTCGAATCCAGCTGGGTATTCGCTTTACTTTTTGCGAATACCCAACTACCAGCTGGCTGGGTATTCAAATCTAGTTGGATATTGGCTTTACTCTTTGCGAATACCCAACTCCCAGTTAGCTGGTTATTCGAAGCTTACAGTGATGCCCTTAACTTATGCAAAAACGCAACTAATGGCTAGCTAGCTTGTATTGAATACCCAATAACCAATCCCATCTTCTAGCTAACTTCACTGACCTGCATGATAACGCGGTATTTGAGTGACTGTTACGCGAAATATTTTGTCTGTCCGTCCGTATTATTCAGTTCCTGCAACAAACAGAAAATACAAACATTGATTGTATGTCGTCGCTAAGTATTAGGTGGTAATTTAAAAATTATATAATTTTAAACTGTATAAAATGAGAAGGGTGATTTTGTAGAATGAAATTTCAGCTGTGGTCAGGCGCAATGAACAAATTAAACAACTTGATATACATCTGTGCTTTTATAGGAAAAAATGACAATGTGGACTTCAGTATTCTGCCTTTGTGACTAGTGCAGATCATGATCTGTTTGCCATTTCGCGACAATGCCCTTTGTTACTAGCATTACAAAAAAAAGTTGTGCGCCGAGAGTTGCTGTTTGTGAAGAACATTCGCGTGGATGCTTTTGAGCAGTGTCCAGTGTCAAATGCAATACTAAGAGAGTACTTCAGCACCAAGAAAGTCGCACTGTACAGTACGGGTGATGGGAATTGTTTATTTAATGCCGTGTCTACTTGTGTCGCTGACAAAGGGGAAAATTCAACGCCAGTCAAACAATTACGTCAGCCACCCAATGTGACTTTTTTACATAGATTAAAAAACTATTTTGCTAAAGCAGACATGATTCAGGTAATATTTCAAAATAGTTGGTTTATAAAATATTTTCATCAGCCTCTGTTTCTAAGTATGGAAAAAACAATGATCGAACAGGTTTCCTGAATCACACACCTGTTTTATTTGCTAGTATTTGTTACATACAATTATTTCTATAGTGTTGACATTTGGTGAAGTAACGGCTTTTCTTCTGTTCTTAAAAAAGACACAAAAATACAAGATTTTTTATTCAATTTATGCCATCTGTGATTATAGTAACTTTATATTTCCTCGCATATCATTTTAAATTTCGGTCGGAAAGGGAGGATTTTGGACTTCGCCGGGTGTTCAGCACACCGACTCAATAAATCTATGTATTCAACTGATCAAATTTTCTTTTAGTTAGGGGACTAGAGCGGGCCATGATCAGAGCGCCTCCCAGTGTTGTGGCCTAGATGCAGATGGATAGTACTATACCAGTATTGAAAATATTTATATCTTTAGCAATAACGTGTTTAAAATTGGCTGACTGGCTGACAGACAGACGGACGGTGACTGGCTGACTGACTTTCGTCATTTTTCCTTATACAACATAATTCTATTTCAAATGGGTCAAAACATCTGTTACAATTCGAAAATTGTGATACACATGTTAATATGTGTTTATTTATCCATTTTATTCACCAGTAACAGAATAATAATCTCTTTTCGTATGCGAAATTCTCTTTTTGCGAAAAGAGCTCTTTTCGAATTCTAGACCAAGCCTTATTAAAGCGCCATCTGGTATCATAAAATGACCTACCGTATTCGTGTAAATGCCATTCTTGTTAGTGCATACTTGGTTCGTCTTAATTCTTGACCACAAATGCTTTCTACCATAGTTTCACTTAATATTATCACGAAAGCCCTTATTTATCAACAGAATATGCATAAACAAATGTAGCATTTTAATAAAAGACTAAAAAGACACATGGGAAGATAATTACATGCAATGTATCGGTAAATTAGACAAATGATGATGCAACATTCATGAATATAATTTTGAGGGTAAAGAAGTAAGATGAATGAAATCATAATGTCAACATAGAAGTAATCAACACAAGCATACACTACTCAATAACAAGTATATAACATGCATGTGGAAGAAAGAAACATGAAATTAGCATCATACAACATGCACTCGTAAGAATGACACATGAGATGTCACATGCATGTAAGATGTAAGAAAGAAGACAAATGAGCATGTAATGTTCATAAATAAGAATGTCATCTAGACCCATAGACTTAAGGCGGTGATTCCCTTCCAGAGACCGTCATTGTTTTATTTACACGCATCCTATCGTGTTTCATGTAGGAAAGAGAAATTTCAAATATTTTGTACGGATCGATTACCAACTAATTGGTTGCAATTTTCTTAGTACGGTAATAAATGGTATTATGAATATCTTAATATCAATATAGGCGGCTAATATCTCTACATACATCACACTAAAAAAGAAAACCAAATAACATAATACTATTTGCATATACTTATACTTACTTCATTTATATTGTAATATGAGTGGAGTCACATATGTTACCTATAAAAGCCCTTTGTTAAATTAGAGAAAATGAATTGTGTAACAGCTACTATTAATGCAGTAGTGAAGTTGTCTATACTGAGTATCAGTAATGTATAGTGAATAAACATAGTTGGCTTATGTATAATCTGGGTAAGTGACGTATGTATAGTAAACTATGTTTCAGAAAGCTTTTTTGTAATAGTTGAATAGCAATTCTGAGTTTGAATAATAGCTTGTGAAATGATTGTTGTGCTGACGCTTACTTTATGAAGTGATACAATTTACACATACATACTTCATTTAAGCGTTACTATAAAATACCGAGGCTCCAGAATATATGCCCAAAAATAATGCAGATAATCTTGTGTATGCGTATGCGTAATGAAACGTAGACATGTATTTTTTTTTCATGTGTGATTCAGCTGTTTTCAACCAGTTATAGTCGTTTGTCCTTCGCTATCGGTTTCTTTTCGTTACTATTTTGTGAAGGATGTTGCCGAACGTCAAAGTACTTTCAAATTAAAGCAAATGTCAAATTCGGACGATCCAAATAAGAGAGCGGATTGTTGTATATAATTTTAGCGGGACTGCATATGCAATTATCAATATTTTTTTCGAATATTTTACATATCAAGAATTAGTATCTTTCCAAAACTACTGCATGCAGCCGCTATTCTCACAATCTCACAGTATTCAGCTATACATCATGGTTATGACGATGGCGATGCTAAACTAGCTTACTGTCATTGATTTTGAACATTTTATTGACTTAGTACATTATATTATTATTTACAAATATGATAAAACATTGTCCGTACATTGACATTAGATCAAATAGAAAGCCAGCAGCTATCTCTGTTGGTACTTAGATAGATGTACTTCATTATATAGTTCTGCCAAGTTAATGCAGCTCAAACCTATTTTACAGCGAAACGTCATGTTTCTTATCCCGTTACCACACAAAGTTCGTTACCGTAGAATATGGCTGAAACGGAATATTGGCACTGTGTTAGTAGGGGTTATTGTGGGCACAATACTCTATGGAAACATCAAAGTATCTTTCCGTGGTAAGTGAAACTTACGTGAGTTTCGTTAGTACCATGAATGATGTTTCGAATAGGAAATTCCGATTACACAAGAAACGCAAACTTATGATTTAAGTCTCAGAATGGTATGACCAGTAACATAAAATTATAGATTAAAAAATGATTTTACAATAGATCTAAATGATAATGTAAAATAAAGATATGTTAAATGCACTTACAATTTGACAGTATTTCTTTTTATTATTTTATATCTTACTTATCAGGTGTAACCATCACAGAACTCAGCATGCCTTCTTTTTTAATAAAAAATTTCAATATCTAAAGAAAAAACATGTTTTCCTACTTGGACGAATACTTTGTAGTTTGGCCAAGGTCCTGTTAATTGCAACATATTGTATAAATATTGAATGGATCTCTGACTGGAGTATTTTCTACGTTTTGCAGTTTCTCAAGCCAGAGATACTAGTCTAGTGCAAGAACATACTTTACGACTGACACAACTGGGGAACACCTCTGCTCGTAAATCTTTTATTAAGAAGGTACCGACTTTTTCATCCGTTTAGGTTTACCTTTAAGTTTTAAAACAAGGCAGGCTAGAACATTAAATAGAATGTATACACTGCGTTTATTGTGTACTGTCATTACATTGCTTTATTCAAATTTCAGAAACTAACATACATTACAATTTCGTATCAATAGACTGCCTCATATTTTCAATGCTTGCTGAACGGAAGGAATATGTATTTGATGAACGTTTGGTATCAATAAAAATAAAAAGCAACAAACATGTATGTAATACTTTTTATTGTCATCATTTATGCAGCCAATGCGTTAATCATCTACTTGATTTCAATTCCTACAAAAATAAAGAAATCACAAAACAAATTTATTGAGTTAAGTAGATCTACTAAGGCACATACAATGTACTAGTACATTTTCCGTCACATACTCTGAATTTAGAAAGTTATATTGATTTTTTCTTTCCCATCAGCGTTCTTTGAGCGATATACCGGACAAAATAAGCCATGCAAGCAGACTCCGCAGCTATCCAACGGACGGTTACGAAAGAGCAAACTTTCTAAGGGAGGCATGCAAAAATACCCCTTCCCAAAGGGGCACTGGCGGCAGAAGGGTCCGTGTGAGTTACGATATGAAACATGAAGCGATGTATTGTCCTTTGTGTAAACTAGCGTCAACATTTTGGACACGCGTTTTTGAAATGTTAAACGGTCACAGACAAGTGAATGTTGTAAGGCATCCATTTGAAGTTCCCATCTCCAGTGCTCCAGCAAGCAAATTGTATTTTGATCCTTCAACGCAACAGATTGCAAGTACGCGCGTTTCCAATAATACTTTCATGTTTTTATTTGTTAGAAATCCATATAGACTTTTATTTTCAGCGTTTGTAGATAAAATTGTTGGACCTAATCCGTTATTTTGGAAAGCGTTTGGGCAATCAATAAAATCAAGAATCAGTGGTAACGGCGCACACTCATGTGTTGATGACGTCACATTTGAACAGTTTTTGCGTAATGTCATTCGTGATTATAAGATTAAACATTCATTGAACTGTCATGTTGCAAAATATGATGCATGCCAGCCTTGCAAGATGAATTACACATTTGTTGCAAAAATGGAGACTTTTAAGGCAGACACGTTTCATATATTATCCAAATTAAACCAGACTCGGACCTTAGAAGTCTTTGAAGATGAGTTCAGTGCTTTGTATGCAGACGACGCTATCGAAGATTCGACTTCCGGTCCCTATTCTTGGAAGAAAGAAATACTGAAATGTATTCCCTGGCATAAAGCCCTTCAAAGGATCTGGAGAAAATTGCAAATCAGGGGAGTGATTGGAATGGAAGCTTTCCCTCTCAGTGATGCAGAGGCAGACAATATTACTAAGGATAACTTTATCAATCTTTTAAAGAATATGAGGATGAAAACGAGTTCTAGTGAGAGCAGCTGGCAAAAAGAAGAAGCTTTTAAAGAAGCATACAGAGGCGTGCCTAGTGATGTTTTAAATGACATTAGGAAAATATATGCAAGCGAGTTTTACCTATTTAAGTATAATGATTCACCAGACGAAATATTTCATAAAAATGTGACGTTTCCTAGTTACAGGTTTATGAAATACGATAATGTCAAGCAAAATATCACGAACAGGTTGTAAACAGTGTCTGTTTTTAGTTTCGCTACAAAGTGTGGATTTGTTGTGCTATCTATTCCATTATTAGTCAGCTTGAAGTAATCTGAATTACATTAAGTAATAATCTAGCGTGTGTGTTTTTTTTTAAATCTGAATTGCATTTGTTTTCAAATTCAGTACGATTTCATTTGAACTTTCCAGCAAGGTTTGATTTGATTACTTCTGGAATTTGTACGGCAACAAAGACTGGAGATTACCTTTTTAAAGTTTGAATAACGAAACATTGTTATTCATTGCATAGTACCCTTACCAATTCGACGAAACTAACGACACACGATTTTTTTCCATGTGACTGATTGCTTTCATGTGTTTTTAACTTTGTAATCACAAACAGCTGTGTCCTTTCTGTTGTCTTTTCTGTCGGATTACGGAAGTATAAACAGATTTGTGGGAAAATGTATTCTTTTAAACGTAGCCTTATTCTCGTATAGAAATTCGACGTCAGGGGGGCGCCTTTACCGACGGGAGTCAGACGCAAGAAAGTCCAACTATATAAACTTTTGATTTGTTCATAGTTAATGAGTATTTTTGTGTTTTGTTTTGTATTCTCCTTTGGTTATTTTAGCCGTAATGATCGCTTTATGTCAATAGTTAATCGTTATGCGCTGGCAACAATTTCTTAACCGATGCGCGAGTTTCAGCCAAACTACAGAAAAATGTTCCGTGAAGAATCAGAGTCTCTATATTTGCACCAAAAACATGGACTGTAACTGGCAGTGCTCAAATCGTTCCGCTTCACTTCACAGAATAACACAAGAGCTAATATAAATACCTGTCAACGACATAATATTAGTTTCCTAAACAATTTTAACTTATGGCCATCTTTCACAGAAACTGTTCTATGGATGTTTATTTTACAATTATTGACCCCGTGGTATGATGTAATATTTATAAGAAGGGGTCAAATTTGATCTTTTCCGGTGAATATGGATCACATCATTTCAATGACTGTTTTATTACATGTAAAATGCGTATTACTTCTAAAATCACTCAAACTGTTACAGGTGGATGCTCATAAAGGACCGTCAAACTAACAGTCTGAGTATAAAACCTTTTTGAGGAACACGTTTTCCTTAACCACTGAATTATATTCAAATCAAACTCCAGAGGAACGTTCGTTTATAATTAAGTTATACTCTAATGCAATCTTAAGGTAGTGGATGTGTAATGAGTACTTCCTGTTTAAGGATCATTTGGAATACTTTGGATTTTATAGCTGTGGCTACTTTGTACTGTGGCGCAGTGGTTACAGCGTCTGCTTTGAGATCAAGAGGTCCTGAGTTCAATCCCCGAAGGAGCCAAATTTTTTTTTCGTTATTTTTTCTTTTTTAGTTATCAAGTTGAATAACATGAAAGATTATGCCATTTTACAAAGATTTGAAAACTGTATCTTAATTTTCCTTGATTATATCAAGCTGGACAGTTACTTGAAAATATAAAAATTGGCCGTGCTCATTTTTAAAAGTTGAATATCTCAAAAAGTAGGCGGTAAACCATTTTCATTTTTTCTTATATTTCAATTCATTTACTACTTATAAAAGTTTTATAATCAATAGTGATGACCCTACTCCGAATCTTTTGCTACAGTCGTGTATATGTACATGTGTGATATGTCTCGTGGCAAAATTAGGCAAATTATTTACCCTAGTTTTTGGCATTATTGCATATTTTTTGTTACACATTTTAAGCTTGTAGAATTATTATACATGTTTTGTAATTCTACATTGCTTGTAATACTTTTTGGAACATAGAAAAAAATAAATGTAAATAAATACTTGCAAACATACCTATTTTAACTTTTAGGGTACTTTTTAATATGGTCAGTATTTCTTAAGTGGGGGTAGGGCAACAAAAAACGAAATTAATTTTTAATTAAACGGTGAAATGTCTTTAAATTTTGCACACTAGTCGGTTAACAGATATAGATTACATAAATATTAAGTTTAATGTATTTTGGAAGAGTGTCCATTAGACCCCCACTACCTTAATTAAAGTTTTTAATACAAAACCCTGATAAAAATATGTATAGCAAGTGTCGTGCAAATATTATTATATACAATAATAGTGGGTCATTGATAAGGGTGTAATATTCATTAGAAAAGGGCAAAAGTGATCGTAGCGGTAGCCGAGGTCAATATAGATCCATTCTTGTGAATTTCACATCCTAATCAATGACTTATTTCGTTTTATGTATAATGCTCAATATGCTCAAAACAATTTGCAAATGGATATTTCATTGATATGGTGAATAGAACAAAGAACTGATTGGAATGATTGCCAAGTATTATTCTTCGTCAATTAGCAAAATTTAAATTTGAACTATTTGATATTCATAACAAAACACCATTATGTAGTATTTTCATAATCATGTTGCCATGACATCCATAATTGTGGAATTATAGTGTATAAAAAATTAACATTTCACCTTAAAGGGATTCCGATCATTAGAGAAATTTGAGTTACTTTTGAGATAAAAAAATGTAATAAATTTCTCATAATTGTCACTATAGAAATCATATCTCACATTTCATAGATTAGATCTGAAAATAAAATTCCCTGCTCAGTTTTGCTGTATTTTATTAAGTATTAAAAATAAATATAAGACACATTATACCCTCACTATACTTGCTACGGGTTTCTTCAAGAGATCACAGATATCCAATTAGAAATACGAAAAAAGACTATACATGTATATTGATGGCCATCATAAGGCTTCATCTCACATGTTTTCCAATAATTGTTGACATTTGTTTTATGATCCCAGATTACAATATCATGTTTGATAATAAAAAAGTTGGGTGTACTGTTAAAAGCGCTACGTCGTCGTAAATACATTACATAACTTATCCAAATTATGAAAGGTCTTTGTATTTATTAATTAATTTCAGTTTTACCTTTTATGACTCTAAGACAGGGTTCGCACGCAAGGGCTCAATTATTATACATTACCATTAAAATAATGTTATATAGTATGGCAATTATCTATAAAGTTATATAGTCTGACACTTACACGTTCGTATTAACTTCTAAAAGTATTACAGCATCGCTCTCAATTTAAGTACTATAAACAAACTATATATATTCATCTTCTGCATTTTATATGCGTTCCGCAGGCGAAATTTGTCGTGTTCAGACCTCCTCTTTGCGGGTTGGATCTGCCCGTGATCCAGATTGTTTAATTCTCGCGTAGGCTAATATCAACCAAAAGTAACAAACAAATTTGCTCATATCGATATTAACGTATGTATAATTGAAATGTATGTTACTGTTGCATTACGTTTGCGTCAGTTTATATTTGTACCAGTACGGTTTCATGCAAAAGGTGATGTATTCACCCACAGGTGGAAGGAACAAACCTTTGACCCCAATATATTTTATTTTGTTGTTCATAGCTCTTTACCATAGACAATGTTCCCAACACATGCTATAAGAGAACAAGCAGGTTGCTGCGAAAACCTCTTCCATTTTTTCAAATTTGAGTTACGTCAAACAAATTTCGATGAATTTAAGAGGGAAATGATTGACCTTTAAGAAAAAGTTGATTTCAATGGAAAATACCAAGCCATTTTCATTCTACAAGTGAAAATGCCAACGCTGATATAGCGATTTTCACCCAACCCAGAAAAATGTCACACATTTTCTGACGGTGAGTTTAGCTTAATACTCGACTAATATTGCGATACTGCGAAAGGCAACCATCAAAATATGAAATATATCATGTTTAGACTAAAAGTCATGTCGTAGATTGTACCTTTACCTCAATGGGCTCGATGCTACAGCGGATTTTTCAGTTTTTGTAATTGGCAAAATGAAGGTCCGAGAGGCTGCGCAGTGATGTGTAACAGCTATTGAATTAAATTATCAAAACATATCGGAAGGCGATTGGTTTGGTCAACAAAAAAATAATTAAAGCACTGAAAGTACTGGTAGAGCGATGACCTTAAACAACAGTAGAGGTAGCTAAAGCACATAAAATCATTCTTTAGCACAATAGCTTGTCATTTTGTAAAAGTATAACACAATGTTTCTAGATTTTTCATCATTAAGATTCAAGCGAGATCCTTTGATCCTTAATTGTGACCTTGATCATAAGCTGACATATGTGTAACGTGTCATATTAATACTCTGAAGATTTGACCTAAGTTTATTGTTAATCTTACAAAGGGTACAGGAGGTAAAGTCTAATAAGCTTTGATCCTCAAAATGTGACCTTGACCTTGATGAGGCAACATTTCTATCTTACCTTCAAGAAAATCATCCAAGAGGTTTGAGAAATATAGTCTCATTGCCTTTGACCCTGAAGTGTGACCTTGACCTTGAGGTGCATGGTCTTGGTGAGAAGAACATTCATATCAAGTTTCATTAAAATCATTTAAGGGGTAAAGATATATGGAGCTGACACTGAAAATGAATCACTCGTAAATATGACCTTGAGCAGATGGGGTGGAAATATGTTTCTGCATGTCATCTTGATGAGTTAAACATTTGACAAAAAATCCTTGAAAACCTTGACCTTGTCCTAGCGGGCTTGGGACATGGTTCTGCACGTTGCCTTGATAAGATGAGCATTTAACCAAATGTTCATGGAAATCCTTCAAATTGAGCGGACACTAAAAACCAATTACCCTATTAAGTCAAATTTTAACAATTAAGAAACCCTAAGGGAGCGAGCGGTAGCGAGCGACCGGGGTTTCTTAATTGTTAAGATTTGACTTAATAAACTCTAACTTACTTAGTGTTTGCATAGCAACCGACATGAATTGTGTGCGGAGCTAAAGTGTTTTCTATTAAAAGCGAACTCTAAATAAATTAAGTGATTTCAGTAGTTAGTTTAATTAAAGATGAAAGACGTTTATTTGAAAATCTAAGCGATTCGAGTGGTGGGCAAATGGTCAAACACTAAATATTAAAGTGCTTAGGTAACTAAGACAAGTTTTACTTACATCACACCATAAAAGAAAACCATATAGCATAATACTATTTGCATAGTAAAGTACATATCTGTAAGTATATGTGTTCTAGTTTCAATGGTACCATACACATAAGTAGACAAAAGAAAAACATTATTTACACTATGTATTGTATATTCATGAAAGGAGCCAATACAGATATATATCATACACTTATATTTCTGCAGGGTTTCCAAAACGTTTAAGTGTAGTTAGACCATTGTAAATTATTGGTGTGCTTTTTTGCCTGCAGCTAAAATCAACGATCAAAGCACGATACACATACATGCTGTAATATTTTAATGAGAAAATCATTATTTGTAACTATTAAGGTGAAAACGAAAATTTTATAGGTAAGTTGTTTTAAAGATTTCTTTCTGTTATGTCTCAAGGGTGTCTTTTCTTTAATAGACTTTTTAGATAATATGGTTTTAATAAATTTTAAGATAAATCAAAGAAGCATCTGTCGTTATTATAATTCAACTGAAATTTTAAAACAACTTGTGAATATGGCTCAGTAGGTAAAATCAAAGCGCTGTGAGCGCTGAAGGCCTGGGGGCTATAGGTTAACTCCCCGAAAAACAACTTTTCACCTACGTGTTCTGCGTTGAATCTTACCTAAAGCGCGGGTCGAAATGTGCAGAGGACGAAATTCAATATATGACACAGAATGAATGATTCACAAATATATGGGTGACAGGGAAGTTTGTTTTATTATGAAATGTACGTTAAATGAAAAATAATCACATAGTCAACATTATAAAATGTTTAAGCCAGTACAAATAATTCGATCTGCGCTTTGTACAACTTCAAGCGATATGATCTGATGATGTGGATCGAAAATTATTGTGTACCAATGACAAGACCTTGAAACAGAAATAAACAAAGCAATACCAGCAATGAAATATAAATACAGTACTGTACAATGTGTATAACAGAGAAAACCAAAAATGATTCTGGGTTACCTTGTATTGTAATCAGTGAAACCGTTCACTGGGCCTCGACATGCAGCGTCCTCGATAAATGGCGGGTGAATTTGATCACGTTAGTTCCTTCTCGGGAATGTACGTAAATTATATCTGTTTTTAGAGACATTTATTTTTAGGTAAATATATATGTTATCGTTCGTAAATAACACAGTTGTCAATGAAATAACATCGGAAATTTGAAAATCAAACTACAAACTCTTATATCGAGCTTCGTACGTTTTCGTAAATTTCCGTAAATATCCGTACTTTCCGTGATATGCATATGATTATCTTCCGTAATCAGCTAACAGCGCATTAATTTCTAAAACAGAAAAAATGTGAAATGCAGCCCGTAAGCTATATACCTTCCTGCAGTCGTTTGAAGTTTTATGTACTATTTTTATTTGTAACATGTTCTTATCATATGCGGCATTCAAACAGAAGATTGATCTGGTCTGTCTTGCACTACTTTCGCATAGCGCATGTTTACAGTTGTTATTCGCACATAGCACGGCTAAAATTCTTGCAGGGTTTGAAATGTGGTATACTAACTTAGGCCTTGGGGACTTTCAGTCCCCAGGCCAAAAACTATAAAAAAAGAATGAATTTGGCAAATATAATTTAGTATCCTGCAAATCAGTATGATCAAAGTACTTTAGAGTAATGAATGACTCTATATTTTTAACATAACTACCGATAGAAATGGTGACTTATAGTAAAAAATATGAGACATCTGCTACGATGCTTATGAAATGACTGATATGTGTGACTAATGTATAGTAACGTTACACAAAAATACATGATCACTTTTCACTTTTGCAATAGAACTGCTAATATGTTCTTTCTTAAAGTTAAAAGTCACAAAACAGAAAAGAACATATGAGAAGTTAATCAGAGAATAAACAGTTTCTACGCATTGTAAGAAAGCTTTGTACAATATGTGTACAGTTTAAAGTGGTTTAAGAATGACTTAAGCCATGAGCAATACTAAACGTAGTGCCAAATTGTTTAGAAATTGAAGAATAACTCGTGTTAGTTCAAATTTAGTGCTACATTTGACTTGTTTATCAATTTTAAATATTAAATAACCACGGTAATTTTTAAATTGGCATAATGTTTGTTAAATATGATCAATTACGATATTGTTGAATATGTAACTAATGAGAGACTTTTAAACATCTGCTATGATTCATTCGATATTCAATACGTTCGTTATAAAGCATTATGTTCCTTTGCTATGTTCTTTAACGTGTATTTAGCCGACTCGATGCATGTATGTGCCAAAAAACTCCTACATATATTTATCTATATTCATGTTCTATTACATACAAATACTTACTTTAAATAATTATGTGCTGGTATTCAAATGATATGTATGTGCTCCAACTGACGCTTACTATATTATGTGATACAATTTACACTAACATACTTTATTTAAGCGTTACTTTGAATATCGAGACTCCATAATCATGTATATACCCAAAATAATGCAGATAACCTTTATTCTCTGATCCGTAAAAATTGTTACAAATTAGACATGTATTTCTGTTTCCATGCGTGATTCAGCTGTTTTCAATCAGTTAAACAACGCGTTGCAGTTGGGTTTGCCCGTACCCTATCTTGGCAATCAATACAGTTAATCTTACGTCACTCAAAGCGCGAATTTGAAACTATTATTAGAGCTAGTTTTAAGGTTAACTCCTCCCCATTCAAGAACATTTAGGTACGAGCATTCAGCTTCTTACTCGAGACGTCAATTTGCTCCGCCCAAAAACTCGCATGGTAAGCTACTGGACGATCTTCATTTATGTATTTTGGTGCAAGTGGCAATCAGTTTTTAGTAAGATTGAATATAGGTTTCTTCGCGTATTTTGGAGTGCCTTCGAGAGAAATTATATAGATATAGAATATTTTATTTAAAATGTTGATTAATATTCCTTTAAACGAGATCTCTTTTAATCACAGCGATTGAGCTACGGTATCATTCATTGCATTTAATATACATGTACTACAAAGGAAGAGTCCCATTTAAGACCACCGAAATAGGGGTGAACCCGTCGTTAGTACACGTCCGTCGTAAGTTTATGAATTATAATACATATAAATTATGTTCGCGGAACTTTACATTATTCATAATGACGTCTGGTGAACAAACATTATGTAATGCTTTTTCTCATAAGATGAGTTTTCAGTCGGTTCCTCATACAAAATGTCAACGAAACCAACTAAATTTACGAAATTGTCAATATTTATGTACATCGAAAACTGATTTCGCAGCACCTATCTGTAAACCCGAAAAATATGTTTGACTCCGGCAGTACTGGAACTCTGAACCTTTATTTCGCAAAGCAAGGTCATGAACAAGACTAGAAGTGTCGTATTCTACTGACACAAGTATATAGTGCCGTATTCTACTGATACAAGTATATAGTGCCGTATTCTACTGACATAGCACGTGCATCTGAAAATGCTTGCCTGCCAAAATCTTAACTTGCATAAGTGAATTTACGGACATTTTCTGTTGTGTTATCACAACCAAATTTCCTTTCTATACTGCAGACAGTGAACACGGATATTTTCGCTTATGAACTGTGTTTTTATTTTTAAAGTGGTTTCTCCCTTCCTTCAATCTTTGAAGTAGGGTCGGGTTGTTGAGTCTGAGAAAAAAATGCAAACCAATGAACAGAGACGTAATTACTTCGGACATAAAAATGAAACGGCAGGCATGACAGTCGGACCGGTAGTTTATTGGCGATTATGTAATTGACTGTACTTTATCTCATAAATTTACATGTATTTCCATTCTTTTATATGTCAACCCATAAAGTGTATGGTGGATGTCTAACAGTAAACTGTTACAGGTGGCAAGATGAGTGTAGGATACTGCACCCTGACCAATGCAATTTACAACTCGGTGTCACGCATGAGCGAAATATTGGACACATGACTTCAGAGTTACACGATTACTCAAAACATTGTTATAACTCTTTAACTAACTACAATTTTTAGGCATTTGTTCACATTTTGGTGCAGAAACATTCGACCAATGATAAAGAAAACATTTGAAGAATCTGCGGGAGTCAAACATTTTTGTTTTGCACTGACCGCTGTGTCGTCAATGTCACTGAAGTAAAATGTACACACTAATCTTAGACTAATAAACCCTGGATATACTTATGCAGACTTATTTATTTCCAGTGCTAATGGCTATCCACATATCCAGAATTATGATAATCATTTGTATAGTTCTAGGACATATGATTAACTCACACATGCACACGAGACGATGAACTCACAAGAAGTGCTCGGAAAGACATTTAATGTATACATGTAGTAATGCATCTACTTAATGTGTATAGTATTTTGTACGTATACGAGAACTTGTGCATATTACTTATACTTAAAATAAACAAAAACACGTTTTATGTGACGATTATGTTGGTGGAGTGCTGCTGTATATGTCTAACCGATAGTACAGCAGGGCTGTGGAATTCCTATATCGACTTGTCTGACACGGAATTTTCTGCCGTCGGACAAGCGGATTTTTCTGTCACGGTTGTCCGCAGGCAAGTCAAACTTTTGAGGGGAAAATGGGAAACGAATAAATAATGTACGAAAGTCATGTTTACGCCGAGTTTGCAGTTTTAGGAAAAACTTTTAATTTCGAGATTGCGCTGTTTGTGTTTTTCTATTATTTGTATGTACATGTATTACCTCGTGGATTAGCCTCAATATTTCGACGGCAAGACAGACCCCTTTTACAACTGACGTTACATCTAGTCTGTCTTTGCTAAGGGCGGCCATCGCATATAGCAAAAAGCCCTTGCGCACAATTATAGTTTGGCTACTCGTGGAGGTACGCAATAAAACTTTCATAGTCCATTTCGTTAAGTTTGGAGAAAGTTCGATCTGGCTACTCCATTGTAATTAATATTTACAATATCCGATATTGATTCTGTCATTACTTTTAATTTTTTCTTTCCACGTTTTTCGGATCAAATGAGTGCATGATTGCAGTATAGGCAGAACATAAATAAAGACTGGTCGCATGCGCCCCTATTTGGCCTTGCCATTGAAAGAGCGGAGGAGAGGAGTTAACCGATATATACATGCTCTATTAATAGTTTTAGATTCGCCTTTGTGTGACGTAAGATTGTAACTATATTGATTGCTAAAACAGCGTACGGCCAAAGCCAACTGCAACGCGTTGTAGTTGTTTGGCCTTCGCTATCGGTGTCTTGTCGAGCAGATTTTGTGAAGGATGTTGCCAAATGTCAAAGTACTTTCAAATTAAGGCAAATGTCAAGTTTGGACGATCCAAAAAAGGAGCGGATTGTTGTATATAATTTTAGCGGGACTGCATATGCAATTATCAATATTTTTCGAATATTTTACATATCAAGAATTAGTATCTTTCCAAAACTACTGCATGCAGCAGCTATTCTCACAATCTCACAGTATTCAGCTATACAACATGATTATAACGATGGCGATGCTAAACTAACTTACTGCCATCAAGTTTTCAACATTTTATTGACTTAGTACATTATATTATTATTTACAAATATGCTAAAACATTGGCCATATATTGACATTCGATCAAATAGAAAGCCAGCAGCTTCCTATGTTGGTATTTAGATAGATGTACTTTATTATATAATTCTGCCAAGTTAATGCAGCCCAAACCTATATATCTACAGTGAAGTGTTATGGTTCTAATCCCGTTACCACACAAAGTTCGTTAACGTGGAATATGGCTGAAACGGAATATTGGCACTGTGTTAGTAGGGGCTATTGTGGGCACGATACTCTATGGAAACATCAAGGTATCATTCCTTGGTAAGTGCAGCTTACGTGAGTTTCGTTTGTTCCATGTAGGATTTTAATTCCAATTACACAAGAAACGCAAAACTTATGAGTTAGTAAGTCGCAGAAACATATAAGTTAAAAAATGATTTTACAATAAATGATTTTATGTAAAATAAAGATATGTTGAATTCCCTAACAATTTGACAGTATTTCTTTTATTATTTTATGTATTACTTATCAGGTGTAACCAGCATAGAACTCGCCATGTGTGTTTTAATCACAAATTTCAATATCTAAAAAAAAACACGTTTTCCTACTTAGACGAATACTTTGCAGTTTGGCCCAAGTCCTGTTATATGCAACATATTGTGTAAATATTGAATGAGTCTCTGACTGGAGTATTTTCTACGTTTTGCACTTTCTCAAACAAGAGATACTAGTCTAGTGCAAGAACATACTTTACGACTGACACAACTGGGGAACACCTCTGCTCGTGAACCTTTTATTAAGAAGGTACCGACTTTTTCATGCGTTTAGATTTACCTTTTAGTGTGGAAACAAGACAGGCAAGGAATATCTATTTTATGAACGTTTGGTATAAATTAAAATAAAAAGCAATAAACATGTCTTTTATACTAACGAGTATATTCCCGTTGCCCAACACATTGCATATACATTAATTTATTATTATATTTATCATTAATTTATTATTATTATTATTATTATTATTATTATTATTATTATTATTATTATTATTATTATTATTATTATTATCATTATAATTATTATTATTGTTATTCACTGACATCGTCATTCCTTGTGAGAATCTTTCATAGAAGATGTAATTGCCAATTGAAGAGTAAATGTTAACCTCAAGACAAGCTCGGACATTTTATAATCATCACTTATGCAGTCTATGCGTTTATCGACTACTTGATTCCAATATCTACAAAAAATAAATCAGAAAGCAAACTGATTTGGTTAAGTAGATCTGATAAGGCATATACAATGTACTATTACATTTTTACATCACATACTCTAAATTTAGAAAGCTATATTATTTTTTTCTTTCCCATCAGCATCCTTTGAGCGATATACCGGACCAAATAAGCCATGTAAGAAGACGCCACAGCTATCCAACGGACGGTTACGAAAGAACAAACTTTCTAAGGAAAGCATGCAAAAATACCTCTTCCCACAAGGGCACTGGCGGCAGAAGGGTCCGTGTGAGTTACGATATGAAACATGAAGCGATGTATTGTCCTTTGTGTTAACTAGATTTTTATTTTCAGCGTTTGTAGATAAAATTGTTGGACCGAATCCGTCATTTTGGAAAGCGTTTGGACAGTCAATAAAAACAAGAATCAGTGGTAACGTAGCACATTCATGTGGTGATGACGTCACATTAGAACAGTTTTTGCGTAATGTCATTCGTGATTATAAGATTAAACGTTCATTGAACTGTCATGTTGTAAAACATGATGCATGCCAGCCTTGCAAGATGAATTACACATTTGTTGCAAAAATGGAGACTTTTAAGGCAGACACGTTTCATATATTATCAAAATTAAACCAGACTCAGACCTTAAAAGTCTTTAAGATGAGTTTCCCTGTTTGATATTACTTTTGTTTTTCAGTGCTTTGCATGCAGACGACGCTATCCAAGATTCGACTTCCGGTCTCTATTCTTCGAAATAGAAATACTGAAATGTATTCCCTGGCATAAAGCCCTTCAAAGGATCTGGAGAAAATTGCAAATCATGGGAATGATTGGAATGGAAGCTTTCCCTCTCAGTGATGAGGAGGCAGACACTATTACTAAGAATAACTTTATTAATCTTTTAAAGAATATAAGGATGAAAACGAGTTTTAGTGAGCGCAGCTGGCAAAAAGAAGAAGCTTTTAAAGAAGCATACAGGGGCGTGCCTAGTGATGTTTTAAATGACGTTAGGAAAATATATGCAAGCGAGTTTTACCTATTTAAGTATAATGATTCACCAGACGAAATATTTCATAAAAATGTGACGTTTCCTAGTTACATATTTATGGAATACGATAATATCAAGCAAAATATCACGAACAGGTTATGAATATTGTCAGTTTTTGGCCTGGGCTGTAAGCCCTAAGGCAATAGTTAGCATACCACATTTCAAAAACCGTAGACAATTTAACTGTGATATATGCTAATAACACCTGGGAAAAAAATGCGCTACGAGAAAGTAGTGCAAGATAGACCACATCGAGCTGTTGTTTGAATGTAGCATACGACAAGATCCTGTTTCAAATAAAACAGTATAGACATCTTCAAACGATTGCAGAAAAGTCCATCGCTTACGGGCTTGATTACACATTTTTTTCCACGGACTCTTGTTTTAGAAATTAATGCGCTGTAAATGTCAACATGTGCTGATTACAGGAGATGATCATATACAGATCATGGAAATGTACGGATATATATGGAACGTAATTAAGGAGATCGATATAAAAATGTGTACTTTCATTTTTCTGAACGATTACACCTATATTCACCCTTAACTAAATTTCTTTTTTAAAAAGATAAAATTTACGTACATTCCCGACAGAGAAGTCATGTGACATACTTTTTAAAGGAATCTAGTTATGCCGTTGTTAAGCACTGCAAAAAGTTGGTCAATAGCACTGCCCGCATCAAATTAGTAACATTTCTTTACATTATTTTGATGAACTTACAATGCCTTGTAAACGTTATAAGCAGGTGAAGGTGGTATTTATATGCCGTTGCTGAGTACTGTTAACAATTGGTAAAAATATAGTGCTTCCAAAAGTCATCTACAGACATAGAATTTATTTGTATCTGCGCATCTACTTTTTGAAGCCAACTTTGACACTGCCATTGCTAGCCCGTAAAACTTGGATTATAAAGACTAGAAAGCGGATAGGTATGTGGAAATGGAAGAAATGACTCTAGTAAGAAATGAATGTTAGATAAATTATTACATCAGAATAATTATGTAAATATGAACGTGATTTGTTATCATACAGATGTGAACTTGTGTAGGAGTAATTATTGCGCTTTGAAGAAGGGTAAATAACAATACAATTTCCTCTCAATATCTTCCCTATTTATATTTTGGAAGAAAAAAATCCAGTCACTGGTTATGACTGAAATTCAGAACAAGAAAATGTAGCAATGTATACTCTTTTATAGATGAAGCAAAGGCCGGTTAACTCATAATGCTCCATTCAAAGTCATTAAGTACTTTGTGATCATTCATAATATTGGTGAATAAGGACAAAATATCTTATTTGTGAGACTTGTGTCTATTGGTCAGTTTTAAATTTGTTTAATATATTTATCGGCGTTCATCTGTGTTGTTCGACTTTTGATTTGAATTAAACGAAGACACTGAAAGCCATAAGTATTTGTTGTTTTTTTCGGAGATGTTTCCTGTTTAAGGTGTTTGTCATAATTAAATTCTTCCGCAGTACCAGCAAACCGACAAAAGATGGTGCGAACCTTATTTCTACAAAGCAATCTGTAACCCCAGGCAACCGCTTTGATTCTTTTTAATTTCCATACAAAGCGTGGATTTGTTGTGCTAATTTTAAGTCTCCCGTTATTATTCAGCTTGAAATAACTTGAATTACATTAAGTAATAATCAAGCGTGTAGTTTTTTAATCTGAATTGCATTTGTTTTCAAATTCAGTACGATTTCATTTGAACTTTCCAGCACGTTTTGATTTGATTACTTCTGGAATTTGTACGACAACAAAGACTGGAGATTGCCTTTTCTAAAGTTTGAACAACGAAACATTGTTACCGAAACTAACGTCCCGCGATTTTTTTTCCATGTGACTAATTGTAAAAGCGAAAGAACATGCGTATAAAGCAAAAGTAAGACCTAAATTAGAATAACATCCACAGATTAGGACCCATACACTTAAAGTCATATGAATCAGGTTGAAAATCAAAGAAGAGCTGCATGATTGGTCACCAATCGATACCATACAACGTGTACCATGTACAAGATGCGTAGACCTCGATGTGAACAATTTTGAAATAACTTTTCTGGAAATCAACTTACCCAAGCAAAGAAAAATATGTACTGTTATGTAATGTTTACAGACCACCTTCATCACCTAGAATCTGGTCTTACGACTTTCAGTCAATACTTGAGAGAGTCTCGAGAAAAAGAAACACTTTTGCTAGATGACTTTAATGTTAATATGTGCCAGGTCTGCTTTAAATGATAATTGGCTGAATATGTTGAATATGTTTCCTATGAAACAACTCTTTAATTTACCCACATGTGAAACACAAACTTCATCTACAATCATAGATCACCTGTACCTGAACATAGAAGCAAACATTGCTCAAATACAAATACCCCATTTCGTAATTAGCTACCACTTCCTATCATTTTCACTCACAAAACAAATACTCACTACACTAAGGGGCCATGCTATACCAAAATATCCTATAGAAAAATGAAGCACTTTAATGAACAAAGCTTCCTAAATGATCTTGCTCCATAGCCTTTGTCTATCATTGATATATCTGATAATCCAGATTATGCCCTTGAAATGTTTTTGAAAGCCATTCACTATCATAGTCCTGTTAAATCTAAGCGGGTAAAACGCGCAACTCAGCCTAACTGGTACATCAAAGGCATAAGGCATGCATCGCAACAGAGAGATTACTTTTAAAAATTCAAAATAGTTTCAAATATTGGCGCAACGGAGTGAGAATTCTTTCAATCCACGCAAAAAAAAAACAATAATATTTCTCACAAGCTATTACATAGAACAAACAAAACCCGCATCAACTTTGAAAGCACATCAAAGATTCAAGTTCAAAAACAGTCCTATGTCCAACAACTTATTTGTGCACTGACACCGGAGATTATTATATGTAACCCAGAATCAATTGCTAATGTCTCTAATGACTACTTTGTAAATATTGGCAACAAAGTACTGAAAGACAGTCATGACCGTGAAGTATACAGAAACACTGAACAGCTACAAAACTTTATTGTAAACATGTTAAGTCCAACTGACAGATTCTCAATACCCACTTTGGATATATCATTTGTGAAGAAAACACTCGGACAGCTTGATCCCCCTAAATCATTTGGCCTCGATCGTTTAGTACCAAAGTTTCTGAAACTTGCTTCAGAAGTTATAGCTGTTCCTCTCACAAAAATATTCAATCTCAGTATCAACGCAGGAAAATTCCCATAGAGGTTCAAATTGGCAGAAATAACAAAACAAATCAGAATATAAATTGATGCAGTTAAATCTTATTCCGGCATGATGTTCTGCAAAATACTTTGTACCTAATAGATAATAGCACGGAACAGTTTCGAATTTAAAACCCGAAAGAGGAGATTCTAGAATTTCTAAATTAAGTTCGTTGCACAGTTTAAGCGAAGAAAGTAATGTTGAACGGGAATACAAACGGTGGGGCATTGTCACATAATCTATATGTAATTTAAGTCTCTCAATAAATATTGATTATTTTGGTCAACTAAACTGCCTTATACTGGTGGTGGAATATGATGGTAACTACTTTTTTTATTTTTGTACAATATAATTAATTTTTGCATTTTTTACGATAAGAAAGTGTCACCGAGCCTATTCCATTTAATTAGTAGTTTTAATGGATAATGAAACTACTTCTCCTCCATAAAGCAAGGTTTTCACGGATGATCTAAAAAAATCGTTGCTGTAAAATCAAAGGACATCTGAAAAAAATAATGTTCTACATCCTGAATTCCAATTTGACAGTTACATGTACAATTTTGATCATTACTTAAGCCGGGGTCTTAAACAGATGAGATTTTATAATTACTGCAGCCTTTTCTAAAGCGTGCGTGAATGATCGCCAAGAACATTGGCCTTTTGAAGCAGTAAGTTGGAACAACATTTGATCGAAAAAAGTTGCTTTTGCGTGAGTTCTTGAAACTACATAATGAAGGTTTTTAGTTTAGTCTGGTATATATTTCCATAGAGTAACGCTGAATGGTACAAACAAGTTAAGGAAAAGCGTTGTTCTTCCTGCGATAACCGTGTACTCGCGGGCATTTCTTGAATTGTAAGTGTTACTTTCACCAACAACTCAAAGGTATGTTGTGCTATATTGTTCCGGTAACAGCCCATCTTTTTTAACATAACCAATTGATATAATTTATGGTAGCCCAAATAATTTGGCGTTTCAGTGTGACCCCTTTCACAGATCCGATATTTTATAATTGTCGCACCTTTACAAGAAGAAGGCGGACAACTCTAAAATGTCAACCTGTAAAATCGGTTGTAAATTCAGTAATGTTTTCAATACGGAAAAGGTATCCAAATGTTCTTGATTTTGCAGTTGTTGATTTTGCTACATAAACATCTACATTTATTTCGAATATACAAATTATTTCCTACCCAAACGAACTGAATCCCTCTATGATTTCAGGTGTTTCTCCCTTGTCTCTGTCCCAGCTTTGCAGGACTGCCCAAGAAAAAAGGAAATACCCTACAATGCACAACATTGAAATTGACCCCAAAGGCGTCCTGAAATTACTCCAAAACCTAAAAGGGGATAAGGCTGCTGGCCCAGACAGGATAAAGTCCATTGCCTTGAAGGAGCTCCGCCATGAGATCCTTGACATAGTATCACTAGTCTTCAAAAAATCCCTTAATACTGGTCAACTCCCGTCCGATTGGACGAAGGCAAATGTCGCTCCACTATTCAAAAAAGGTGATACAAGTGACCCTGCAATATACAGACCCATATCGCTAACCTGTATTATATGTAAACTCCTAGAACACATAATTGCTTCTAGCCTATCCGAGCATCTCTCAAAACACAACATACTCTATGAGCTGCAACATGGGTTCCGTTAAAGACGGTCCTGTGAGACCCAGCTGATTGAGCTAGTTGATAAAATACCAAAAAATCTCTCAGATAAACAGACCGACCTTGTCCTATTTGATTTTTGACAAAGTCAACCACTTCAAATTATTATTTAAACTCCAAGAACATGGTGTCTCCAGTCAAACTGTGTCTTGGATCCGGTCCTTTTTAATAGGTAGATCTCCGTCAGTAGTGGTTAATGGTTGCAGTTCTGATCAAGTCCCTGTTACATCTGGGGTCCCCCAGGGCTCTGTTCTAGGACCTCTGCTGTTCCTACTCTAAATAAATGATCATCGTGACACGGTTACCTCCCAGGTACGGCTATTTGCTGATGATACTGCCGTTTACCTTGCAGTTACTTCCCTTTCCGATTGTCAAAGGTTACAAACTGATCTCTCTAAGCTAGAAACGTGGGAAAAATTGTGGGACATGGAAATTAACCCTAGTAAATGCCAGGTCCTTTATATTACACGTAGCAGAAAACCCATCCAGTTCCCTTAATTATAAGCTTCGCGCTCAAACACTCTCGCCAGTTAAGGATGCAAAATACCTTGGTGTAGACATCAACCAAGATCTCAGCTGGAATACACACATCTCAAGAATAACAACAAACCCAAACAGAACACTAGGCTTCCTCAAACGTAACATCAAAACAAAACATGAAAGTATCAAATCACTCTCTTACAAAACATGAGTCAGACCACAATTAGAGTATTCATAATCTGTATGGTTGCCACACACCCAGGTTAATATTCACAAGCTGGAGATGGTCCAGCGACACACAATCAGATGGGTAAAAAATGATTACTCTAGAGATACCAGTGTGACAGACCTGCAGAACACCCTCGGCTGGAGCACCCTTGAGAACAGGCGTCGAGATTCCAAATTGGTTATGTTTTACAAGATATACTACAATCTTGTAGCAATCTCCCTGCCCAGTTACCTAGAAGTCCCAAACAGGTTAACAAGACATATGCACCCCGTTAGTCTCCGCCAGACCCATGCAAACTCGGACTTCTTTAAGTACTCGATTTCCCCCATACCACAGTCCTGTGGAATAGGTTACCCACGCATGTTGCGATCCTGCCTGATCTTGAATCATTCAAGCAGGCAACTAGTGGCCCAACTTAGTTATTAATCGTACAATTAATAAATCGTATTAACATCTACATCTACGTTTAACTTCTAACAATCGTTTACGATTATGACTAGCAGGCGCTTTGTCAGGGAACAGCTGTTAAAAATAGAACATTTAAGTGCAAACTAGGATAGATAAAAGATTAGATGTATGTGTAAGTGATAAATGGATACTCCTAGGGAAGTACGAATTTGCATGATACTGTGTTCTAACTAATCGAACTATTATGGCCATAATAGTTCATTATTGACTGTTTCTTATCAACAGAGAAGAAGAACAGTTGTTTCTAAACCTTTTATTCTTTTACTATTTTTACAGTTTACAATCTTGATTCTCCTAACTGTAAGAACTATCTTGCAGTTATCTTATTTTATATTTTATTAACACCCGACGTGCACCCTGCCCATAATACTCGTGAGAGGCGTGAGGTAGCCGGTATGGCAAGATAGATAGATGATATTCTATCCGCGAAACAGGACAGGTTTATTCCCCGGAAATGTATGGCAAACCCGGAAAAGTTTAAGGAAAACCCGGAAATCATTCAACATGTTATAAAACTTTCATTTTTTGTCCGACTGAACTAAAACAGATATCATTGTAAAGGTGACGCTCTGACGTTTCAAAACATATATAAAACATTCACCCAAATTAATTAGTTATTTCACAAAAACCTTGACAATGTACGGTGTTTTTGGCTATTTTTGTCGGGATTTTTTAAGAAATGTAAACCCGGAAATCAGAAAACATGTTCCAAAGACAACATTTATAATCCGACTGATTTGAAACTAGTATCATTGTAAAGAATACGTTCTAACGTTTCCAAATATATTTGATGCATTAACCTAAATTAAGTACATGTAGTTATAACACAAATACCTCTGCAAGTTAAGGAAAATTTGCTTATATTTTTGTTTCAATTTTTCAAAAAGTATGATTTACGGAAATTAAAAAACATGTTACAAAGACAACATCCGACCAACATAAAACTGGTATATTTGTGAAGAATACGTATCACGTGATTCGATTATATGTATTAATTTTCGTAATTACATTTGATACCTTTCACGGGGACCTTTATGATCAATTTTAATGCTTTAACTCGTGAAAAAACGTAGATGGGTTCCTACAACATATGTAAAATCGACCTGAAATAAAGCTATTCTTTTTGACGCTCGGTCATATGGCAATAGTCAAGCACCGAGGGTAAACAACCCCAATCAGTCAGTCAGAAGCTATTCATATATATCTGAGAATTGTGTTAATCACATAATCTATGCGTTTCTGTATCTTTATTTAATTTTATTTTGTGTTGGCATATGTGTGTATTTGTTTACTATAATGTAATCATGTAAATAAACTATCAAAACTTCATAATTGTTGCTTTCAAACTATTTTGCTTCAGGGCAAATAAAGAAATATATTCAATGCATCAGGATCAGTACAGGACATTTAATTGTCTCATATAAAAGTTCTGCTTAAGTACTTCAAAACTTTATACAGAGACAGCTCAGGAATACTTTTTATAATCCCATTATTCCCATATAACAGAAAACGCCCATAGTTAATTTTTTTTAGAAATAACATCATTTTGATTTTTGATTTGAAGCAAATTTTATAAAGGTCCGTCCATAAGAGCAAATATGTAAGCTTGAATTGATTTGATTTGATTTGATGAGAATTGTATCAAGGTCCGTCCAAAAGAGCACTTATCTTAGCTTATCTGGATGAGACCCCGGCATGTTTCCCGTCATGCCTAAAAAACAAAATTTTGAAGCCAGAAATAGGAGAAATTTACCTGACTGCAATTTCCAGCTAGTATAGCCAAAGGTTGAATTTGATTGGTTACCAAAGAGTAGGCCAATCACGGCGACCAATGAGATCTAAGTGTGATTGACCTATTTTTTTAAGCTTGAATTTGTGGATGAGACCTCTTATATATAACATCATTTTACATAATCTATTCGTAATTGTCTTGTCCAGTTTGACACTATACACATAGCTCTTAAAGGTGCGAGACAGTGACCGAACGTGTCAATTGTTAAAACAACAACTTGTTACAATGTTTGCAAATTACAGCCGCAATTTACGCCATAAACACTTTGCTATCAAAACATCGACAGACACAAAGTATTTAATGACTTTTAACATGTTATACCGCTAGTTAAACGAGTTATAAACTTAAAAATAATACTTTTTTAAATAAACATATATATTAATATGATAATAATTTCGTTTTATTTCTATGATTTATAATGATTACAAATCTGGTCCGAAGTGTCCACAAATCTGATCCGAAGTGTCTATAAATCTGTTCCGAAGTGTCCGTGGTCCGAAGTGTCCGTAATTCCATGCGCCTGTGGGCGAGTTCGATACGTTAACCGAAAGTGTAATCCTAGTTGTAAATGTATGATTGGTAAGTTAAACGAATGAAATGAAATTGCCCTAACTTGTAGAGGTATTTTGTTATAACTACTTACTTTGGGTTAAAGTATCATATATATTTGGAAACGTTAGAAAGTCCTCTTTACAATGATACTAGTTTTATATCAGTCGGATGAAAAGTGTTGTCTTTGGAATATGTTTTTTGATTTCCGGGTTTTACATGTCTTGAAAAATCCCGACAAAAATAGCAAAAAATACCGTAATTTGCAAAGGTATTTATGTAAGAACTACTCGGCCAGGTGTAAACGGCGGATCCGGCGGATCCGGATCCAATATAGATTATATAGGGTAAACAAGAGGGTGTTACGGATCCACTCATAATTTTTTTATTTGTTAATATTTTGAAATAATTTGAGCACTAAATAAAAGCTGAATGTTACAGCTTTGTGTACATGTATAATTATGATATATTTGGCGGATGAAAATATGTATGTTTTAATATACAAAATGAACGATCAGTCAGGCCAGATTTCAGATCATCCAGATTAAAAAATGGGTATCTCGGATACATTCATAACTTATTTATTTATTAACAAATTGAAATAATATGGGTAACAAATAAAAGCTGAAAGTTGTCGCTTTATTATTTGGTATAATTTTGCCGTATTCATTGGTTGAACGTGTATATGATTTAATGTTAAAAATGAGCGTTCGTTCCCGAATATCAGATCCGCCAGTTGAAATATATACTACATTAGAAAGCTCACGGATTCAATTGTAACATCATATGTATACTATATTATATGTATAGTATATTATATTATATTTAATACTTTCGTTTTTTGAATGGTAAGTCATATTTTATTTAAGGTATTCACACAGGGTTGTGACCTGACTAGATGTGGGAAGATAACACGTCATGAAGAATATGGAGTCGTTGCCAGGGTATAATTACAAGTCCTGCTGAGGTGTTTATTATTAGTACAGTTACTTGCTTTTTGCTTTTTCTGAGTCTTCCTGGAGTAAATAAATACAGTGAGTAGATTACTTATCAAGAAGTGATTATCGATTTATTAATTATTTTGTTCTTAAAAGCACCTATAATAAAAGTTAGTTTAGGTTTTTTCTTCTCAATTCTTTTTTAATACTGATAGTCAAAACGTGTTTCTGCATATTTGTCTTTAAGTGCAGTGTTTAGTGTTTTTAGATTAAACATTTTTCTCCGGAGTTATAAAATAAAATATTTGTAACTTTCAAAGTGTGTTTTTTTAGTGTAAAAATGGCACTTATTGTTGCACGCGTTTGATTGTATATTGTAATCGACTGTTTATAACCAATCAGCATTCAACACCTTTTACGATAAGGGACAGGAGTATGCTCGACAAATTTTCTTTGTTAAGGAATTTTGTTGAGTGTATGTCTGTATGAATGTCCTTAGTTTCTAGTTAAAAATTGCAATATCGCAGTTGGCTCGCGCTAAAAACAACAATTTTGGTTATCCTGATGTGAACCTTCAAAGCAGTAACTATTAAACAAATCTACGCAATTTTGTAAGTCTGTGATGCAAACAATAAGTGCTGTGCTAACTTCTTTTTGGTTCGGTGCCAATGGCCATTCTTAGATATGTTTATACCTAAATACTTTATTTTACCAATATTTTTCATTTTTTAATACAGTCTCGGCATATATGAAATTGTATTGTGTGTGTCTTCCTAGTTCAAACATGTTATGCAGTTGGACTAAATTTTCTCATTATCTCACTCGTATTTTTAGTATTGAAGTTAAAATTATATGAAAGTTTGAGATTGTAACTGATTGTCAATGTAATGCTTATTTCTTTCTTTTTTCTCATAATATACTTATTTTATCTTTTTGTAATCTTGCCGTTTGTAGTTAATGTAGAATTCATTTCATGACACGTGCGTATGATCTGCCGACGTCCTCAAATTCAATAAACGATATGTACCCCATGACAATAAACAACACCTGTGGTTGACACGTGTGCTCAAATTATTTCAAAATATAAACAAATAAATAAGTTATGAATGTATCCGAGATACCCACAAAGCTGTAACATTCAGTTTTTATTTGGTTTTTATTTGGTACCTAAATTATTTCAATTTGTTAATAAATAGATAATGTATCCGCGATACCAATTTTTTTTAACCTGGATGATCTGAAATCTGAAATGGTCGTTCATTTTTGATATTAAAACAGACATATTTTCATTCGCCAAATATATCATAATTATACATGTACACAAAGCTGTAGACATGCAAAGCTTTTATTTACTACATGACACGTGCGTATGACGTCTGCCGACGTCCTCAAATTCAATAAACGATATGTACCCCATGACAAAGCTGTAACATTCAGTTTTTATTTGGTACCCAAATTATTTCAATTTGTTAATAAATAAATAAGTTATGAATGTATCCGCGATACCCATTTTTTTAACCTGGGTGATCTGAAGTCTGAAATGATCGTTCATATTTGATATTGAAAAATATACATATTTTCATCCGCCAAATATGTCAAAATTATACATGTACACAAAGCTGTAACATTCAGCTTTTATTTAGTGTTCAAATTATTACCCAAAATATTAACAAATAAAAAAATTATGAGCGGATCCGTAACACCCTCTTGTTTACCCTATATAATCTATATTGGATCCGGATCCGGATCCGCCGTTTACACCTGGCCCCATTCTGGTAAATAGAGAATATTAGGCTACTGTCTTTTGATAACATGTGATATCAAGACAGGTAGATGCGGTCAGCGCGGCCAAGCTTTTTCCTAATTATATCTGCCAAAGCTGATATCACATGTTGTCAAAAGGCGTTGACTAATATTCTATTTATCATGCAAATCTTCATATTGTATATTTTACACTTTTTGGGGCCTAAAATAGAATAAATACGGTATTTATAAAATAAAATGATTTCAAATTACTACATGTGCCTCGAAAAATAGTTCTAATAAATATAGCTTATAATTACCTTCATGAAAAAACTATTTATAAATGTTTTTATGTTCTAATGTAATGATATTGTTTTGCAAACAAAATATTTGCAAAGACACACGCAGAATTTCCAAGTAGAACACTGACATTTCAAAATGGCGGCGTGGGCTCAACACCACTGGGGTATTCTAATTGTAAACAAACGAGGAACTTGAAGTTGATGAGTAAAAAGTGAGCGGTTTAAAGACAGTTTTTAACTTTTGATAGGTAGCCGAATTAGGTTTCAGGCCATTTGTTAACCAAGAAATAAGAACTTACCTGAAAATTGCATAGCGATAAAAAATGAAAATCAACTTTTTCTCAAACTTGTGCCTCAAAATTGCTGTAGATGGATAGCAAATGATCTAACTAAGAAAATGAATAACAACAACCCTATGTTTATTTCCAAAAATAAAAATTCTACAGGGGTTTTCAATTTTAGGTGCCTTGCTGTTCGTTTTAAACATTCAATTTATCTATTTGGGCTTATTTTTATGCAATAACTACATCATTAACAATGATTTGTAAACAAAAATACAAAAATGATAGGATAAATGAAATGTTTTGATTACTTTTCTCTGTATTGCACTTGAGGAGTCTTGCTTGTTGAACTGGAATAGTCCGGCATGTGGGCGTGGTTACAAGGTGTTATCACGTCAGTGACGTGATATCATTTTAAAATATCGGACGGGTGTTATCGGTCAGATTTAATGCTAGTTGCATGATAAAGTTCTATATATATTTGGAAGCGTCAGAGCGTCACCTTCACAATGATGCCAGTTTTATTTCAGTCGGACAAAAAATGTAGCTTTTATCACAGTCACATGAAGTTTGGACCCCGAAAAATCATTTTTATAAAACACTCCGGACCGACTATCAAGCATATATAATAAATAATTTCATAACTTGTATTATATATGCTTGATAGTTGGTCCGGTGTGTTTTATAAAAATGATTTTTCGGGGTCCAAACTTCATGTGACTGTGGCTTTTATAGCATGCTTTTTGATTTCCGGGTTTTCCTTAAATATTTTCCGGGTTTTCCAATATTTCCAGGTTTTACACTTGTCCGGCGAAACATACCCGATGACAACAACATTCGGTACTGTTTTAGCCCTTTCCAAACTTCATATGACAGCAGCTGGACGGATCCAACAAATCCAGACTTAAAGTAAGAAATTTGTGTTGATGTAGATGATTCCGAAATAAAATTTCAATTGATTTTTGTTTTTTATGTACCAGTTTAAAGTATATGGCTTAGATTGAACGTTCTATGTTGTAATTAATAAGGAATGAAGACTTTAAGTTTTTTACTGTCCATATTTTCGGATATGCTGTGACCGTTGGACTGGAACCAGAATTTTGACACAGATCACCTGCATGGAAGCAGTTATAATGTACCTATGTGCTTTATTAACATAAAAGCAATATTGTCGTTTTATTTTTGTACTTCATACTGACATACGTATGATATGATACAGATGATTTTGGAACCATGATTACAAAGGTGCCGACCCACTTCGGACCATCACTTCAGACCACATTTCTAGACACTTCAGACCACATTAATCGACACTTCGGACCATAAAAACATATTGTCTCAAACTCTTTTATAACACTTCGGACCATGAAAAGATTATAGCATAATATTATGTGACACTTCCGACCATGAAATACTATTATAGAGTATGCCTCCCCAGTCTGGTCACCAAGGCTAAAAAAGGACCAAATAGCCCTAGAAAATGTCCAGCGAAGAGCCTCAAGAATGGTCCAGAGGTTAAACCATTTGCCATACTCAGAAAGAATAAAAACATTGGGACTCCCAAGTCTGGAATACAGATGTGAACGTGCATCCAAGTCTATTAAGATACTTGAAGGAAAGGATATTGTTAGTGGGGGCAGTTATTTCCCTCAGAGAGACAATCCAGGATTGTCTAACTCACTCAGAGGGGCAAATTCCCATCAGATTTGCAAAAAAAGATCAAACACTGAACTTAAAAGTTCCTTTTTCAGTCAAAGATTGGTTAACACCTGGAACAAAATTCCAGAACAGGTGGTTTCTGCGCTCTCCATAAATGCCTTCAAGCGTAGACTAAATAAACACTGGGTCCAAGAATCTAAATTTGAACCCTTATGTTACAAGTAAGACAGTTCATAGCAACTTGTAAATAATATGTTTTAATATGTCCATTCTGATGTTAGTAAATTTCATGTTATCTTTTAAACAGTACACACAGTACTGTTACCACTACAAAATGTTTAGCACCCAATTAAATGATAGTAATTAATTTACTATTTAACCTTGAACAGTAGCTCATACTGTTACTATTGTGCTAAATTATTAGCACTTTGATTTTAGAAAAATTAATAGCTATTTCTGATCTTCAAAAGATCATTATCAACAGGGAAAACACTAACATAGGCCTAACAAGCTATAAGCTTTTATGTATAACATATTCGGCCTCAAACTATGTGAAACTATGTTAACTATAACTGACTAATTATCCTCTCAGTCTATGCCATTTACCGGTAAGTAAATTTATGAAGAAATACATCTGCCCACTGCAGGATTCAAACCCATGATCTTCACTCTCAAACTGAAAGAACTTACTTGATAAATAAGAATCTTGAATCACTACCATATACCGGTATGTTTGTTGTGAAGCTGAGATATTGTTTTTCAGATGTCATCAATTCCTTCAGTGCCAGAGTTTTATGCCGGGCGTGGTATATTTATCACAGGAGCAACAGGGTTTCTTGGCAAAGTGCTAGTGGAGAAACTGCTCAGATCTTGCCCAGATATCAAAGCTTTCTACCTATTGATTCGACCAAAGAAAGGCAAGGAAAGCCAAGAGAGACTGGAGGAGATATTTGAATCAAAGGTTATTATTATATACTAAGTAGTATTGTACCCAATTACTGTTACATAACATGAATTGTTTATGATGAAAAATGTTAATATATCAAAATGGAATACACACTTAGTCTGTTTCAAGATTTGCCTCTTCCTATTCCTAAACTTAAGTATGAGCTACTATCTGCTTTGAATTTACCTGAAAACAGTATTAACACTATAAACAAACTTCTGGTATTAACATCTTTGAAGATATTAGCCACTATCACACAATTCAGAACTATATGGTTATCTTAAATGCAGCTTTAAGGACAAAGAAGTAAAATTACTGATCTGTAGTATTTTTACAGTGAAATAACTTCAATTAAGAGACTATAGTCTGCTCATTTTTAGGGATACTTTTTGTGAGAAATTAAAGGAAAAAAAACACTAAGTGATATACAAATATAATATACTCAAAGGCAAAAGAAACGCAACATTTTTCATCTTAATATTATTAACAGAAAATGTCAGCGTATATTTTTTCTCTTTAAAACGTGTATACTAAGTTATAAAGTTTAATTCCCCTACTGTCTACCATTTGATAAATCATTCAGAGGCATTTATTATTTTTCCTATGTCCCTGTTGCAGGGGAATTCTTTTTAAAATGCACTGGATATAATACTTTTCAATTTAATTGGTTGCGTTTGTTTTGCCGGTCAGTATATCTACATGTAATCATCTGAACACCACCTTGTAGTTTCTGTGATAAATAGTGACATTATAGTGAACAAATATTCATTATTTCTTAACTAAAGATATTTTTCAGTTGCATTCTTTCTAGTACTTCCACCTCCTAAGTTATGTTACATGTCTTTGCTGAGAGAAAAAAAACCAAATCATTTCAGCTGTTTGATAAAATAAAGAAACAAGATCCAGAGTTCAAGACAAAATGTTTTGCAATAGAGGGAGATATTGTCAAAGATGGTCTTGGAATTGACCAATCACAGGTTGACATTCTTACAAGAGAGGTTTCTGTTGTGTTCCACTCGGCTGCAACAATCAAATTTGATGAAGAAATGAAGTAAGTACATGTACACATTTTGACCATGTTAAAACAATGTTGTTGCAGAGTAGATGGTTGTTCACAGTGTTGTAGTAGTATATGTAAGTCTCCCTTAAAGTAGCTGTGGGTTTAATTATGCCCCCCATTCGAAGAAGGTGGGGTATATTGCTTTGCAGCTGTCAGTTGGTCGGTAGATCTTTGGTTTCCACTCTGTAATCTGAGATGCTTAGATCCATAGATCGTAAACTTGCTAAATCAATCCTATTGATTTTGATGTCTCTGAAGTTATACATTGATACTGTCGATATTAGAACTACGGGTGACTATTGAGGTCAATTTTCGCTATCGCAATACTATTGGTATTGCTGAAAGTACTATGTATTGCAATACTATTACTGCTATTGCAAGTTACTATTGCTGCTATTGCAGTTCTTATATTGCCATGCTTTAGCAATAGTTAGTGACATCTATGTTTTATGATTATATTATTATATTGCTACCACTAACTTATTTTGTTTTTTTCCAGTTGAAGACATAAAACTGGTCATAGTACCATCCATATACACTTTACTTATTAGCTCACCTGGCTTTGCCAGGGTGAGCTTTTCTGATGGATGATTGTCCGTCGTCCGTCATCATTTTGATTCAAATGACATCTCCTCTAAAACCACTAGGCCAATTTTCATGAAACTATGCAGGGATGTTCCTTGCATGAAGCTCTACCAAAATTGTTCAAAGAATTCCATTCCATGCAGAACTCTGGTTGCTATGGCAACAAATAGGAAAAACTTTAAAAATCTTCTTCTCTGAAACCACAAGGCTTAGAGCTTAGATATTTGGCATGTAGCATTGTCTAGTGGACCTCTACCAAGATTGTTCAAATTATGACCCCCGGGTCAAAATTGATCCGGTGCGGGTGGTCACTTAGTTTTGCAAAGGCTTACGTAGTAAAAACTTTAAAAATCTTCTTCTCTGAAACCACAAGGCCTAGAGCTTAGATATTTGGCATATAGCATTGACTAGTGGACCTCTACCAAGATTGTTCAAATTATGCCCCTGGGATCAAAATTGACCTTGCCCGGGGGGGTCACTTAGTTTTACATAGGCTTATATAGGAAAAACTTTAAAAATCTTCTCCTCTGAAACCACAAGGCATAGAGCTTAGATATTTGGCATGTAGCATTGCCTAGAAGACCTCTTCAAAGTTGTTCAAATTATGCCCCTGAGGTCAAAATTGACCTTTCCCGCAGGGGGGTCACTTGTTTTACAAAGACGTACATAGGATAACCTTTTTGGTATATAACATTGTCTAGTGATCTTCCACCAGGCAAGTGGACTTGTACCAAGGTGAGCGATATAGGGCCATCTTGGCCCTCTTGTTGTTCAGTTGAATTGGATAGAAATGAATCAGTGAAATACTGACTATCAAGTTTAAAACATTAATATCCTACCTTCCAAACTGCAAACTAAGCAATTATTTTAGTGAACATTATAAATTGAAATTTTCTTAAAACCTAAACGAAAAGCTCAAAATTATAGTCATTGAATAAATTTGAGGCAGTTGTTAATGGATTGCAACTTTTACTGTCAGTGCATATTGTCAAGACACTCTCAATTCAAGTGCATTGGATTCTCGTAAACAGCATTACTTAAAAGACAATTCCGATGGCTAGCAAAGTTTTGAAAGTGGTGTATTTACAACTTTTTTCTGTAGTGAAGTGATGGCTTAATGTTTAGACCAACTATTTATCTAGACAATCATGCTGATTTTCAAGATTTCAGAGTGTGTGGATACACTACACGTAAACATTATAGGTGTACAGAATGTGTATACATTTAACAGAGACTTATATGTAAAGGCTGCAATGCGTTAATGTTTTACATATATGCAGTTGTTGAGCACATGTTTGTGGCATTTCCCCTGAAATAAAATGGATTTTTTTTGCATTTAACAGCCATTTAAAGGTCCATTACTAACACCAAATCAATAAAAAAAATTAATCTGGAATTGTAACATGGACATATAGTTTGAAACAGGCTTCTAAAACTTAGACTGACCTGGGTGGTCTTTTTGTCCTACTTTCACTTTATTGCATGTTGTTAACAGTCAAGATATATACTTTGCACAACATTGGAAGTAAAGTTCTTCAATTATAATTCAAAATAGGCATGCTTATTCATGTACAACCTATTTACAGCCTCTCTCTGGGAGACTTCTGGAAAATTACAAAGATATTTGAAAACTGGAAAACTTACTTTCGTTTTTAAAAAGGCAAAATATAAATTATCAATTCTTTTGTTAAACTCAAATTTTCGACACAATATGGTCACATTCAATGCAGTATGTTATATTTTTCCTTCTGAGAAGACACCCCTTACAATTCCAATGTTAAAAGAAAATTCAACTTAGTCTTAGTAATGGACCTTTAAGAATGAGCAATTAAAGCATGATATACTGGAACCAGGTGTTCAGTTGGAAAATCCATGTCTTTATTGCTGTGCTTCTAATTGTTACAGGATTCAAATGCAATATGTTTATAATAAACAGGTTATCAGTTGAGATGAATGTGGTTGGAGTACAACGAATGCTGGAACTGGCCAGGAAACTACCAGACCTTGTTTCTTTTGTACATATCTCAACTGCGTATGCAAACTGTAATGTAATGGAGATCAAAGAGGAAATCTACCCGCCACCGCTACACCCTAAACAGCTTCTCAGTGCAGTAGGGTGAGTATAATAAGTTAATTTGTCACTGTCTGCCGTAGCCACCCACCGCCACACCATAAACAGCTTCTCAGTGCAGTAGGGCGAGTTAAATAAGTTAATTTTGTCACTGTCTCCCTCAGCCACCCACCGCCACACCATAAACAGCTTCTCAGTGCAGTAGGGTGAGTTAAATAAGTTAATTTTGTCACTGTCTGCCTCAGCCACCCACTGCTACACTCTAAACAGCTCCTCAGTGCAGTAGGGTGAGTATAATAAGTTAATTTTGTCACTATCTGCCTCAGCCACCCACTGCTACACTCTAAACAGCTCCTCAGTGCAGTAGGGTGAGTATAATAAGTTAATTTGTCACTGTCTGCCTCAGCCACCCACTGCTACACTCTAAACAGCTCCTCAGTGCAGTAGGGTGAGTATAATAAGTTAATTTGTCACTGTCTGCCTCAGCCACCCACTGCTACACTCTAAACAGCTCCTCAGTGCAGTAGGGTGAGTATAATAAGTTAATTTTGTCACTCTCTGCCTCAGCCACCCACCGCTACACTCTAAACAGCTCCTCAGTGCAGTAGGGTGAGTATAATAAGTTAATTTTGTCACTCTCTCCCTCAGCCACCTTCTGCTACACTCTAAACAGCTCCTCAGTGCAGTAGGGTGAGTATAATAAGTTAATTTTGTCACTGTCTGCCTCAGCCACCCACCGCTACACTCTAAACAGCTCCTCAGTGCAGTAGGGTGAGTATAATAAGTTAATTTTGTCACTGTCTGCCTCAGCCACCCACCGCTACACTCTAAACAGCTCCTCAGTGCAGTAGGGTGAGTATAATAAGTTAATTTTGTCACTGTCTGCCTCAGCCACCCACCGCTACACTCTAAACAGCTCCTCAGTGCAGTAGGGTGAGTATAATAAGTTAATTTTGTCACTATCTGCCTCAGCCACCCACTGCTACACTCTAAACAGCTCCTCAGTGCAGTAGGGTGAGTATAATAAGTTAATTTTGTCACTCTCTGCCTCAGCCACCCACTGCTACACTCTAAACAGCTCCTCAGTGCAGTAGGGTGAGTATAATAAGTTAATTTTGTCACTCTCTGCCTCAGCCACCCACCGCTACACTCTAAACAGCTCCTCAGTGCAGTAGGGTGAGTATAATAAGTTAATTTGTCACTGTCTGCCTCAGCCACCCACCGCTACACTCTAAACAGCTCCTCAGTGCAGTAGGGTGAGTTAAATAAGTTAATTTTGTCACTCTCCCTCAGCCACACACCGCCACACCATAAACAGCTTCTCAGAGCAGTTGGCCGAGTATAATAAGTTAATTTTGTCACAGTCTCTCTCAGCCACCCACCGCCACACCATAAACAGCTCAGTTGGATGAGTATAATAATAATCACTCTCTCCCACATCCAGCACTATATACCACAATGATACCAGTTACCTTGAAATTGATTTGGTAATCAATTATTTATGAAATATACTTAACTAAAATAAGAGATGTTAAAATTTTAGTATAAACACTACTATGCTTTAGTGAATATTGGCTGGAATTTCTTGAGCTTCAATTAAATTAGTGATATTGACTAAAATCAATATATTCTATTTCGAGGACCAAACGTTGACATATAAATACATACTAGTAAGCAGTAAATACCTCTTATTGTAGTCCAAATGGAGGTAATTTGAACAATAGCAAAATTTGGCTCAATCTGTGTCAGGTTTTATGAGTTAATGAGTTTTCTGACAACGATATAATTGTACACTGATGTTGTAAAGGGCAAAATAGTTCAGCATACCATATTGGAAGGTTTTAATAAACTGAGTGCTGTTCAACCAAAAAGAGTATTACATTTTTCGCAGACAGACATTCTGTGCTGTCAATTAAGTTCTTTAACAGATTGGAAAGTTTAACATGTGTGATATATTTGGTTGGTTTGAAGATGTTGTTATACATGTATGTATGTTTAGGTGGATGGATGGAGAGACCCTTCAATTACTCACACCAAAGATGGTTGGTACCCGGCCCAACACCTACACATATACAAAGTCAATAGCCGAGTACCTTTTGAAGGAGGAGTGTGGTTCTTTGCCCATTGCTATTTTTAGACCATCAATTGTTGGTGCAACATACCAGGAACCATTAGGGGTAGGTGTAGATACTTTTGTACTTCATTACTTTTAGGAAGACAGTCAAAGAATGTATTCAGTTAACTGCCTGAGAATTTATACATATTGTTAAGATACATTCAGAGTTTGGCAGTGAATTTCTGGTCACAAAGTGATGGAGGGGGATAAACAGTGTAAGAAGGTACAAACTGTTTAGACCTTTAGGTAACAAGTTTTTGTTATCACCACAAATTAGTTAATAGTTGATGGATTTTGAACAAACTTGGTCTGACTGTCACTTTATTACCATAGTTGGTTCAAGTCAACACCCATTTTGATGGAACAAAAAATGGGATCTCGGTGCCGAAAAAGAAATTTTGCAATAAAATACTTGTTAGCTATACAAGCTAGACATTTCTGGAAAGATTTCAATAAAACTTTGTCAGAATGTTCCAGCTGATGCTATAGTAAGTTGTATTGAAATACCCTTGGACTTAAAATGCTTTTGTTGGTTAAAATGGAGAATTTGCAATATAAAATCTTGGTATCTACAAGTAAAAAATGAAAAAGAAACTCATCACAGATAAGCAATTCAGTAGAATATACTTCACACTGGTCAAAAAAGTTGCCGTCAGATTTAAAATGAAAACATTCCAGTTTGGCAGTTGTGTGCCAATTTGCTTACATGATGTGTATAGTAAAGACTTATCTTTTAACATGTTCCAGAGATAGTTCTAGTTCAGGGTTGGTGTATTTATGTGCTCTAAAGATAGTTCTAGTTCAGGGTATATCTATTTATGTGTTCTAAAGATAGTTCTAGTTCAGGGTTGGTGTATTTATGTGTTCTAAAGATAGTTCTAGTTCAGGGTTGGTGTATTTATGTAATCTAAAGATAGTTCTAGTTCAAGGTTGGTGTATTTATGTGTTCTAAAGATAGTTCTAGTTCAGGGTGGGTGTATTTATGTGTTCTAAAGATAGTTCTAGTTCAGGGTTGGTGTATTTGGTGTATTAATGTGTTCTAAAGATAGTTCTAGTTCAGGGTTTATGTATTTATGTGTTCCAGAGATAGTTCTAGTTAAGGGTTTTTGTATTATATGTATGTGGCTCAGAGATAGTTCTTGTTCGGGGTTAGTGTATTTACATGTTCCAGAGATAGTTCTAGTTCAAGGTTAGTGTATCTATGTGTTCCAGAGATAGTTCTTGTTCAGGGTTGATGTATTTTCATGTTCCAGTGATAGTTCTTGTTCAGGGTTGATTTATTTTCATGTTTCAGAGATAGTTCTTGTTCATGGTTTGTGTATTTACATGTTCCAGAGATAGGTCTTGTTCAGGGTTGATTTATTTTCATGTTTCAGAGATAGTTCTTGTTAAGGGTAGGTGTATTTACATGTTCCAGAGATAGTTCTTGTTCAGGGTTTGTGTATGTACATGTTTCAGAGATAGTTCTTGTTCAGGGTTTGTGTATTTACATGTTCCAGAGATAGTTCTTGTTCAGGGTTTGTGTATGTACATGTTTCAGAGATAGTTCTTGTTCAGGGTTTGTGTATGTACATGTTTCAGAGATAGTTCTTGTTCAGGGTTGATGTATTTTCATGTTCCAGAGATAGTTCTTGTTCAGGGTTGATTTATTTACATGTTCCAGAAATAGTTCTTGTTCATGGTTTGTGTATTTACATGTTCCAGAGAACTATCTTGTTCAGGGTTGATTTATTTTCATGTTTCAGAGATAGTTCTTGTTCAGGGTTTGTGTATGTACATGTTCCAGAGATAGTTCTTGTTCATGGTTTGTGTATTTACATGTTCCAGAGATAGTTCTTGTTCAGGGTTTGTGAATGTAAGTGTTCCAGAGATAGTTCTTGTTCAGGATTTGTGTATTTACATGTTCCAGAGATAGTTCTTGTTCAGGGTTTGTGAATGTAAGTGTTCCAGAGATAGTTCTTGTTCAGGATTTGTGTATTTACATGTTCCAGAGATAGTTCTTGTTCAGGGTTTGTGAATGTAAGTGTTCCAGAGATAGTTCTTGTTCAGGATTTGTGTATGTACATGTTCCAGAGATAGTTCTTGTTCAAGGTTTGTGTATTTACATGTTCCAGAGATAGTTCTTGTTCAGGGTTTGTGAATGTAAGTGTTCCAGAGATAGTTCTTGTTCAGGATTTGTGTATTTACATGTTCCAGAGATAGTTCTTGTTCAAGGTTTGTGTATTTACATGTTCCAGAGATAGTTCTTGTTCAGGGTTTGTGAATGTAAGTGTTCCAGAGATAGTTCTTGTTCAGGATTTGTGTATGTACATGTTCCAGAGATAGTTCTTGTTCAGGGTTTGTGTATTTACATGTTCCAGAGATAGTTCTTGTTAGGGTTTGTGAATGTAAGTGTTCCAGAGATAGTTCTTGTTCAGGATTTGTGTATTTACATGTTCCAGAGATAGTTCTTGTTCAAGGTTTGTGTATTTACATGTTCCAGAGATAGTTCTTGTTCAGGGTTTGTGAATGTAAGTGTTCCAGAGATAGTTCTTGTTCAGGGTTGATTTATTTACATGTTCCAGAGATAGTTCTTGTTCAAGGTTGATTTATTTACATGTTCCAGAGATAGTTCTTGTTCATGGTTTGTGTATTTACATGTTCCAGAGATAGTTCTTGTTCAGGGTTTGTGAATGTAAGTGTTCCAGAGATAGTTCTTGTTCAGGGTTGATTTATTTACATGTTCCAGAGATAGTTCTTGTTCAAGGTTGATTTATTTACATGTTCCAGAGATAGTTCTTGTTCATGGTTTGTGTATTTACATGTTCCAGAGATAGTTCTTGTTCAGGGTTTGTGAATGTACATGTTTCAGAGATAGTTCTTTTTCAGGGTTTGTGTATGTACATGTTCCAGAGATAGTTCTTGTTCAGGGTTTGTGAATGTACATGTTCCAGAGATAGTTCTTGTTCAGGGTTTGTGTATTTACATGTTCCAGAGATAGTTCTTGTTCAGGGTTTGTGAATGTAAGTGTTCCAGAGATAGTTCTTGTTCAGGGTTGATGTATTTTCATGTTCCAGAGATAGTTCTTGTTCAGGGTTGATTTATTTACATGTTCCAGAGATAGTTCTTGTTCATGGTTTGTTTATTTACATGTTCCAGAGATAGTTCTTGTTCAGGGTTTGTGAATGTACATGTTTCAGAGATAGTTCTTGTTCAGGGTTTGTGTATTTACATGTTCCAGAGATAGTTCTTGTTCAGGGTTTGTGTATTTTCATGTTCCAGAGATAGTTCTTGTTCAGGATTTGTGAATGTAAGTGTTCCAGAGATAGTTCTTGTTCAGGGTTTGTGTATTTTCATGTTCCAGAGATAGTTCTTGTTCAGGGTTTGTGTATTTTCATGTTCCAGAGATAGTTCTTGTTCAGGGTTTGTGAATGTAAGTGTTCCAGAGATAGTTCTTGTTCAGGGTTTGTGTATTTACATGTTCCAGAGATAGTTCTTGTTCAAGGTTTGTGTATTTACATGTTTTGGAGATAGTTCTTGTTCAGGGTTTGTGAATGTACATGTTCCAGAGATAGTTCTTGTTCAGGGTTTGTGTATTTACATGTTTTGGAGATAGTTCTTGTTAAGGGTTTGTGTATGTACATGTTTTGGAGATAGTTCTTGTTAAGGGTTTGTGTATGTACATGTTTCAGAGATAGTTCTTGTTCAGGGTATATGTATTTACATGTTCCAGAGATAGTTCTTGTTCAGGGTTTGTGTATGTACATGTTTCGGAGATAGTTCTTGTTCAGGGTTTGGGTATGTACATGTTTCAGAGATAGTTCTTGTTCAGGGTTTGTGTATGTACATGTTCCAGAGATAGTTCTTGTTCAGGGTTGATGTATTTTCATGTTTCAGAGATAGTTTTTTTTCAGGTAGGGTGTATTTACATGTTTCAGAGATAGTTTTTTTTTTCAGGTAGGGTGTATTTATGTGCTCCAGCGATAGTTCCAGGTTAGTGTATTTATGTGTTCCAGAGATAGTTCTAGCTAAGGGTATATGTATTTATGTGTTCCAGAGATAGTTCTAGTTCAGGGTATATGTATTGATGTGTTTCAGAGATAGTTCTTGTTCAGGGTTGGTGTATTTACGTGTTCTAAAGATAGTTCTAGTTCAGGGTGGTTGGTGTATTTATGTGTTCTAAAGATAGTTCTTGTTCAGGGTGGGTGTATTTATGTGTTCTAAAGATAGTTCTAGTGCAGGATTGGTGTATTAACATGTTCCAGAGATAGTTTTAGTTAAAGGTTATTGTAATTACATGTTTCAGAGATAGTTCTAGTTCAGGGTATATGTTTTTATGTGTTCCAGAGATAAATGTAGTTTACGATTTGTGTATTAACATGTTCCAGTGATGGTTCTAATTCAGAGTGTTGGAACTACAAAGGTACTGCAAATACTGTTAATGTCTGCATGTTTTATTTGTTGAAGATAAAAAAACACAAGTGCAAAATGAAAGAAAGATGACATTTATTTTTCTAGGGTTGGGTAGACAACCTCAATGGACCAACAGGAATGTTTGCAGCTGTAAGTATCTGGAGAATGTTTGTCTGAAGATGTGTGTCTGTGTGTATGTCTGTGTGTATGTCTGTGTGTATGTATGTGTGTATGTATGTATGTATGTATGTATGTATGTATGTATGTATAGGTTATAGTATAAATGCGGCTGTTTTAAGAAATTAGTTTCTTAAAACTGCTGTATTTAGAATATAACTGACTTGTAGTTCGACCTTTAACCTTTCAATACAACTGTCAACAGGTTTAATAGACACAATATTGGTACATTTCACCACGCATAATTTGTCTACATGTGTCAGTGACGATTTATTGGGATTTTTGGCACATTTTGACTACTAGATTGAAAACCTCCAGGGGAAATGGATTTCAGTTTTGATTAAGGAGACGATTTTCTTTTCGATAAAACTGACGAGTCCCTAACCCAATTGATGACCATCAACAGCCAATCAGAAAAATGTTGAATTAAAATCTGAGCTCAAGAGTACTGCAGTAAAAAATGTTGTAATACCACATGTAAATTTGAACCCACTTTAAAAACTACATCGGCCAGCTGTGGGGACATTGATCCAAATGATACGCTTACTCTCAACATTCCACAATTGATAAAAAAAGTTGCTATCATTAAACCCGACAGTAAAAAAGTAATCATGGACATGTGAATTAACAGTCTAGAGAAGGTTCATTAAAAAAAATTTAGGAAACTATTTACGTTATTTCCTTTAAATAGAAAGGATTATACATTGTACTATTGCGATAAAAAGGATAAAGTCCAGAAAAGTAAGCATTCTTTCTTTTTTTGTAATATTGAAATTTAACAAAGCACTCCTTTTGCTATCTTGTTTACATGTGTTGCCAATTTTGCCTTCTCCCATCACTGCAACGCATGCGCATTTTTGGTGTAGACAGTGGGCTGAGTCTATTAAATCGTAACAATTTAACAATTAAAGTTTTCTCATACAGCGAACTTGAGTAAATTATGGAAATAAATCTGCGAATTTTGAAGGAAATGGAGCGATCTGATTGGCAAGGAAAGTTGGTCGAACTATAAGTCATTGTCAAAATTAATTATAGTAAGGGAGACAAAAGAATCAGAGAAACTTGTAAAAGGTCGCTATGAGACTGTATTGCATGATGGATGTAAGGACCATAGAGCTTATGTAGAGCTTAAACACTTAATGTTTTGTGACAGCCCAAACACCACCGGCTTACTTAAAAAGATGTCATGATAAAGCCTCAACTTAAGTGACCTGCACTGATTTCTCTAAGCAAAGGGACACCAGAATGACTCAACTTGCTGCAGTTTCTTCAGCTACAGTGAAGCTTAAAATGAATATTGGTATAACTTCAACTAAATGTCTGGTAAATTTATTCATTGACAGTAGTTATTGTAAAACTAGTTAATGTATTTATGTCGTTGAAGTTGTTCCTCTGTACGTATACCATACATGTATAATTGTAGATTGGTAAAGGAGTGCTGAGGATCATGAAGGGGGATTTCAATGCTACAGCTGATATCATACCAGTAGATTTATGTACAAATATGCTGATATCTGTAGGCTGGTACACGGCAGCTCACAAGTAAGTGGATAACACTGAACTGACAACAATCATTTTGGTGGACTGCGCGCCATAACCTTCTTACATTGCTTGGTAAACAAATACAAGGGCATTACTCTTTGTCGTAATGAGATGGATACTCTTGATTTAGTAGAAAAATTCTGGGCCCAAAGTATATCTTGTGGTTGTTGCTGCATATCCACATGGTATTAAAATCCAATTTACACAACAAAAAAGGGTTTATTACTCAACATACACATGTGAAAAGTATTAACTTCCTAGGTACATCAACAATGGAATGATACTCATTTCAAATTCATATTACAAAAAGATATTGTCAAAGAGTGTTTGAAATCAGAAATGATGTCATATTGTCAGCTCAAAAACATACGGATTTCAAAGACGGGTCAATTCGGAAAAATTGATACAGTTCTCCCATTCATTTTGATGTTTAGGGGTAAATAGCTTTTGAATACAGATCTTCATACCTAGCCAAAAGGATAGAAAAGCTGCAGCCTTCAGTTACTACACTAAACGTATGTATTTGCCTGTTGTGTCAAGTTATACACTGCAGGTCAAAGGTCAAGGTCACATTGAAGTCAGTATAACAGATGGTTGTTGGGAGGTAATTGTCTTGGCCTGTTAAAAACAAGGTGTTAAATGATGGCAACATGAATTTAATGGTTTTGAGGAGTTTACACTTGTCAGTGGGAGATGCATTTCTTATACTGTATTGTCACCTTTGCTCTGTCTGCATTTATTTTCAGGCCAGACGAAATGAAAGTCTTTAACTGTACATCAGGGCAAATCAATAGAGTCACATGGGGACAGATAGGTAAGTACACTCTCTTGCATTGTTCAACTTGAGGAACTGATTTCTTTCATGATTCAGTGTGTCCTTTTTGTGTTTGAATTTTGTCTATATGGCACTCTTCCAGGGAGATTTATTTCGATTGAAGTTAACATCCAGTCCTTTAAGACAGTAACTGCTAAAGAGTCTAGAATAAAATTTTTCGTTTGCATCTACTTAAATTAGAACAAAGTGTCTGTTATTGCATATTGTCTGTTAAAACTAACATCTACAGTAGTAAAGTGTTTACGGGCCAAGCACAATAACAAATAAAACCTGTTGATCTTTTATAAGTTAACTACAACGCATACTGGTTCAAACTCCATACAGAAACACTTCAGACAGATTTTTTTAAAGCTTTATACAGTCATTTATGATTTCCTTAGCATTAGTATGACAAGTTTTTCATTTGCTTTTGCAGAGAGAATGACGTATGAATACTTCATGAAGAATCCTCTGGAAAATGTGGCAAGAATTCCAAACCCTAGGTTCACCAAGAATGTGTATGTAAATTACAACTTTTAATCTGCATTTTTGTCGAGCCCGCTTGCGGTGAGCTCGATATAGTTGTCACTTTTGGTGGTTCGGTGTATGTGCGTCCGTCCGATTTTGTCCGGACCAAAATTATCTTTTTCATGCATGGAGGGATTTTGATGTTATTTGGCACAAATGTTCACCATCATGAGACGGAGTGTCATGCGCAAGAACCAGGTCCCTAGGTCTAAGGTCAAGGTCACACTTGGAGGTTAAAGGTCAAATTCAAGAATGACTTTGTCCGGAGCATATCTTTTTCATGCATGGAGGGATTTTAATTTAACTTGGCACAAATGTTCACCATCATGAGACGGAGTGTCATGCGCAAGAACCAGGTCCCTAGGTGTAAGGTCAAGGTCACAGAGGTTAAAGTTCAAAGTCAAGAATATCTTTGTCTGGAGCATTTTTAGCTCGACTTTTCGAAGAAAAGGGGAGCTATCCTACTCGCCTCGGTGTCTGCGTCGGCGTTGGTGTCACACCTTGGTTAAGTTTTTTGTACCACCTCACTTTATTTCAAAAGTATTAGAGGTATTGCTTTGAAACTAACCATACTTGTTTACCATCATGACCTTCATCAACAGACAAGAGTACATAACTCTGTCAAGGTTTTTGACAGAATTATGCCCCTTTTTTACTTAGAAAATACATTGAATATGGGTAAAATCCACTTATTGCCTTAACCCTTTGAGATATTGCTTTGAAACTTTGAATGCTTGTTTACATCATTACCCCCATCTGTAGGCAAGAGAAGGTAACTCTGTCAGGGATTTGTTTTAAAAATTAAGGCCCTTTATCGACTTAGAATCTTGGTTAAGTTTTTCGTACCAGTCCACTTTTTGACTAAACTGTTTGAGATATTAATTTGAAAGTTGGAATACTTGTAAACCATCATGATCCCAAAACATGGGCAGGAGAAGGTAATTCTGTCAAAGGATTTTATTTGAATTATGGCCCTTTTTGACTTAGAAACTCAGTTAAAATTTTCATTCTTGTCCACTTGTTGACTTAACCATTTGAGATATTACTTTGAAAGTTGGAGTACTTATGTACCATCATGAGACCTATCTGTAAGCAAGAGAAGATAACTCTGTGAAAAATTTTCTTGATTTGTACTTAGAAATTCCTAGTTAAAGTCTTGTGTGCCCTTAACTGTCAAAGTTTTGTTTTATATGCAAGCACTAAAAAGTCGAGCGCGCTGTCCTTCTGACAGCTCTTGTTTCTTCATGGAGGAATTTTGATGTTACTTTGTACAAATGTTCACCACCATGGGCTACCCTTGTTTTTAGAATTACTTCCCTTTGTTGTTACTATAAATAGCTTATATTGTAACTTTTTTATTACTGGCCGTAGAGAAAAATCAAGACCACTTTTCTGTGGTACAACATGCATGTTACATCCAATATTTAGGTGTATTTTGACCCATCTCTACTTGGTAAGGAGTTAGCGCTTTTGACATATGGGGGGCTCGGCATGTTGCACGTGGGCATCTAGTTACTTTAAAGAATTTGCCTTGATGAAGAGAAAATAGAAAAAGGACTTTAACTTTTATATTGTTATTCTGCCACTGTTTCTTTTTCTGGTCATTATTTATTAATCAGACAGTTAAAAAAAAGTTATTTTAAGAACAAAATATATGTGCACAGTAGAGATAACAGAGTGCACTTTTGCAACCCTAGTTTAAAAATTTAATGCTAAAAATAAATATGTATGATTGACAAAATCCTATTACAAGCAAACCACACACCTCTGTCTTAAAACTCATATTGGGGGCATCTATGTCCTATGGACACAATTCTAGTTGTAATTACCGGAAACTATTCACTTTAGTGTGGAAAATTATGCTTAATAACTGGCAATAAATACATGATAAACAGAATGTCCACTGTCTTATGATCTAGTATAACACAAAAGACACAATGTAGAATGTCCCAGTTTCACACTTGTTTTATTTACAGATTCTGGCATGACTTGAACCTTGTGTTTGATCAGATGTTGCCAGCATACATGATGGACTTCTACATGGCGATATCTGGTAGACGTAGAATGTGAGTACACATGCACCTTAAAAAATAATTTAAATAAAAACAAATATATACAAAATCTGTTCATTTAGCATGTTGATTAAGCTGATTAAAATGTGTGATATGATTCTCTGATTATTATGTAACAACTTTGTATGAACTTACTTGTATTTTTCTGGTATTTTTTCCTGAAAAAAAAAAGAAGTATGTAAATGCATTTCAAAAATGCTAATGTGCAGAAATACTATTTTGAGATTTAGGATGTGTTGTCAGACTTGAAACTCATGCACATTCTTCCATATTTCCTGTACAATCAAATTGTCTGGTGGAGATATCCCAATCTACAGTTAATCCATATTGTGTTGTCTCCTAAAAATATTGTTTTTTTTTGTAAATGTTGAATTATTTTTTCAACTTGTAAATCTTCTTCCATTGACATAATAAATCAGTGAAAATAAGTGAGGTATATCTTACCAGTTACCGCAGCATTCACTGTGACATCTATATGAGCTATAAGCCTATAACTACAGGACACCTCAATGTACTCTGTTTATGTATCATATGTTTGCAGGTTTGTTAGAATACATGACAAGCTGAGGAAGGCTGTTGGCAGTCTAGAATTTTTTACATCAAAGGGCTGGACATTTTCAAATGACAATATGTTCATGTTAGAGAAAGTCATGTCAGCAGAAGATAGAAAGGTAATTGTCAGGACTTAAGTCAGACCTCATCTTCAATTTTGTCTGTACTAAATGTATAGAATGCAGTGTTCCAGCTAGGATTTGAAAAGGGCAGGTTGTCTTATCAAACAGGCAAAGTGCGCAATTAAAAAAAGGCAGGGCGCTGCAGAATAGAGGCATGGCGCTGCGCCGCACCCCGCTATTTAGGCCTAGCTGGAACACTGGAATGGAGGCTATAATCAGACTGAACTGAAATGCTTGCAAAGATTCTGAAGCACACTTAAAACAAATAGGATATTCTTCATAGTCCAAGGTGTTTCTTACATGGTCCTCTTTGCTTCATCTCAAATGTAGGACAGATACCATTGCTCTCTATCTGGTACAGTCTGCAGCTGTAGCTGTGGCTTCACCCAAGGACATTGTTGTCGTGCTTTAGGTCAGTTACTGTCAGTGGTTTATAGGGTCGGTCTGAGGCCAACAAAGTATGTGTGTGTTTCCAGTCTTCAAACTGACCTTAACTTTTTACTGCCAACCTTTAATTTGTTTTGTAAGAAAATTACCAAAAAGACCCATTTTCAAGTGTTTTTAGAGCTAAAAAAGGCAAAGTAAAATAAAGCTGCCATCAAAGCTTAATATATTTGTTTTTGGCAAGAAGACCACAAGCACAAAAAAAATGTTGTTTGGCTTGATAGACAAATCGTGAATACAGTCATCAAATGATCATCCAATACTGGATAAGTGAAAAATATCTGTGCCATGGAGACTTTTGCAACTTTTGAAAAATACTTTCCAGCATAAATTTCCACTCTCACTGGGGAATGTTTTTCATTTATCCCCCCGCCGAAGGCGAAGGAGATATTAGAAATGGTCTTCGTCTGTCCGTCCGTCCGTCCGTCCGTCCGTGCGTCCGTCCCCATTTTGTCCAGAGCATAACTCAAAAGTACTTGAGGGATTTTCTTCAAACTTCATACACTGACAGAGCACATTGGGAGGAAGTGCAGTGTGTAAGAACAATAACTCTACGTTGCCTACTTTTAGAGTTATTCCCCTTTATCAGATTTACTTGAAAAACTTTGTCCGGAGCATAACTCCAAAAGTACTTGAGGGATTTTCTTCAAACTTAATACACTGACATAGCACATTGGTAGGAAGTGCAGTGTGCAAGAACAATAACTCTACCTTGCCTACTTTTAGAGTTATTCCCCTTTATCAGATTTACTTTAAAAGTTTTGTCCAGAGCATAACTCCAAAAGTACTTGAGGGATTTACTTCAAACTTAATACACTGACATAGCACATTGGTAGGAAGTGCAGTGTGCAAGAACAATAACTCTATCTAGCCTACTTTTAGTCAAATAGAAAAAATATCATACCTATACTGATAATGAACATTAATATAATTTTGCAAACCTTCTCTTCATTGCCTTATTCTTTTTCCACTTACTTGAAAACTGTACTCAGCATGACCATAACTATACAGCTTTTTAAGGATTTCCTCTCACCAAGTAAAATGTACGAAAGTACAACCTTCTGGTAACTTCTTCCCAGCGGGGGGATTAACCATGTGTAACATGGCTCTTGTTAATTTGTTTTTGGCAAGAAGACCACAAGCACAAAAAAATGTTGTTTGGCTTGATAGACAAATCATGAATAGTCATCAAATGATCATCCAATACTGGATAAGTGAAAAATATCTGTGCCATGGAGACTTTTGCAACTGTTGAAAAATACTTTCCAGCATACATTTCCACTCTCACTGGGGATTGTTTTTCATTCATACAGTATTGCTAGTGCTTTGACTGAGGTCATTTTCTTAGTCACAGATTTATTCTTTTGGATACATAAAACAATACTTAAAAATGTTTGTAACAAACATTTTTTATTTTAAAGCTGCATGTATTATTAATATTTCTTTTCTTTCAGACTTTCACATTCAATCCAAAGACGATACACTGGCCTACGTACATGGAAGCTCACTGTTTAGGAACAAAGTGTCACGTATTGAAGGAAGAACTGTCACAACTTCCACATGCTAGAAAAGCCATAGCTAGGTAAACATTTCCCTTCATCATCAAGTGATTGTATCTGATTTCACATTGTGTCACGTGTGTAAGAGATTTTCTATACATAAAGGAGAAATGGGAGTCATTCTGTTTGTCAGTCTGTCTGTTTTTGTGCCTGCTCCATATCTCCTTAACCCCTTGAAGGATTTTCATAAACTTGTGTCAAACGTTTGTCTCATCAGGGAACATGCAGAACGTATGTTTCAACCCTGCTAGCTCAACCCTGCCAGCTGAATTTCAGGTCTGGTTTTTCATGGCTTCTTCAGCTATCCTTAACCCTTTGAAGGATCTTCATAAAAGTTTGCTCTAATTTATATCTCATCAAGATAACTTACAGAACCAGAATGTTCCACCCATTTGCTTTCTACTCATTTTGTCATTTTCATCTTGTAATAGATTTCTACCTTTTATCAAATCCCAAAGACCAAAATGTAACAGATATCCTTCACATTTGGAAATGCAGTTTTGCTAAAGTTACTGTAGTCAGTTTGATCCTTATTTGACAGGAGGTGGTGTTAAGTTTCAGTCAGTTTTGCTCTCTAGAGGTACCTGCCAAATTTCAAATGAATGCTAATTAATATGAATTATATCCTACAAGTATTCTACTTTTGTGAAACTATTTGTCTATATGTACAGTAAACTCTGTATATGATAAACTCCTTGAGACCACTTTAACTTGTTTTTTTTTTTAATATCCAGGGTGTGTTATATACATGTAGCATTTTCAAATCTAAAGAATATTGCGTGAAGAATTTAAACATGCATTTCTTGTTCCTAGGTTACAGAGACTGCACCTTGTTTTCAATGTACTGGTGTTTGTTATAACCTGGAGACTACTGGTGAAGAGGGTGACAGTTGCTCGCCTCATGTGGAACATGGTTCTAGGATGGGCAGTCAGAATACTGCAGAAAGTTCCAGGCTTTGCCAAGTCATCTTGAATAAGAGAATTGGCAGCATTGTTACCATGACATCAGGGAAATACCAACAACGGAAGTCTTCGAACTAATTAAAACTTATCTGTGTTAATTGTTAAATTATGATTTATTGACTCTTGTAAGATTTTAGTGCATGAAATAGACTGGACAGTGTCAACAAAAGCAATACATGCGGTCTTTTGTTAGCGTTAAACTTTCAAAAAGGAATTTATTGATTGAAATTTAAAAGAACATAGAGGAAACCCTTCTTTAAAAGGTTATTTGTTTGAAATATAGATTTACAAACTTAAGATATGTGGTTTTCTTTGTCTGAGAATTTGAGAGCTTTGTTTGAATATGTACATGTAATATTGATACAGACAAAAAGTTACCTGTAACTTTCATTTATAGTTGACATATCACAATGTAAAGTGGTTTATCTCAATTAATTTTTAAAAAATGTCGAAATAAAAGACATGTGAAGTTTGAAATAAAAACTTCAGGTGAAAGAAGAAAAAAAATATTTATAGGTGAAGTAAGAAATGTTTAGGAATAAGATATGCAAGAACTTGTAACAGCAAACAATGTATGGTAGTAAAAAATCAGTAAATATTAGAAATAGTAAAGAATATAAAAAAGGATGAAACATGACTGGGACCATTAGAATGTTTTCTTGAAGTAATATATTTAAGAAGACAACTTGCATAATTTTAGAGAGATTTGTACACATCTTGTCAGCTTAATCAATTTTTGTTTTGTTTCAAAAGTATCATTAAGTGGTTAAGATGGGAAGATAACCAATGAGATTGTGGAAAATGGTGAAGAGTCCTATCTCTCGTACTATTAACAGGTCATGTAGTTTCTAGATATTTTTAGACATGATGTCGCTTATGCAATCATCACAGCAAGAACTTAAGAGAACAAGTTCTATTTTGACTGGTTTATCTATTAAAACATTAAAAATTTTGAAATTCAAGTTGAAAAATTTAGTTGAAATTAGTATATAGTTGAGAATTTTTAGTTTGTAACATATTATCTGTTACTGATACTGCAGACATTGAGGTGAGAAGAACTGGCAGATATATGTGTCGGCTGCCTGGAGGTATTGTAACAAAAACATACAGAAATTATATATGTGTACGTATTGTAATGAACTTACATATGTTTTAGTAGTTATTTAAATTATTCATTCCTATCACTAATTGGTTTATAATCTATTAACACAGCAGTGTAACATTCCTGGTATAGTCTAGCATGTAAAAACAGTTGTTATATAATGCAGTACTTAATTGCTTTTGGTTACAGTAATGCTCAATTTGTTACTGAAATGTGACACCCTTTTTTGAAGATGACCAAGAGCAAGAATAATCTTATGCACAAATTATGAACAAAATGGGACTGAGTTTCTATTGTGTCCTCTGCCACATTGAATTGTTGGCTGTGTTTTTGTATCTGTGATATTTTACACTTCTTTTTTAGCTCACCTGGCACAAAGTGCCAAAGTGAGCTATTAGGATCGATCAACGTCTGTCGTACGTCCGTTAACATTTTCCTTCAAACAATATCTCCTCTGAAACCACTCAGCCAATGTTGATGAAACATGGCTTGAATGTTCCTTGCATCAAGCCCTCTCATAGTTGTTCAAATAAATTAATTCCATGCAGAACTCTGGTTGCCATGGCAATGGAAAGGAAAAACTTTTAAAATTTTCTTCTCAAGAACAGGAAAAACCAGAGCTTAGATATTTGGCATGTGGCATTGCCTAGTGGACCTCTAATAAGATTGTTCAAATTATGACCCCCCCCCCCCCCTCCCCTTCTTCCCAGGTGGGTCACTTGATTTTACACATTTAAAAAATCTCTGAAACGACAAAGCCTATAGCTTAGATATTTATCATGTGGCATTGCCTAGTGAACCTCTACAAGGATTGTTCAAATCATGCAATAGCTCCCAAGCAGCTGCTGAAGCAACAAGTGATGAACTTTGGCAACAGTGGCCAATGGTAGCCAGGAGAGCTATATAGGGCCATCTTGGCCCTCTTTTTTTTTTAACATAATCATGACTTGCCTTAAAATTATAAATTTTACAATTTTCTAAAAAGTAAAATTTATAGTTCTAGGTTATTTTGTAATTGTTGTTTTACAAATACTCTCTAGATATGTATCTACACTTCACTGAAACATGGAATTAGGGTCTGGACTTAGATCCTTTTTTAATTGAAAATGTGATATATAAAAAACTTACACTGTTTAGAATGATATAATAGATGCAGAATGATTCTAAATTCAATTCTGCCTTAAATGGTTTTCAGTTAAATATATATACTATTTTCTATTGCAATTATTTAAATGACCAAGACTTTGCACATGAAATTGATTTTGCCTATGCATGTTAGAAAATATAAATTTATGCTGATCCATGAAAGCTATTGGAACATTAGTTGCTGTCGTGACAAAAAATTGATAACAGCTAACAAACATTTGTTCTGACTGTTTTCATCAGGTTAGTGTTGAATTCTTGAAGTGTTGGGTTGACAAGGAAACTGGAGATGTGATGTCATATTTGATAATTGAAGAGTTGTCCACTGTATAGTTCGCTGCTGTAACTGCACAAATTTACAATTCCAAAGCACAATTTTTAGACAACTTTTCTGCATTGGCATGCTTCCAAGATTATTGTAGTGATTTTACATTCATGTTTATGAATTTTACAATTTCACAATGTCAATGACAAATGAACTTACACACTTTATCAAAAAGTTTTGTAAATAAAAGGTAAGAATGGCTTTCTGATATCACTTTTTAGTGAAGACAGGACGTGTTAATATGACAGAAAATGATTCATCAACATTATTTTAGAATAAATAGAGGATAATTGGTTTCGATGTAATATCACGTTATAATTTCACCGAATGGGCACCAAGAGTGATATTTCCATGATTGAGTTTGTTTCTATAAAATATTAAAAATCACGGGAAACGTCATCAGAAAACATAGCACAAATGACGTCATTTTAACGACGTCATCGTCGCATGGTTTCCAGCATTAATTACTCTCGGTATACATTTTGACATTAATCCAGGTTAAAGATTGCAAAAACAGTGAAAATGAAAATGGAAATCCACTTTCTAAACTGTAGATTATCACTTTATATCACTGAGAAAACTCTATAATTCACTGGAAAACAAAATAAAACACAATTCTATCATTATTCCTTCAATCTGCTAAAAGTAGTGGACGAATAGGTTTCTAGGTTAAAACAGTAAATTCAGATTCACTAATCATTGCTTGTACTTGGTGAAACATCGTAAAATGTGTGCATACATAAATGTTTGTTTCACTTGGTTACTTTATACAAGCTTGAAATTCTGATGATTTTGTGACAAATCGTAAGTATAAAGCTCTTACTCTGGGAAATTGATTCTTATACACACACTAATGTTTAACTTATATAAATAAATGGTATTCTACATCTTGCTTTTTGTTGTTTATTTAGCTTGTTTATTTGAAGAATAAAGGCTATCTTGCACTACCGCAGTGTCAGCCTTGTTGGAGTAATTCTTACCAGTCCATGTTTATTCTACGTCTTGCAACTTGCATTGCTTGTTTACCATCATGTCCTCTGTTGGCAAAAGTAAATAACTTTCAAGGATATTGGCTTATTAGGCCCCTTTTTTGATACGCCCATAGTCATAGGAGTACTTGCGATGGGTGTGGGCAGTGGGGGCTTCCACACTAAGTAGAACAGTTTTCATCTTGTCTTCACCAAACTTGCTGAGCATGTTTGTGGGCCTATTGTTTGGGCCAAGTAAGATAAGCAGTCAAATCGCCCTAGGCACTTGTGGGTTATGGCCCATGAATCCTCGAAAAATGATTAAATTAGCCTTGTCCGCTCTATAGATCAAACAGGTTTTACAAAACCTATGAACTGCCGTATATTGAGTTATGCCTCCCTGACGCGCGTATTTAGTGACCGTTTGGCACTCGTGTTTAAACTGGAAAATATCATTCAAATGTTTTGTACCAGTCTATGTTTTATCTATCTCAGGGGCATCCATCAAGAACAGATAACTTACCAGTCTGATGACAGATTTGTGCATGTATTCTCATTTGAGCTTAACAGATTCAGTTATTAAAGTTTCTTTTGGACGTTAATATCTCAAACACCAATAGATATTTCTTTGAAACTTCATAAATGTTCTGACGTCACAAAACTTATAACTACCTTCTTTCGGACGTCAAGATTACCCGTGAAGATTGGGGTGTCTGTAAAGGTATTGCTTAAGGTATAGTCAAAAGAATGATGCCAGTCGGGTGACAAAAATGCTACTAATTTTATCATCGACGCAGCCCGAATAAGCGAACGTGCTGTTATTTAACATCTGACCGCGGGTAATGCACGTTCAGAACTTAAAACCTTTAGCTAAGTTAATAGTTCAGAATGTGTAAATGGTGATGTTGCGCAATGATAGTATAATTATATGTATATTAGGGTTTAAACGTTGGTACCGGTTTCCCACATGACCAACGCCCCAAGAAGAGGTTAGTTATTTTAAATTTCGGAGGATAGTGCAAGATACAGAAAGCTTCCCAATTCCAGAGACACCCCTGGTTCTTTTACATGCCAGGTGTATAGCACCCGTACATGAGACCTCGGTTTTCGTCTCATCCGAAAGAATGTTAGTAATTTTAGTTGGTCAGCCACGGGAAACGAACGCCCTACCTCGAGATTACAAGTCTCGTGCTCTACCAGTTGAGCAAACTGATCTGACTGCGCAATGATAGGGTGGTGTTGCGCATTAATATATTGTAGCTGCAACTGATCAACGAGAACGTGCTGATGTTCTGTATAATACATGTTGCAGTAACAGTGATGGAAACTCATACCCAGCCCTTTTACCAGCCAAGTGACAAAACTAAGACATTTGGTAAAATTAAAAAGCAAAAAGATGTTGTTGAAACAGAATTTTAAGAGTGAAAGAAAAAGATTTTCGAGAGGACGTTTATAATGAAATATAACAAATTGTCAAGGTGTCCTAAAGTGTAAATGATTGAATCAAGATACTTGCGTTAGAAATGTATGTTCAATATATACTGACGGACTTTAGAAACGCATCAAATGCTACTGATGTCATGATTGCTATTCCTTTCTTGATGAAAAACACGTTACTATGGATTGTCAGAGCATTAGTTACTTGAACATAATGCTGATATCTTATACTATATCTATCGTTACTAAAGCCGTAAAACTATAAATGTTCAAACCAGGCAACGGAGGATTGGGAAAGGTGGTGTCGTTTTACTGTGGCATCAAACAATTACGATGATACATTGTATATTGAAATAATTGAAACAAGCTGCGATAGAATCTGCAATAACAAGCTGCAATAAAACGTTGCTTCACCAAGTAATCTCTGGTTTTGATGCAAGTTTATCTGTCATCATCCAAACATGACCCAATACAATCATATATCGAAGCCAGTGTTTTCTGTTTTGACCGGCCGATTGAGACTTTTCCGAATTATTCTTGTTAACCAAAAAGCAGTTATATCTAGTCAATATAAAAAAATCTGAAAGTATTCTCTTCTCAAATGGATCATGTTCTCTATTACAGATCGAAACAGTCTAAGCTTCACCTCCACAAAAAGTTCAAATGATCATTGATACAGTAGTTTTTTCCTATATAAATTTACAGTAGCCATGACACAATTAAGTATTAGATAGAGTACTATTGGCGTGAATAATTAAGTTATTTCGAGGAGGCGTAGCCTCCGAGAAATGACGTAATTATTCGAGCGAACAGTTAATATATCTGATTTGTATGGAACGCCATACCTGTCTGATGTTGTCATATTTCTTTTTGTCTTGTCCACCCCGTGTCTTATTATGTCAAATTGTTGCGTGATTGTGTCAGAAAGACGTGTCATCATGTCAACTAATCATTTGAACTTGTCTATTCATTGTGTGATTATGTCAAATGGCCGTGTTGATTTGTCAATGTGTGGTGTTGACTTGTCCACTATGCGTCTTATTATGTCAAACAAAGGTGTCATTAAGTTAAAAGGGCATGTTATCATGTCCACTTATCATGTGATCTTGTCTAAACAGCATGTGATTATGTCAAATGGCTGTGTTGATTTATCAATTTGTGGTAATGACTTGTCCACTATGCGTCTTATTATGTCAAACAAACGTGTCATTATGTTAAAAGGGTGTGTTATCATGTCCACTAATCATGTTATCTTGTCTATGCATCGTGTGATTATGTCAAATTGCCGTGTTGATTTGTTAATCTGTGGTGTTGACTTGTCCACTATGCGTCTTATTATGTCAAACAAACGTGTCATTATGTTAAAAGAGCGTGTTATCATGTCCACCAATCATGTGATCTTGTCTATACAGTGTGTGATTATGTCAAATGGCCGTGTTGATTTGTCAATATGTGGTGTTGACCTGTCCACGATGCGTCTTATTATGTCAGGAAACGTCTCGTTATGTTAAAAGGGCGTGTTATCATGTCCACTTATCATGTTATCTTGTCTATACAACGTGTGATTATGTCAATTGGCTGTGTTGATTTGTCACTGTGTGGTGTTGACTTGTTAATACCGTGTCTTAATATGTCATCTAGCTCAGAATCATCCGCCATCTTTGTTGATTCACGCCACTAAATCTTGGACAACACCATGCCAAATGAACAAGACAACATATCGATTTAACAAGATCAGCCAATAGTGAACATGATAAGACGTTTGATGCACAAGTCAATACACCCTTTTAACATAATGACACGTTTGTTTGACATAATAAAACGAATAGTGGACAGGTCAACACTACATATTGACAAATCAATACGGCCATTTGACATAATCACGAGTTTTAAAGACAAGATCACATGATAAGTGGACATGATAACACGCTCCTTTAACATAATGACACGTTTGTTTGACATAATAAGACGCATAATGGACAAGTCAACACCAAACATTGACAAATCAACACGGCTATTTAACATAATCACACGCTGTTTAGACAAGATCACATGATTAGTGGACATGATAACACATCCTTTTAACATAATGACACGTTTGTTTGACATAATAAAACGCATAGTGGACAGGTCAACACTACATATTGACAAATCAATACGGCCATTTGACATAATCACGAGTTTTAAAGACAAGATCACATGATAAGTGGACATGATAACACGCTCTTTTAACATAATGACACGTTTGTTTGACATAATAAGACGCATAATGGACAAGTCAACACCAAACATTGACAAATCAACACGGCTATTTTACATAAGCACACGCTGTATAGACAAGATCACACGATTAGTGAACATGATAACACATCCTTTTAACATAATAACACGTTTGTTTGACAAAATAAGACGCATAATGGACAAGTCAACACCACAAATTGACAAATCAACACGGCTTTTTGACATAATAACACGCTGTATAGACAAGATAACATGATTAATGGACAATACACCCTTTTAACATAATGACACGTTTGTTTGACATAATAAGACGCATAGTGGACAAGTCAACACCACAAATTGACAAATCAACAGGGCTTTTTGACATAATCACACGTTGTATAGACAAGATAACATGATTAGTGGACATGATAACATGCTCTCTTAACATAATGACACGTTTGTTTGACATAATAAGACGCATAGTGGACAAGTCAACACCACAAATTGACAAATCAACACGGCTTTTTGACATAATCACACGCTGTATAGACAAGATCACATGATTAGTGGACATGATAACATGCTCTCTTTACATAATGACACGTTTGTTTGACATAATAAGAAGCATAGTGGACAAGTCAACACCACACATTGACAAATCAGCACGGCTATTTTACATAATCACACGCTGTTTAGACAAGATCACATGATAAGTGGACATGATAACACACTCTTTTAACATAATGACATGTTTTTTTTTACATAAAAAGACTCATAGTGGACAAGTCAACACCACACAGTGACAAATCAACACAGCCAATTGACATAATCACACGTTGCATAGACAAGATCACATGATTAGTGGACATGATAACACACCCTTTTAACATAATGACACGTTTGTTTGACATAATAAGACGCATAGTGGACAGGTCAACACCACAAACTGACAAATCAACACAGCCATTTGACATAATCACACATTGTATAGACAAGATTACATGATTAGTGGACATGATAACACATCCTTTTAACATAATGACACGTTTGTTTGACATAATAAAACGCATAGTGGACAGGTCAACACTACATATTGACAAATCAACACGGCCATTTGACATAATCACGAGTTTTAAAGACAAGATCACATGATAAGTGGACATGATAACACGCTCCTTTAACATAATGACACGTTTGTTTGACATAATAAGACGCATAGATGACAAGTCAACACCACACACTGACAAATCAACACGGCCATTTGACATAATCACACATTGTAAAGACAAGATCGCATGATAAGTGGACATGATAACATGAAATTTTAACATAATGACACGTTTGTTTGACATAATTAGACGCATAATGGACAAGTCAACACCAAACATTGACAAATCAACACGGCTATTTTACATAATCACACAATGAATAGACAAGATCATATGATTAGTGGACATGATGACACGTCTTCCTGACACAATCACGCAACAATTTGACATAATAAGACACGGTGTGGACAAGACAAAAAGAAATATGACAACATAAGACAGCTGTGGCGTTCCATAGTTTTGTATCATTGCATGTTGATTGACAGTTCTCACGCCCAACAAAATCGTGTGGAGTTATATCGTGTGACGTAACAAAATCGTTTGGTAGTGACTTCAATCTTTTTCACTCAAAGAAAATCAATGCATGTGCTTGTTCTGTAGCCTACAAAATCATATACCGGAGCAAGTGTATTTATTTTTTTATTTTGCTGTTGACCGACCGATGGAGACTTTTCCAAATTGTTCTTGTAAACCAATAAGTTGTTATATCTAGGCAATCAGAAAACATCTGAAAAGTATTACAGATAGAGAATAGTCTAAGCTCCGCCTCCAAACAAAGTTTAAATTATCAGAAATACAATACATGTGTTTTCCTATACAAATATGCAGTAGCCATGATTCAAGTGTAGTTTGACGACTGTGAATTATTGGCGTGGTGTTTGTTTTTGCCTGCAGATAAATTCAACGATCAAAGCACGATAACACATACGTGCTGTAATATTTTAATGAGAAAATCATATTTTGTAACTATCAAAATGGAAACGGAAGTTTTTTAGGTAAGTTGTTTTAAGATTTCTTTCTATTATGTCTCAAGGGTGTCTTTTATTTAATAGACTTTTGGGATAATATGATTTTTTTTATAAATTTTAAGATTAACAATACCGATATAGAACGCAATCAAATTAAGAAGCATCTGTCGTTATTATAGTTCAAGTGAAATTTTAAAACAACTTGTGAATATGGCTCAGTAGGTAAAAAAAAACTATATAAAAAGAATGAATTTGGCAAATATAATTTAGTACCCTGCAAATTAGTATGATCAAAGTACTTTAGAGTAATGAATGAATCTGTATTTTTAACGTAACTACCGATAGAAATGGTGACTTATAATAAAATATATGAGACATCTGCTACGATGCTTATGAAATGATTGATATGTGTGACTAATGCCATAGAACTTTCATGTTTTCCCGATAATCGATTAGACGCGGGTTTTACACATTAAACAAAGAAGGGAGATTTCGGTTTAATCCTATTAAATCAAAAACCGTGTAATTAATCGTTTTTGCTTCGGTCAGACGAATTAATATTATTTTTCCTCTTTATAATGATGTAAATTTCAAAAAGATTAATTTGGTATTTCACTTACCTTTTTTAATTAAAATAGTACCACCGCATTTTCCATATGAAATGTTAAGGATTGCAAGACTTTTAGTCAGCTTTTTGGGTCATTTGTCTCAATACTTTGACCCATACATAGAACATCAATTATAAGATTGTTTTTGCTTCAGTGATATCGGCAAGGGAATTATATCAACTATAAATTGGTGTAAAAATAAATAAAATATTTGAAGGATTTCGCTTACCTTTTTAATATTTTTTATAAGTACAGTCAGTTAAAAATGTAATCGTAATATAGATCGGGCGCGTCCGTAATTTTCACGGAAGTTGTCGATTACTATCGTATTAAAATCGTGATGATTTTGTATTGTATTGTTGCTTTAAAACGTAAGGATGGCATAACTTATATGAAGAGGAAAAAAGTGAATAATGATTGTACCAATCTTTGAACGAGTCTCGGCATGTTTTATTCATGTGTAAATTAAATGAGTAAATTAAAAGGACTGCATTTGGTTAAAGTTATATATGTATTGTAGCAAAGTTACTAAATTTCACACTTGTTTCAACTTAACGTAAACAGGTAAATGTAACACCTGTGAAAAAAAGATTTTGTGTATACATTGTAATTTTTACACATTTTCACGGGACTGTTGTAATGTCACACAAACACACATATACACAAGTACGTATGTCACTTTCAAATTGTGACGCTTATTTTATATGAAAGAATTTGTTTTCAGAATCCGTTCGTCCGGATAGATCTCACCCGTCATAAATGTGGTGATGTTGTTTTTTGTTGTTGTTTTTTTGTTTGCTATTTGTGCGTATTTTGACAGTCGTTTACTTCTACTTTGGTCCCCCTATAAACATTTTGTAACTTAAAGGTGGTTGACAAATGAAAAAGTTAAGACCGGTCAGAAATCGAAATCAGGTACATGTAATGTCGAAAAATAATGTTTGTGAATTATGTACTTTTAGTATTTTGATCAAATATCAGAAACTGAAAAAGAAAATGCAAATAAGATGAGTAGTAAGGGAATGAGAGGGTTAGCAGGGTTTGACTTCCACTTCCACTTAAGGTGTTATGTAAGCATTGACTTTCACACCTAGGTGTAAACAAACAATGCATAGAAATGTGTTGAATGGGTGTATTGTGTCCAGATATTTAGTATTGACGCGCGAAATGTTTCGTGCGCTTAAGATTAAATGGAGAACAATGGCGGGTGTTACTACTCGCTCTAAGTATGCTTAAGTAATTATAGTGTATTGTCTCTCAACTATTTGGTATTGATGCGCGAAATGTCTTTGGTGCTTTAGATTGAGCGGCTTTAACTAATAATTATAGTGTATTGTTTGGGAAAAGAAACTGACTCGGGTGAAACTTCCAACTTTTTAGTGATGCGCGAAATGTTTTTCATGCTTTAGTTTGAATTTGGGTATCGTCACTCTGAAATCGCGCTATACGTAGGTTAGAAATATTTGTAGTAAAATGTTGAGGAAAAGAAACTGAATGTCCCGTTGCTAAGGTGTAACCGTTTAAAAGTAATCGAAAGTAATTAGAAAGCATAAGTACAGTCCCATCATATGGACAGTGCGGATGCCCACCGAAAGAACAAAATTGATTCAACGATTTTGTCATCTTCGTCTACGGACGAGTGGTTTGAGACAGAATCTCTAATAAAGTTTATAGCGCCTTGTAGTATAATGTGTTTAATAGGTAAAATACATGCAGTTATGATGATATGTATTTTTTAAAATGACGTATTATTTTCCACAATAAATGATATTTGAAATATAAATTTATGTACATGTATTAACGTTTATACATACACAAACTGTACTTGCGAAAATCGCGTACTTTTATTTGTTGAAACTATTTTCTGTTTTCTACAGGCATGAGTCAGTCGGGAAAAACTTCTTTTATCGAAAAAAATGCTTTTGCAACGAAATGGTCTATTTACTTTACCGCTGTCAAAGATCGTATACTGTTACAGCGTTTATCAGGAAAAGTTCTCGAGCATGGCCCAAAGTATCGACAATATATCGTTTTATCACGGACTATCTGATCAAGATTTCGGTAAATCGCTCAACTTAGACACGAGTCCTAGATCAACTAACCGTAAGTTTATGCTGAGAACAAAACTGTTTGATTGGTCACTACCCTGTAATCCGATCAGATATTGACGCTCGCTGAAATTTCAACAGAAAGAAACGTATACAGTATCTGATGCGGATTATAGCATACTGTCCAGGTATAAACATACGCTGAAAGAAACTTGCGTCTCGCCACGCCACGGTACAAAACTATTCTGTTCTGTTGCGTATCGTATCGTTCACTATCTCCCTTACAAGCCAAATAACGCATTCTCTGGTCACATTAATTGACCGAGCGTGCCAGTATTAGTGTTGTAAATATATTTGAAGATATATTGGTATAAATAAAGAACCAGCAAGTTAGCAAGTGTGAATAAAATGTAAAGCGCAAGAATCGTCATTCGTTATTAAGATGCGTCTCTGATTATTTTTCAGGTCGTACCGTGTATACATTGAACAAGAACGGCGGACCATATGCGCATATACAAACAAAATAAGCTTATTTCCCTTCTCCATTCCAATCGGTCTCAATGGTGTAGTGGCTGAGTCGTCTGCGCTGTACTTTTCCGAGTGGAGTTCAAATCCCATCCAATCCTTTTTTAAAACTTTTTTCTTGTTTTACTTGTCTTAAAAATTATTATAACTACTGGCGTTATAAAATACGGTAATGGTTGATTTTAGATCTGGTTATTTGAAAATCTAGACGGTAAAAATTCATTATTCTTTGCCGTTATATTAAAAAGAATAGTATAAGACAAAATTTATCAGAGTGAAACCACTTTACCGTTTTTATTATTTTTTCAACTCTGAAGTCATATACAACATTATCATCTGGCCCCGATTTCACGAAAATACTTAAGTAACTACTAAGTAACATGCTCAACTTATTTCAACACTTATAAGCCCCGTGCATGTTTATTCATTTAAAGAATTAAGTTTTTCAGAATCGTATTTACCCATTTATTACAATTATTATGCACTTGTCATTATTTTTGCAGGAAGTAATTTATTTAAGCAAATTCTTAAAATTCTTAACTGTTTTTATTGTTTATTTCAGTCTCGTAATTGTACATTACATAGATAATATCACATTGCATATAACATCATTTACAAAGTATCGCAGTATTTAACATTATCACATGTACAATGCCACTCATATTTGAGTTATAAGAGACTATGAGACATATGGAACAAAGTGTACCATCGCTAAACGCTAGCTGATGCAGTAATCGATAATCCAATACTGTCTACATCAATATTGATCGTTGCCGATCGGAAGTTTCCGTATCACGATAAGTCATAAATCAGTTAGTCAGCAAAAATCGATAATGTAAGCTAGCGCTAAAGTGGGACAGTTACATTCTTCACAATCATTGTACCGATAAATGATATTGACTTTCTGAGATTGCGCTGACTAACTGATTTATTGCACTAGATTTAAAGAATATTTAAAAGAAAATGAAGAGGGGCAATGTGATAATAAATGACCTAAGAAATCATTATTGTGTAAATTACTTTTTTATTTCATAAATCATTTAATCAACAATGAACTTTAAAATTATGTTTTCGTTAAGTTACATAAATAGTATAAGATAGTTTGACACCTTAAATTAATTAGTTAGTTAATATATAAAGAGATGAAATGAAAGTCTTAGATTAAATTTTTTTTTATTAACACAAAACTGTTGTTTAGTCATTGTTCATAGTTTAAAACCGAAGCACGTATATTGGTCAAAACGTGGTAATAAATTATCGAACAAGAGGGGTTTATTACCCCCTAATAATCAACATCCGGATTAAACCAATTTATGGCGCAATAAAAACAGTGTTAACATTGATGATGAAAATTTATAGATTCCATATTTATTTTGACATAACAAAGCAAAAGGTTATTTTGTCAAATTGAAAATGCAATCTTGAAATCCTAGTATAATTAAATATTATGGAAAATAAAATTTTATAAGAAATATTTTTGACACTCGCTGAATTTAAAGATAATTTTACACTGAATTTATCTCAAAATTAAAGCTTAACATGAAAATATTTTTCAAAGACATAGAGTACAAATTTCTCTCTTTCTCTCTTTCTCCAAATGTGTTCATTTCATAATTCATGATATAAAAAAATATTTTCGACAGTCGCTGTATTTAAAGATAATTTTACACTGAATTTATCTCAAAATTAAAAACATAAGTACAAAAATCTCTCTCTCACGACTTTAATAACCAGAAAAGGTATGGGACCATTGTGTCACACTTCTTGCAATTAACAACAATATTCACACTTTTTTGACAAGTGGAGGGTACAATTGATAGTAGCCATGACTTAGAAAAACACGTACAGGTGACATGTCCCATCTTTGGGCCTTTAAGATGTCAAAATGCAAATACACCTCTAAAGAAGCCAGTTTAATATATACATGTTACTGTGACAATTGAAAAAAAAACAACGCCAAAATACACAATAAGCAGAAAAAAGGTGGCACTTCTACCATATTTATTTTATTAAATTGAAACAAACAATTTAAAAATCTATATTGACGGTCCCTAAGTTAATCAATATTTAACAGCCTAGCTTTATTATGATTTCCGAATGCCAGTCGATAATTTCCGTGAAAACCACGGAGACACCCGATCCGTCAGACTTTACATGTTAACAGTTTATAAATCATTCAATGGGTAGGTGAAATCGGAAACTATGTAATAAAATTTTTGCACCATTTTATTCCTTATATATTTCACTTGCCGATGCTACAAACGCATAAGCGACCCTTTAAATGGTTTTCTCTATATAAGACGAAATGTTTCAACAAATCACTGAAAAAATGAAGCAATTTAAGACCGCCATAAGCATTTCATAGGGAAAACGGGGTGATAAATTTTAAACCAAAATGGGTAGGTGAAATACTTAATTAATATTTTTGAAATTTATATCACCATTTAGATAAAAGAATTTGCCAACTTTTGTCATCAACGCATAAGCGTAATATAAATCCGTTTAAAAGTTATGACGGTTAAACCGATTTTATCCTTCTTTGTTTAATGTGAAAAATGTACCGATACATCGATTATTGGAAAAATTGAAAGTTCCATATGAAATAGTCACTATACATTTCAAAATCAAATCATTATTCTATTTTACATGTGTACAGCTAAAAACCTAAACTTGTATTCAAATGCATTTTTCACTGTATCTGACTTGCATTTAGTATTATTGCAGCAGCGGCCCGCTATATTTAATACGTGGTTGGAAATGTAACATGTAGGTGAAGTAGTGTATAGTTCTTTTAACAAAATGTTATGAAAATCGCCTAGGAAGTTACGATAAAGAATGGGTTAAACCACTGTTCATTGTGTAGCTTTAAAATTGTCAAAAAATTAATATTTCTATCTTTTATCCATGTAAAACGTCAAATTATTTTATATTCTAATATGCGTACG
>JAFMSR010000010.1:28767452-28778329 GCA_022818135.1 Saxidomus purpurata
AATCAAAGTGCTAATAATTTAGCACAATAGTAACAGTATGAGCTACTGTTCAAGGTTAAATAGTAAATTAATTACTATCATTTAATTGGGTGCTAAACATTTTGTAGTGGTAACAGTACTGTGTGTACTGTTTAAAAGATAACATGAAATTTACTAACATCAGAATGGACATATTAAAACATATTATTTACAAGTTGCTATGAACTGTCTTACTTGTAACATAAGGGTTCAAATTTAGATTCTTGGACCCAGTGTTTATTTAGTCTACGCTTGAAGGCATTTATGGAGAGCGCAGAAACCACCTGTTCTGGAATTTTGTTCCAGGTGTTAACCAATCTTTGACTGAAAAAGGAACTTTTAAGTTCAGTGTTTGATCTTTTTTTGCAAATCTGATGGGAATTTGCCCCTCTGAGTGAGTTAGACAATCCTGGATTGTCTCTCTGAGGGAAATAACTGCCCCCACTAACAATATCCTTTCCTTCAAGTATCTTAATAGACTTGGATGCACGTTCACGTCTGTATTCCAGACTTGGGAGTCCTAGTGTTTTTATTCTTTCTGAGTATGGCAAATGGTTTAACCTCTGGACCATTCTTGAGGCTCTTCGCTGGACATTTTCTAGGGCTATTTGGTCCTATTTGGTCCTTTTTTAGCCTTGGTGACCAGACTGGGGAGGCATACTCTATAATAGTATTTCATGGTCGGAAGTGTCACATAATATTATGCTATAATCTTTTCATGGTCCGAAGTGTTATAAAAGAGTTTGAGACAATATGTTTTATGGTCCCAGGTGTCGATTAATGTGGTCTGAAGTGTCTAGAAATGTGGTCTGAAGTGATGGTCCAAGTGGGTCGGCACCTTTGTAATCATGGTTCCAAAATCATCTGTATCATATCATACGTATGTCAGTATGAAGTACAAAAATAAAACGACAATATTGCTTTTATGTTAATAAAGCACATAGGTACATTATAACTGCTTCCATGCAGGTGATCTGTGTCAAAATTCTGGTTCCAGTCCAACGGTCACAGCATATCCGAAAATATGGACAGTAAAAAACTTAAAGTCTTCATTCCTTATTAATTACAACATAGAACGTTCAATCTAAGCCATATACTTTAAACTGGTACATAAAAAACAAAAATCAATTGAAATTTTATTTCGGAATCATCTACATCAACACAAATTTCTTACTTTAAGTCTGGATTTGTTGGATCCGTCCAGCTGCTGTCATATGAAGTTTGGAAAGGGCTAAAACAGTACCGAATGTTGTTGTCATCGGGTATGTTTCGCCGGACAAGTGTAAAACCTGGAAATATTGGAAAACCCGGAAAATATTTAAGGAAAACCCGGAAATCAAAAAGCATGCTATAAAAGCCACAGTCACATGAAGTTTGGACCCCGAAAAATCATTTTTATAAAACACACCGGACCAACTATCAAGCATATATAATACAAGTTATGAAATTATTTATTATATATGCTTGATAGTCGGTCCGGGGTGTTTTATAAAAATGATTTTTCGGGGTCCAAACTTCATGTGACTGTGATAAAAGCTACATTTTTTGTCCCACTGAAATAAAACTGGCATCATTGTGAAGATGACGCTCTGACGCTTCCAAATATATATAAAACTTTACCCGAATGGGGCCAGGTGTAAACGGCGGATCCGGATCCGGATCCAGTATAGATTATATAGGGTAAACAAGAGGGTGTTACGGATCCGCTCATAATTTTTTTATTTGTTAATATTTTGTAATAATTTGAGCACTAAATAAAAGCTGAATGTTACAGCTTTGTGTACATGTATAATTTTGACATATTTGGCGGATGAAAATATGTATATTTTTCAATATCAAATATGAACGATCATTTCAGACTTCAGATCACCCAGGTTAAAAAAATGGGTATCGCGGATACATTCATAACTTATTTATTTATTAACAAATTGAAATAATTTGGGTACCAAATAAAAACTGAATGTTACAGCTTTGTCATGGGGTACATATCGTTTATTGAATTTGAGGACGTCGGCAGATCATACGCACGTGTCATGTGTAAATAAAAGCTGCATGTTACAGCTTTGTGTACATGTATAATTATGATATATTTGGCGAATGAAAATATGTCTGTTTTAATATCAAAAATGAACGACCATTTCAGATTTCAGATCATCCCGGTTAAAAAAAATTGGTATCGCGGATACATTATCTATTTATTAACAAATTGAAATAATTTGGGTACCAAATAAAAACCAAATAAAAACTAAATGTTACAGCTTTGTGTACATGTATAATTATGATATATTTGGCGGATGACAATATGTATGTTTTAATATCAAAATTGAACGATCAGTCCAGATTTCATATCATCCAGGTTTAAAAAAATTGGTATCGCGGATACACTATCTATTTATTAACAAATTGAAATAATTTGGGTACCAAATAAAAACCAAATAAAAACTGAATGTTACAGCTTTGTGGGTATCTCGGATACATTCATAACTTATTTATTTGGTTATATTTTGAATTCTAACATGACTCGCGATTTTGTCTCTATATACAAAGAGTAGAAAAATTATGTTATATTAAACCATAAACAACGCGGGAACTGATATGCTGTAAACATGACGTCATATTGCGCCGCATGACGTTAAATGAGCGTTCGCGTAGAAAATAAAGCTTTGCATTCATTCACTTTTTGTAATATCTGGTCATGTTAGAATCGAAATAACATCCTTTTCAGCGTTGTTATCGTCTAATAAACAATAATTTGTCGTACTGATATGCAGTTATAAACCACTCAGGCCTTCGGCCTTCGTGGCTAATTACTGCATATCAGTACTCCAAATCATTGTTTATTAAACGACTAACACCGCTGGAACGGATGTTATTTCTTAAATAATTTGAGCACACGTGTCAACCACAGGTGTTGTTTATTGTCATGGGGTACATATCGTTTATTGAATTTGAGGACGTCGGCAGATCATACGCACGTGTCATGAAATGAATTCTACATTAACTACAAACGGCAAGATTACAAAAAGATAAAATAAGTATATTATGAGAAAAAAGAAAGAAATAAGCATTACATTGACAATCAGTTACAATCTGAAACTTTCATATAATTTTAACTTCAATACTAAAAATACGAGTGAGATAATGAGAAAATTTAGTCCAACTGCATAACATGTTTGAACTAGGAAGACACACACAATACAATTTCATATATGCCGAGACTGTATTAAAAATGAAAAATAATGGTAAATTAAGTATTTAGGTATAAACATATCTAAGAATGGCCATTGGCACCGAACCAAAAAGAAGTTAGCACAGCACTAATTGTTTGCATCACAGACTTACAAAATTGCGTAGATTTGTTTAATAGTTACTGCTTTGAAGGTTCACATCAGGATAACCAAAATTGTTGTTTTTAGCGCGAGCCAACTGCGATATTGCAATTTTTAACTAGAAACTAAGGACATTCATACAGACATACACTCAACAAAATTCCTTAACAAAGAAAGTTTGTCGAGCATACTCCTGTCCCTTATCGTAAATGGTGTTGAATGCTGATTGGTAATAAACAGTCGATTACAATATACAATCAAACGCGTGCAACAATAAGTGCCATTTTTACACTAAAAAAACACACTTTGAAAGTTACAAATATTTTATTTTATAACTCCGGAGAAAAATGTTTAATCTAAAAACACTAAACACTGCACTTAAAGACAAATATGCAGAAACACGTTTTGACTATCAGTATTAAAAAAGAAGTGAGAAGAAAAAACCTAAACTAACTTTTATTATAGGTGCTTTTAAGAACAAAATAATTAATAAATCGATAATCACTTCTTGATAGGTAATCTACTCACTGTATTTATTTACTCCAGGAAGACTCAGAAAAAGCAAAAAGCAAGTAACTGTACTAATAATAAACACCTCAACAGGACTTGTAATTATACCCTGGCAACGACTCCATATTCTTCATGACGTGTTATCTTCCCACATCTAGTTAGGTCACAACCCTGTGTGAATACCTTAAATAAAATATGACTTACCATTCAAAAAACGAAAGTATTAAATATAATATAATATACTATACATATAATATAGTATACATATGATGTTACAATTGAATCCGTGAGCTTTCTAATGTAGTATATATTTCAACTGGCGGATCTGATATTCGGGAACGAACGCTCATTTTTAACATTAAATCATATACACGTTCAACCAATGAATACGGCAAAATTATACCAAATAATAAAGCGACAACTTTCAGCTTTTATTTGTTACCCATATTATTTCAATTTGTTAATAAATAAATAAGTTATGAATGTATCCGAGATACCCATTTTTTAATCTGGATGATCTGAAATCTGGCCTGACTGATCGTTCATTTTGTATATTAAAACATACATATTTTCATCCGCCAAATATATCATAATTATACATGTACACAAAGCTGTAACATTCAGCTTTTATTTAGTGCTCAAATTATTTCAAAATATTAACAAATAAAAAAATTATGAGTGGATCCGTAACACCCTCTTGTTTACCCTATATAATCTATATTGGATCCGGATCCGGATCCGCCGGATCCGCCGTTTACACCTGGCCGAGTAGTTCTTACATAAATACCTTTGCAAATTACGGTATTTTTTGCTATTTTTGTCGGGATTTTTCAAGACATGTAAAACCCGGAAATCAAAAAACATATTCCAAAGAAAACACTTTTCATCCGACTGATATAAAACTAGTATCATTGTAAAGAGGACTTTCTAACGTTTCCAAATATGTATGATACTTTAACCCAAAGTAAGTAGTTAACAAAATACCTCTACAAGTTAGGGCAATTTCATTTCATTCGTTTAACTTACCAATCATACATTTACAACTAGGATTACACTTTCGGTTAACGTATCGAACTCGCCCACAGGCGCATGGAATTACGGACACTTCGGACCACGGACACTTCGGACCAGATTTATAGACACTTCGGATCAGATTTGTGGACACTTCGGACCAGATGTAATGGCACTTCGGACCAGACTTGTAATCATTATAAATCATAGAAATAAAACGAAATTATTATCATATTAATATATATGTTTATTTAAAAAAGTATTATTTTTAAGTTTATGACTCGTTTAACTAGCGGTATAACATGTTAAAAGTCATTAAATACTTTGTGTCTGTCGATGTTTTGATAGCAAAGTGTTTATGGCGTAAATTGCGGCTGTAATTTGCAAACATTGTAACAAGTTGTTGTTTTAACAATTGACACGTTCGGTCACTGTCTCGCACCTTTAAGAGCGTTGTGTATAGTGTCAAATTGGACAAGACAATTACGAATAGATTATGTAAAATGATGTTATATATAAGAGGTCTCATCCACAAATTCAAGCTTAAAAAAATAGGTCAATCACACTTAGATCTCATTGGTCGCCGTGATTGGCCTACTCTTTGGTAACCAATCAAATTCAACCTTTGGCTATACTAGCTGGAAATTGCAGTCAGGTAAATTTCTCCTATTTCTGGCTTCAAAATTTTGTTTTTTAGGCATGACGGGAGACATGCCGGGGTCTCATCCAGATAAGCTAAGATACGTGCTCTTTTGGACGGACCTTGATACAATTCTCATCAAATCAAATCAAATCAATTCAAGCTTACATATTTGCTCTTATGGACGGACCTTTATAAAATTTGCTTCAAATCAAAAATCAAAATGATGTTATTTCTAAAAAAAATTAACTTTCTATGGGCGTTTTCTGTTATATGGGAATAATGGGATTATAAAAAGTATTCCTGAGCTGTCTCTGTATAAAGTTTTGAAGTACTTAAGCAGAACTTTTATATGAGACAATTAAATGTCCTGTACTGATCCTGATGCATTGAATATATTTCTTTATTTGCCCTGAAGCAAAATAGTTTGAAAGCAACAATTATGAAGTTTTGATAGTTTATTTACATGATTACATTATAATAAACAAATACACACATATGCCAACACAAAATAAAATTAAATAAAGATACAGAAACGCATAGATTATGTGATTAACACAATTCTCAGATATATATGAATAGCTTCTGACTGACTGATTGGGGTTGTTTACCCTCGGTGCTTGACTATTGCCATATGACCGAGCGTCAAAAAGAATAGCTTTATTTCAGGTCGATTTTACATATGTTGTAGGAACCCATCTACGTTTTTCACGAGTTAAAACATTAAAATTGATCATAAAGGTCCCCGTGAAAGGTATCAAATGTAATTACGAAAATTAATACATGTAATCGAATCACGTGATACGTATTCTTCACAAATATACCAGTTTTATATTGGTCGGATGTTGTCTTTGTAACATGTTTTTTAATTTCCGTAAATCATACTTCTTGAAAAATTGAAACAAAAAAATAAGCAAATTTTCCTTAACTTGCAGAGGTATTTGTGTTATAACTACATGTACTTAATTTAGGTTAATGCATCAAATATATTTGGAAACGTTAGAACGTATTCTTTACAATGATACTAGTTTCAAATCAGTCGGATTATAAATGTTGTCTTTGGAACATGTTTTCTGATTTCCGTGTTTACATTTCTTGAAAAATCCCGACAAAAATAGCCAAAAACACCGTACATTGTCAAGGTTTTTGTGAAATAACTAATTAATTTGGGTGAATGTTTTATATATGTTTTGAATCGTCAGAGCGTCACCTTTACAATGATATCTGTTTTAGTTCAGTCGGACAAAAAATGAAGGTTTTATAACATGTTGAATGATTTCCGGGTTTTCCTTAAACTTTTCCGGGTTTGCCATACATTTCCGGGGAATAAACCTGTCCTGTTTCGCGGATAGAATATCATCTATCTATCTTGCCATACTGGCTGCCTCACGCCTCTCACGAGTATTATGGGCAGGGTGCACGTCGGGTGTTAATAAAATATAAAATAAGATAACTGCAAGATAGTTCTTACAGTTAGGAGAATCAAGATTGTAAACTGTAAAAATAGTAAAAGAATAAAAGGTTTAGAAACAACTGTTCTTCTTCTCTGTTGATAACAAACAGTCAATAATGAACTATTATGGCCATAATAGTTCGATTAGTTAGAACACAGTATCATGCAAATTCGTACTTCCCTAGGAGTATCCATTTATCACTTACATATCCATCTAATCTTTTATCTATCCTAGTTTGCACTTAAATGTTCTATTTTTAACAGCTGTTCCCTGACAAAGCGCCTGCTAGTCATAATCGTAAACGATTGTTAGCCGTTAAACGTAGATGTAGATGTTAATACGATTTATTAATTGTACGATTAATAACTAAGTTGGGCCACTAGCTGCCTGCTTGAATGATTCAAGATCAGGCAGGATCGCAACATGCGTGGGTAACCTATTCCACAGGACTGTGGTATGGGGAAAATCGAGTACTTAAAGAAGTCCGAGTTTGCATGGGTCTGGCGGAGACTAACGGGGTGCATATGTCTTGTTAACCTGTTTGGGACTTCTAGGTAACTGGGCAGGGAGATTGCTATAAGATTGTAGTACATCTTGTAAAACATAACCAATTTGGAATCTCGACGCCTGTTCTCAAGGGTGCCCCAGCCGAGGGTGTTCTGCAGGTCTGTCACACTGGTATCTCTAGAGTAATCATTTTTTACCCATCTGATTGTGTGTCGCTGGACCATCTCCAGCTTGTGAATATTAACCTGGGTGTGTGGCAACCATACAGATTATGAATACTCTAATTGTGGTCTGACTAATGTTTTGTAAGAGAGTGATTTGATACTTTCATGTTTTGTTTTGATGTTACGTTTGAGGAAGCCTAGTGTTCTGTTTGGGTTTGTTGTTATTCTTGAGATGTGTGTATTCCAGCTGAGATCTTGGTTGATGTCTACACCAAGGTATTTTGCATCCTTAACTGGCGAGAGTGTTTGAGCGCGAAGCTTATAATTAAGGGAACTGGATGGGTTTTCTGGTACGTGTAATATAAAGGACCTGGCATTTACTAGGGTTAATTTCCATGTCCCACAATTTTTCCCACGTTTCTAGCTTAGAGAGATCAGTTTGTAACCTTTGACAATCGGAAAGGGAAGTAACTGCAAGGTAAACGGCAGTATCATCAGCAAATAGCCGTACCTGGGAGGTAACCGTGTCACGATGATCATTTATTTAGAGTAGGAACAGCAGAGGTCCTAGGACAGAGCCCTGGGGGACCCCAGATGTAACAGGGACTTGATCAGACATGCAACCATTAACCACTACTGACGGAGATCTACCTATTAAAAAGGACCGGATCCAAGACACAGTTTGACTGGAGACACCATGTTCTTGGAGTTTAAATAATAATTTGAAGTGGTTGACTTTGTCGAAGGCTTTACTAAAATCAAATAGGACAAGGTCGGTCTGTTTATCTGAGGAGAGATTTTTTGGTATTTTATCAACTAGCTCAATGAGCTGGGTCTCACAGGACCGTCTTTAACGGAACCCATGTTGCAGCTCATAGAGTATGTTGTGTTTTGAGAGATGCGCGGATAGGCTAGAAGCAATTATGTGTTCTAGGAGTTTACATAGAATACAGGTTAGCGATATGGGTCTGTATATTGCAGGGTCACTTGTATCACCTTTTTTGAATAGTGGAGCGACATTTGCCTTCGTCCAATCGGACGGGAGTTGACCAGTATTTTTTGAAGACTAGTGATACTATGTCAAGGATCTCATGGCGGAGCTCCTTCAAGGCAATGGACTTTATCCTGTCTGGGCCAGCAGCCTTATCCCCTTTTAGGTTTTGGAGTAATTTCAGGACGCCTTTGGGGTCAATTTCAATGTTGGGCATTGTAGGGTATTTCCTTTTTTCTTGGGCAGTCCTGCAAAGCTGGGACAGAGACAAGGGAGAAACACCTGAAATCATAGAGGGATTCAGTTCGTTTGGGTAGGAAATAATTTGTATATTCGAAATAAATGTAGATGTTTATGTAGCAAAATCAACAACTGCAAAATCAAGAACATTTGGATACCTTTTCCGTATTGAAAACATTACTAGTATATATAATCCTGGTACTAACTTGAATACACTTTATTAGTCATTGCCATAAATTTAGTCTCACTATTTCCACTTAAAAGGCAAACCGATTTTACAGGTTGACATTTTAGAGTTGTCCGCCTTCTTCTTGTAAAGGTGCGACAATTATAAAATATCGGATCTGTGAAAGGGGTCACACTGAAACGCCAAATTATTTAGGCTACCATAAATTATATCAATTGGTTATGTTAAAAAAGATGGGCTGTTACCGGAACAATATAGCACAACATACCTTTGAGTTGTTGGTGAAAGTAACACTTACAATTCAAGAAATGCTCGCGAGTACACGGTTATCGCAGGAAGAACAACGCTTTTCCTTAACTTGTTTGTACCATTCAGCGTTACTCTATGGAAATATATACCAGACTAAACTAAAAACCTTCATTATGTAGTTTCAAGAACTCACGCAAAAGCAACTTTTTTCGATCAAATGTTATTCCAACTTACTACTTCAAAGGGCCAATGTTCTTGGCGATCATTCACGCACGCTTTAAAAAAGGCTGCAGTAATTATAAAATCTCATCTGTTTAAGACCCCGGCTTAAGTAATGATCAAAATTGTACATGTAACTGTCAAATTGGAATTCAGGATGTAGAACATTATTTTTTTCAGATGTCCTTTGATTTTACAGCAACGATTTTTTAGACCATCCGTGAAAACCTTGCTTTATGGAGGATAAGTAGTTTCATTATCCATTAAAACTACTAATTAAATGGAATAGGCTGGGTGACACTTTCTTATCGTAAAAAATGCAAAAATTAATTATATTGTACAAAAATAAAAAAAATAGTTACCATCATATTCCACCATCAGTATAAAGCAGTTTAGTTGGCCAAAATAATCAATATTTATTGAGAGACTTAAATTACATATAGATTATGTGACAATGCCCCACCGTTTGTATTCCCGTTCAACATTACTTTCTTCGCTTAAACTGTGGAACGAACTTAATTTAGAAATTCTAGAATCTCCTCTTTCGGTTTTTAAATTCGAAACTGTTCCGTGCTATTATCTATTAGGTACAAAGTATTTTGCAGAACATCATGCCGGTGTAACGTTGTAAACTGACCCCCATAGAATAATGACCCCCCCGGTCATTATTTTATATAGAATAGTGACTCCCCGGTCATAATATTATGACCGGGGGTCATAATATTATGACTCCCCCACACGTTGAAAAATGACCCTCACATAGAATTGTGACCCCCTATAGAATAACGACCCCCTAACCCAAACCATAACCCTAACCCATGTAAGGTACACTTACAACATAATTATCCCCACCGATAGGCATCGGAGGAGAATATGGTAATGGCATCCGTCCGTGCGTGCGTACGTGCAACATTTATTTTGTTCATTTTGCAACTCTTCATTCACTATTGGACGGAATTGATTCAAACTTTCAGGGATTACTACTACCGATGCCTAGTTGTGCAGAAAGTAAAAAATGGATTTGGTCCACCTGTTCGGTAGTTATGGCCCTTAAATTCGAACAACATCTTATTGTCATGGGCGTCACAGGTCATAAAACATGGGATTTCCCCACAACCGATTTGCATATTTTATGCCTTATATTGATATAATTGTTTACTTTTTCTACTTAAAAACGCCTGAAAAGTGACACAAATACCCCAAATCCAAAGAAGGATGTCTCTTCAGCAATATACTGAAATTTGAATAATTTCTAACGACGAGGAGCGTCACAGGTGATAAACCACTGGGCTACCCCACAACCGTTTCGCCTATTTTTGGAGGTATATATGAGTGACATATAGGTGACATAAATAAGG
>JAFMSR010000010.1:28778829-28804301 GCA_022818135.1 Saxidomus purpurata
ATGTTAGTAAATTTCATGTTATCTTTTAAACAGTACACACAGTACTGTTACCATTGCAAAATGTTTAGCACCCAATTAATTGATAGTAATTAATTTACTATTTAACCTTGAACAGTAGCTCATACTGTTACTATTGTGCTAAATTATTAGCACTTTGATTTTAGAAAAATTAATAGCTATTTCTGATCTTCAAAAGATCATTATCAACAGGGAAAACACTAACATAGGCCTAACAAGCTATAAGCTTTTATGTATAACATATTCGGCCTCAAACTATGTGAAACTATGTGAACTATAACTGACTAATTATCCTCTCAGTCTATGCCATTTACCGGTAAGTAAATTTATGAAGAAATACATCTGCCCACTGCAGGATTCAAACCCATGATCTTCACTCTCAAACTGAAAGAACTTACTTGATAAATAAGAATCTTGAATCACTACCATATACCGGTATGTTTGTTGTGAAGCTGAGATATTGTTTTTCAGATGTCATCAATTCCTTCAGTGCCAGAGTTTTATGCCGGGCGTGGTATATTTATCACAGGAGCAACAGGGTTTCTTGGCAAAGTGCTAGTGGAGAAACTGCTCAGATCTTGCCCAGATATCAAAGCTTTCTACCTATTGATTCGACCAAAGAAAGGCAAGGAAAGCCAAGAGAGACTGGAGGAGATATTTGAATCAAAGGTTATTATTATACTAAGTAGTATTGTACCCAATTACTGTTACATAACATGAATTGTTTATGATGAAAAATGTTAATATATCAAAATGGAATACACACTTAGTCTGTTTCAAGATATTAGCCAATATCACACAATTCAGAACTATATGGTTATCTTAAATGCAGCTGTAAGGACAAAGAAGTAAAATTACTCATCTTTAGTACTTGTTTACAGTGAAATAACTTCAATTAAGAAGCTCACAGGAAGACTATAGTCTGCTCATTTTTAGGGATACTTTTTGTGAGAAATTAAAGGAAAAAAAGCACTAAGTGATATACAAATACAATATACTCAAAGGCAAAAGAAACGCAACATTTTTCATCTTAATATTATTAACAGAAAAATGTCAGTGTATATTTTTTCTCATTAAAACGTGTATACTAAGTTATAAAGTTTAATTCCCCTACTGTCTACCATTTGATAAATCATTCAGAGGCATTTATTATTTTTCCTATGGTCCTGTTGCAGGGGAATTCTTTTTAAAATGCACTGGATATAATAATTTTCAATTTAATTGGTTGCGTTTGTTTTGCCAGTCAGTATATCTACATGTAATCATCTGAACACCACCTTGTAGTTTCTGTGATAAATAGTGACATTATAGTGAACAAATATTCATTATTTCTTAACTAAAGATATTTTTCAGTTGCATTCTTTCTAGTACTTCCACCTCCTAAGTTATGTTACATGTCTTTGCTGAGAGAAAAAAACCCAAATCATTTCAGCTGTTTGATAAAATAAAGAAACAAGATCCAGAGTTCAAGACAAAATGTTTTGCAATAGAGGGAGATATTGTCAAGGATGGTCTTGGAATTGACCAATCACAGGTCGACATTCTGACAAGAGAGGTTTCTGTCGTGTTCCACTCGGCTGCAACAATCAAATTTGATGAAGAAATGAAGTAAGTACATGTACACATTTTGACCATGTTAAAACAATGTTGTTGCAGAGTAGATGGTTGTTCACAGTGTTGTAGTAGTATATGTAAGTCTCCCTTAAAGTAGCTGTGGTTTAATTATGCCCCCAATTCGAAGAAGGTGGGGTATATTGCTTTGCAGCTGTCAGTTGGTCGGTAGATCTTTGGTTTCCACTCTGTAATCTGAGATGCTTAGATCCATAGATCGTAAACTTGCTAAATCAATCCTATTGATTTTGATGTCTCTGAAGTTATACATTGATACTGTCGATATTAGAACTACGGGTGATTATTGAGGTCAATTTTCACTATCGCAATACTATTGGTATTGCTGAAAGTACTATGTATTGCAATACTGGTACTGCTATTGCAAGTTACTATTGCTGCTACTGCATTTCTTATATTGCCATGCTTTAGCAATAGTTAGTGACATCTATGTTTTATGATTATATTATTATATTGCTATCACTAACTTATTTTGTTTTTTTCCAGTTGAAGACATAAAACTGGTCATAGTACCATCCATATACACTTTACTTATTAGCTCACCTGGCTGTGCCAGGGTGAGCTTTTCTGATGGATGATTGTCCGTTGTCAATCAACATTTTGATTCAAATGACATCTCCTCTGAAACCACTAGGCCAATGTTGATGAAACTATGCAGGGATGTTCCTTGCATGAAGCTCTACCAAAAGTGTTCAAAGAATTCCATTCCATGCAGAACTCTGGCTGCTATGGCAACAAAAAGGAAAAACTTTAAAAATCTTCTCTGAAACCACAAGGCCTAGAGCTTAGATATTTGGCATGTAGCATTGTCTAGTGGACCTCTACCAAGATTGTTCAAATTATGACCCCAGGTCAAAATTGACCCAGCGCGGGTGGTCACTTAGTTTTGCATAGGCTTATATAGGAAAAACTTTAAAAATCTTCTTCTCTGAAACCACAAGGCCTAGAGCTTAGATATTTGGCATGTAGCATTGCCTAGAAGACCTCTTCAAAGTTTGTTCAAATTATGCCCCTGGGGTCAAAATTGACCTTTCCTGCGGGGGGGGTCACTTGTTTTACAAAGACGTATATAGGATAACCTTTTTGGTATTTAACATTGTCTAGTGATCTTCCACCAGGCAAGTGGACTTGTACCAAGGTGAGCGATATAGGGCCATCTTGGCCCTCTTGTTGTTAAGTTGAATTGGATAGAAATGAATCGGTGAAATACTATCAAGTTTAAAACATTAATATCCTTCCAAACTGCCAACTAAGCAATTATTTTAGTGAACATTATAAATTGAAATTTTCTTAAAACCGATACGAAAAGCTCGAAATTATAGTCAGTTGAATAAATTTGAGGCAGTTGTTAATGGATTGCGACTTTTACTGTCAGTGCATATTGTCAAGACACTCTCAATTCAAGTGCACGATTGGATTCTCGTAAACAGCATTACTTAAAAGACAATTCCGATGGCTAGCTAATATTTGAAAGTGGTGTATTTACAACTTTTTTCTGTAGTGAAGTGATGGCTTAATGTTTAGACCAACTATTTATCTAGACATGCTGATTTTCAAGATTTCAGAGTGTGTGAATACACTACACATAAACATTATAGGTGTACAGAATGTGTATACATTTAACAGAGACTTATATGTAAAGGCTGCAATGCGTTAATGTTTTACACATATGTAGTTGTTGAGCACATGTTTGTGGCATTTCCCCTGAAGTAAAATGGATTTTTTTGCATTTAACAGCCATTTAAAGGTCCATTACTAACACCAAATCAATAAAAAAAATTAATCTGGAATTGTAACATGGACATATAGTTTGAAACAGGCTTCTAAAACTTAGACTGACCTGGGTGGTCTTTTTGTCCTACTTTCACTTTGTTGCATGTTGTTAACAGTCAAGAGATATCCTTTGCACATCATTGGAAGTAAAGTTCTTCAATTATAATTCAAAATAGGCATGTTTATTCGTGTACAACCTATTTACAGCCTCTCTCTGGGAGACTTCTGGAAAATTACAAAGATATTTGAAAACTGGAAAACCTACTTTCGTTTTTAAAAAGGCAAAATATAAATTATCAATTCTTTTGTTAAACTCAAATTTTCGACACAATATGGTCACATTCAATGCAGTATGTTATATTTTTCCTTCTGAGAAGACACCCGTTACAATTCCAATGTTAAAAGAAAATTCAACTTAGTCTTAGTAATGGACCTTTAAGAATGAGCAATTAAAGCATGATATACTGGAACCAGGTGTTCAGTGGGAAAATCCATGTCTTTATTGCTGTGCTTCTAATTGTTACAGGATTCAAATGCAATATGTTTATAATAAACAGGTTATCAGTTGAGATGAATGTGGTTGGAGTACAACGAATGCTGGAACTGGCCAGGAAACTACCAGACCTTGTTTCTTTTGTACATATCTCAACTGCTTATGCAAACTGTAATGTAATGGAGATCAAAGAGGAAATCTACCCGCCACCGCTACACCCTAAACAGCTCCTCAGTGCAGTAGGGTGAGTATAATAAGTTAATTTGTCACTGTCTGCCTTAGCCACCCACCGCTACACCCTAAACAGCTCCTCAGTGCAGTAGGGTGAGTTAAATAAGTTAATTTTGTCACTCTTTGCCTCAGCCACCCACCGCTACACCCTAAACAGCTCCTCAGTGCAGTAGGGTGAGTATAATAAGTTAATTTGTCACTGTCTGCCTCAGCCACCCACCGCTACACTCTTAACAGCTCCTCAGTGCAGAAGGGTGAGTTAAATAAGTGAATTTGTCACTGTCTCCCTCAGCCACCCACTGCCACACCATAAACAGCTTCTCAGAGCAGTTGGCTGAGTATAATAAGTTAATTTTGTCACTGTCTCTCTCAGCCACCCACCGCCACACCATAAACAGCTCAGTTGGATGAGTATAATAATAATCACTCTCTCCCACATCCAGCACTATATACCACAATGATACCAGTTACCTTGAAATTGATTTGGTAATCAATTATTTATGAAATATACTTAACTAAAATAAGAGATGTTAAAATTTTAGTATAAACACTACTATGCTTTAGTGAATATTGGTTGGAATTTCTTGAGCTTCAATTAAATTAGTGATATTGACTAAAATCAATATATTCTATTTCGAGGACCAAACGTTGACATATAAATACATACTAGTGAGCAGTAAATACCTTTTATTGTACCTCAAATGGAGGTAATTTGAACAATAGCAAAATTTGGCTCAATCTGTGTCAGGTTTTAATGAGTTAATGAGTTTTCTGATGACTATGTAATTATACACTGATGTTGTAAAGGGAAAAATAGTTCAGCATACCATATTGGAAGGTTTTAATAAACTGTGTGCTGTTCAACCAAAAAGAGTATTACATTTTTTGCAGACAGACATTCTGTGCTGTCAATTAAATTCTTTAACAGATTGGAAAGTTTAACATGTGTGATATATTTGGTTGGTTTGAAGATGTTGTTATACATGTATGTATGTTTAGGTGGATGGATGGAGAGACCCTTCAATTACTCACACCAAAGATGGTTGGTACCCGGCCCAACACCTACACATATACAAAGTCAATAGCCGAGTACCTTTTGAAGGAGGAGTGTGGTTCTTTGCCCATTGCTATTTTTAGACCATCAATTGTTGGTGCAACATACCAGGAACCATTAGGGGTAGGTGTAGATACTTTTGTACTTCATTACTTTTAGGAAGACAGTCAAAGAATGTATTCAGTTAACTGCCTGAGAATTTATACATATTGTTAAGATACATTCAGAGTTTGGCAGTGAATTTCTGGTCACAAAGTGATGAAGGGGGATAAACAGTGTAAGAAGGTACAAACTGTTTAGACCTTTAGGTAACAAGTTTTTGTTATCACCACAAATTAGTTAATAGTTGATGGATTTTGAACAAACTTGGTCTGACTCACTTTATTACCATAGTTGGTTCAAGCCAACACCCATTTTGATGGAACAAAAAATGGGATCTCGGTGCCGAAAAAGAAATTTTGCAATAAAATACTTGTTAGCTATACAAGCTAGACATTTCTGGAAAGATTTCAATAAAACTTTGTCAGAATGTTCCAGCTGATGCTATAGTAAGTTGTATTGAAATACCCTTGGACTTAAAATGCTTTTGTTGGTTAAAATGGAGAATTTGCAATATAAAATCCTGGTATCTACAAGTAAAAAATGAAATAGAAACTCATCACAGATAAGCAATTCAGTAGAATATACTTCACACTGGTCAAAAAAGTTGCCGTCAGATTTAAAATGAAAACATTCCAGTTTGGCAGTTGTGTGCCAATTTGCTTACATGATGTGTATAGTAAAGACTTATCTTTTAACATGTTCCAGAGATAGTTCTAGTTCAGGGTTGGTGTATTTATGTGTTCTAAAGATAGTTCTAGTTCAGGGTTGGTGTATTTATGTAATCTAAAGATAGTTCTAGTTCAAGGTTGGTGTATTTATGTGTTCTAAAGATAGTTCTAGTTCAGGGTTGGTGTATTTATGTGTTCTAAAGATAGTTCTAGTTCAGGGTTGGTGTATTTATGTGTTCTAAAGATAGTTCTAGTTCAGGGTTTATGTATTTATGTGTTCCAGAGATAGTTGTAGTTAAGGGTTTTTATGTGGCTCAGAGATAGTTCTTGTTCGGGGTTAGTGTATTTACATGTTCCAGAGATAGTTCTAGTTCAAGGTTAGTGTATCTATGTGTTCCAGAGATAGTTCTTGTTCAGGGTTGATGTATTTTCATGTTCCAGTGATAGTTCTTGTTCAGGGTTGATTTATTTTCATGTTTCAGAGATAGTTCTTGTTCATGGTTTGTGTATTTACATGTTCCAGAGATAGTTCTTGTTCAAGGTTTGTGTATGTACATGTTTCAGAGATAGTTCTTGTTCATGGTTTGTGTATTTACATGTTCCAGAGATAGTTCTTGTTTAGGGTTTGTGAATGTACATGTTTCAGAGATAGTTCTTGTTCATGGTTTGTGTATTTACATGTTCCAGAGATAGTTCTTGTTTAGGGTTTGTGTATGTACATGTTCCAGAGATAGTTCTTGTTCAGGGTTTGTGTATGTACATGTTTCAGAGATAGTTCTTGTTCATGGTTTGTGTATTTACATGTTCCAGAGATAGTTCTTGTTCAGGGTTGATTTATTTTCATGTTTCAGAGATAGTTCTTGTTCATGGTTTGTGTATTTACATGTTCCAGAGATAGTTCTTGTTTAGGATTTGTGTATGTACACGTTTCAGAGATAGTTCTTGTTCAAGGTTTGTGTATGTACATGTTCCAGAGATAGTTCTTGTTCAAGGTTTGTGTATGTACATGTTCCAGAGATAGTTCTTGTTCAGGATTTGTGTATGTACATGTTCCAGAGATAGTTCTTGTTCAGGATTTGTGTATGTACATGTTTCAGAGATAGTTCTTGTTCAAGGTTTGTGTATGTACATGTTCCAGAGATAGTTCTTGTTCAAGGTTTGTGTATGTACATGTTCCAGAGATAGTTCTTGTTCAGGATTTGTGTATGTACATGTTCCAGAGATAGTTCTTGTTCAAGGTTTGTGTATGTACATGTTCCAGAGATAGTTCTTGTTCAGGATTTGTGTATGTACATGTTCCAGAGATAGTTCTTGTTCAAGGTTTGTGTATGTACATGTTTCAGAGATAGTTCTTGTTCAGGGTTTGTGTATTTACATGTTCCAAAGATAGTTCTTGTTCAGGGTTTGTGTATGTACATGTTTCAGAGATAGTTCTTGTTCAGGGTTTGTGTATGTACATGTTTCAGAGATAGTTCTTGTTCAGGGTTGATGTATTTTCATGTTCCAGAGATAGTTCTTGTTCAGGGTTGATTTATTTTCATGTTTCAGAGATAGTTCTTGTTCAGGGTTTGTGTATGTACATGTTCCAGAGATAGTTCTTGTTCATGGTTTGTGTATTTACATGTTCCAGAGATAGTTCTTGTTTAGGGTTTGTGTATGTACATGTTCCAGAGATAGTTCTTGTTCAGGGTTTGTGTATGTACATGTTTCAGAGATAGTTCTTGTTCATGGTTTGTGTATTTACATGTTCCAGAGATAGTTCTTGTTCAGGGTTGATTTATTTTCATGTTTCAGAGATAGTTCTTGTTCATGGTTTGTGTATTTACATGTTCCAGAGATAGTTCTTGTTTAGGATTTGTGTATGTACACGTTTCAGAGATAGTTCTTGTTCAAGGTTTGTGTATGTACATGTTCCAGAGATAGTTCTTGTTCAAGGTTTGTGTATGTACATGTTCCAGAGATAGTTCTTGTTCAGGATTTGTGTATGTACATGTTCCAGAGATAGTTCTTGTTCAAGGTTTGTGTATGTACATGTTTCAGAGATAGTTCTTGTTCAGGGTTTGTGTATTTACATGTTCCAGAGATAGTTCTTGTTCAGGGTTTGTGTATGTACATGTTTCAGAGATAGTTCTTGTTCAGGGTTTGTGTATGTACATGTTTCAGAGATAGTTCTTGTTCAGGGTTGATGTATTTTCATGTTCCAGAGATAGTTCTTGTTCAGGGTTGATTTATTTTCATGTTTCAGAGATAGTTCTTGTTCAGGGTTTGTGTATGTACATGTTCCAGAGATAGTTCTTGTTCATGGTTTGTGTATTTACATGTTCCAGAGATAGTTCTTGTTCAGGGTTGATTTATTTTCATGTTTCAGAGATAGTTCTTGTTCAGGGTTTGTGTATGTACATGTTCCAGAGATAGTTCTTGTTCATGGTTTGTGTATTTACATGTTCCAGAGATAGTTCTTGTTTAGGGTTTGTGAATGTACATGTTCCAGAGATAGTTCTTGTTCATGGTTTGTGTATTTACATGTTCCAGAGATAGTTCTTGTTTAGGGTTTGTGAATGTACATGTTCCAGAGATAGTTCTTGTTCAGGGTTTGTGTATGTACACGTTTCAGAGATAGTTCTTGTTCAGGATTTGTGTATGTACATGTTCCAGAGATAGTTCTTGTTCAGGGTTTATGTATTTTCATGTTCCAGAGATAGTTCTTGTTCAGGGTTTATGTATTTTCATGTTCCAGAGATAGTTCTTGTTCAGGGTTGATTTATTTACATGTTCCAGAGATAGTTCTTGTTCATGGTTTGTGTATTTACATGTTCCAGAGATAGTTCTTGTTCAGGGTTTGTGAATGTACATGTTTCAGAGATAGTTCTTTTTCAGGGTTTGTGTATGTACATGTTCCAGAGATAGTTCTTGTTCATGGTTTGTGTATTTACATGTTCCAGAGATAGTTCTTGTTCATGGTTTGTTTATTTACATGTTCCAGAGATAGTTCTTGTTCAGGGTTTGTGAATGTACATGTTTCAGAGATAGTTCTTGTTCAGGGTTTGTGTATTTACATGTTCCAGAGATAGTTCTTGTTCAAGGTTTGTGAATGTAAGTGTTCCAGAGATAGTTCTTGTTCAGGGTTTATGTATGTACATGTTATAGAGATAGTTCTTGTTCAGGGTTTATGTATGTACATGTTATAGAGATAGTTCTTGTTCAGGGTTTATGTATGTACATGTTCCAGAGATAGTTCTTGTTCAGGGTTTATGTATGTACATGTTATAGAGATAGTTCTTGTTCAGGGTTTGTGTATGTACATGTTCCAGAGATAGTTCTTGTTCAGGGTTTGTGTATGTACATGTTCCAGAGATAGTTCTTGTTCAGGGTTTATGTATGTACATGTTATAGAGATAGTTCTTGTTCAGGGTTTGTGTATGTACATGTTTTGGAGATAGTTCTTGTTAAGGGTTTGTGTATGTACATGTTTCAGAGATAGTTCTTGTTCAGGGTATATGTATTTACATGTTCCAGAGATAGTTCTTGTTCAGGGTTTGTGTATGTACATGTTTCGGAGATAGTTCTTGTTCAGGGTTTGGGTATGTACATGTTTCAGAGATAGTTCTTGTTCAGGGTTGATGTATTTTCATGTTTCAGAGATAGTTTTTTTTTCAGGTAGGGTGTATTTACATGTTTCAGAGATAGTTTTTTTTTTCAGGTAGGGTGTATTTATGTGCTCCAGCGATAGTTCCAGGTTAGTGTATTTATGTGTTCCAGAGATAGTTCTAGTTCAGGGTATATGTATTGATGTGTTTCAGAGATAGTTCTTGTTCAGGGTTGGTGTATTTACGTGTTCTAAAGATAGTTCTAGTTCAGGGTGGTTGGTGTATTTATGTGTTCTAAAGATAGTTCTTGTTCAGGGTGGGTGTATTTATGTGTTCTAAAGATAGTTCTAGTGCAGGATTGGTGTATTAACATGTTCCAGAGATAGTTTTAGTTAAAGGTTATTGTAATTACATGTTTCAGAGATAGTTCTAGTTCAGGGTATATGTTTTTATGTGTTCCAGAGATAAATGTAGTTTACGATTTGTGTATTAACATGTTCCAGTGATGGTTCTAATTCAGAGTGTTGGAACTACAAAGGTACTGCAAATACTGTTAATGTCTGCATGTTTTATTTGTTGAAGATAAAAAAACACAAGTGCAAAATGAAAGAAAGATGACATTTATTTTTCTAGGGTTGGGTAGACAACCTCAATGGACCAACAGGAATGTTTGCAGCTGTAAGTATCTGGAGAATGTTTGTCTGAAGATGTGTGTCTGTGTGTATGTCTGTGTGTATGTATGTGTGTATGTATGTATGTATGTATGTATAGGTTATAGTATAAATGCGGCTGTTTTAAGAAATTAGTTTCTTAAAACTGCTGTATTTAGAATATAACTGACTTGTAGTTCGACCTTTAACCTTTCAATACAACTGTCAACAGGTTTAATAGACACAATATTGGTACATTTCACCACGCATAATTTGTCTACATGTGTCAGTGACGATTTATTGGGATTTTTGGCACATTTTGACTACTAGATTGAAAACCTCCAGGGGAAATGGATTTCAGTTTTGATTAAGGAGACGATTTTCTTTTCGATAAAACTGACGAGTCCCTAACCCAATTGATGACCATCAACAGCCAATCAGAAAAATGTTGAATTAAAATCTGAGCTCAAGAGTACTGCAGTAAAAAATGTTGTAATACCACATGTAAATTTGAACCCACTTTAAAAACTACATCGGCCAGCTGTGGGGACATTGATCCAAATGATACGCTTACTCTCAACATTCCACAATTGATAAAAAAAGTTGCTATCATTAAACCCGACAGTAAAAAAGTAATCATGGACATGTGAATTAACAGTCTAGAGAAGGTTCATTAAAAAAAATTTAGGAAACTATTTACGTTATTTCCTTTAAATAGAAAGGATTATACATTGTACTATTGCGATAAAAAGGATAAAGTCCGGAAAAGTAAGCATTCTTTCTTTTTTTGTAATATTGAAATTTAACAAAGCACTCCTTTTGCTATCTTGTTTACATGTGTTGCCAATTTTGCCTTCTCCCATCACTGCAACGCATGCGCATTTTTGGTGTAGACAGTGGGCTGAGTCTATTAAATCGTAACAGTTTAACAATTAAAGTTTTCTCATACAGCGAACTTGAGTAAATTATGGAAATAAATCTGCGAATTTTGAAGGAAATGGAGCGATCTGATTGGCAAGGAAAGTTGGTCGAACTATTAAGTCATTGTCAAAATTAATTATAGTAAGGGAGACAAAAGAATCAGAGAAACTTGTAAAAGGTCGCTATGAGACTGTATTGCATGATGGATGTAAGGACCATAGAGCTTATGTAGAGCTTAAACACTTAATGTTTTGTGACAGCCCAAACACCACCGGCTTACTTAAAAAGATGTCATGATAAAGCCTCAACTTAAGTGACCTGCACTGATTTCTCTAAGCAAAGGGACACCAGAATGACTCAACATGCTGCAGTTTTCTTCAGCTACAGTGAAGCTTAAAATGAATATTGGTATAACTTCAACTAAATGTCTGGTAAATTTATTCATTGACAGTAGTTATTGTAAAACTAGTTACATGTATTTATGTCATTGAAGTTGTTCCTCTGTACGTATACCATACATGTATAATTGTAGATTGGTAAAGGAGTGCTGAGGATCATGAAGGGGGATTTCAATGCTACAGCTGATATCATACCAGTAGATTTATGTACAAATATGCTGATATCTGTAGGCTGGTACACGGCAGCTCACAAGTAAGTGGATAACACTGAACTGAAAACAATCATTTTGTTGGACTGTGCGCCATAACCTTTTTACATTGCTTGGTAAACAAATACAAGGGCATTACTCTTTGTCATCTTGAGATGAATAATCTTGATTTAGTAGAAAAATTCTGGGCCCAAAGTATATCTTGTGGTTGTTGCTGCATATCCACATGGTATTAAAATCCAATTTACACAACAAAAAAGGGTTTATTACTCAACATACACATGTGAAAAGTATTAACTTCCTAGGTACATCAACAATGGAATGATACTCATTTCAAATTCATATTACAAAAGGATATGGTCAAAGAGTGTTTGAAATCAGAAATGATGTCATATTGTCAGCTCAAAAACATACGGATTTCAAAGACGGGTCGATTCGGAAAAATTGATACAGTTCTCCCATTCATTTTGATGTCCGGGGGTAAATAGCTTTTGAATACAGATCTTCATACCTAGCCAAAAGGATAGAAAAGCTTCAGCCTTCAGTTACTACACTAAATGTATGTATTTGCCTGTTGTGTCAAGTTATACACTGCAGGTCAAAGGTCAAGGTCACATTGAAGTCAGTATAACAGATGGTTGATGGGAGGTAATTGTCTTGGCCTGTTAAAAACAAGGTGTTAAATGATGGCAACATGAATTTAATGGTTTTGAGGAGTTTACACTTGTCAGTGGGAGATGCATTTCTTATACTGTATTGTCACCTTTGCTCTGTCTGCATTTATTTTCAGGCCAGACGAAATGAAAGTCTTTAACTGTACATCAGGGCAAATCAATAGAGTCACATGGGGACAGATAGGTAAGTACACTCTCTTGCATTGTTCAACATGAGGAACTGATTTCTTTCATGATTCAGTGTGTCCTTTTTGTGTTTGAATTTTGTCTATATGGCACTCTTCCAGGGAGATTTATTTCGATTGAAGTTAACATCCAGTCCTTTAAGACTCTAGAATAAAATTTCTCGTTTGCATCTACTTAAATTAGAACAAAGTGTCTGTTATTGCATGTTGTTTGTTAAAACTAACATCTACAATAGTAAAGTGTTTCCGGGCCAAGCACAATAACAAATAAAACCTGTTGATCTTTTATAAGTTAACTATAACGCATACTGGTTCAAACTCCATACAGAAACACTTTAGACAGATTTTTTTAAAGCTTTATACAGTCATTTATGATTTCCTTAGAATTAGTATGACAAGTTTTTCATTTGCTTGCTTTTGCAGAGAGAATGACGTATGAATACTTCATGAAGAATCCTCTGGAAAATGTGGCAAGAATTCCAAACCCTAGGTTCACCAAGAATGTGTATGTAAATTACAACTTTTAATCTGCATTTTTGTCGAGATTGCTTGCGGTGAGCTCGATATAGTTGTCACTTTTGGTGGTTCGGTGTATGTGCGTCCGTCCGATTTTGTCCGGACCATAATTATCTTTTTCATGCATGGAGGGATTTTGATGTTACATGGCACAAATGTTCACCATCATGAGACGGAGTGTCATGCGCAAGAACCAGGTCCCTAGGTCTAAGGTCAAGGTCACACTTGGAGGTTAAAGGTCAAATTCAAGAATGACTTTGTCCGGAGCATATCTTTTTCATGCATGGAGGGATTTTAATTTAACTTGGCACAAATGTTCACCATCATGAGACGGAGTGTCATGCACAAGGACCAGATCCCTAGGTGTAAGGTCAAGGTCACAGAGGTTAAAGTTCAAAGTCAAGACTATCTTTGTCTGGAGCACTTTTTTTTCATGCATGGAGGAATTTTGATGTTACTTTGTACAAATTTTCACCACCATGGGCTTCCCTTGTTTTTAGATTACTTCCCTTTGTTGTTACTATAAATAGCTTATATTGTAACTTTTTTATTACTGGCCGTAGAGAAAAATCGAGACCACTTTTCTGTGGTACAACATGCATGTTACATCCAATATTTAGGTGTATTTTGACCCATCTCTTCTTGGTAAGAAGTTAGCCCTTTTGACATATGGGGGGCTCGACATGTTGCACGTGGGCATCTAGTTACTTTAAAGAATTTGCCTGGATGAAGAGAAATAGAAAAAAGACTTTAACTTTTATATTGTTATTCTGCTACTGTTTCTTTTTCTGGTCATTATTTATTAATCAGACAGTTAAAAAAAAAATATTTTAAGAACAAAATATATGTGCACAGTAGAGATAACAGAGTGCACTTTTGCAACCCTAGTTTAAAAATTTAATGCTAAAAATAAATATGTATGATTGACAAAATCCTATTACAAGCAAACCACACACCTCTGTGTCTTAAAACTCATATTGGGGGCATCTATGTCCTATGGACACAATTCTAGTTGTAATTACCGGAAACTATTCACTTTAGTGTGGAAAATTATGCTTAATTACTGGCAATAAATACATGATAAACAGAATGTCCAATACATGATAAACAGAATGTCCACTGTCTGATGGTCTAGTACAACACAAAAGACACAATGTAGAATGTCCCAGTTTCACACTTGTTTCATTTACAGATTCTGGCATGACTTGAACCTTGTGTTTGATCAGATGTTGCCAGCATACATGATGGACTTCTACATGGCGATATCTGGTAGACGTAGAATGTGAGTACACATGCACCTTAAAAAATAATTTAAATAAAAACAAATATATGCATAATCTGTTCATTTAGCATGTTGATTAAGCTGATTAAAATGTGTGATATGATTCTCTGATTTTTATGTAACAACTTTGTATGAACTTACATGTATTTTTCTGGTATTTTTTCCTGAAAAAAAAAAGAAGTATGTAAATGCATTTCAAAAATGTTAATGTGCAGAAATACTATTTTGAGATTTAGGATGTGTTGTCAGACTTGAAACTCTTGCAGATTCTTCCATATTTCCTGTACAGTCAAATTGTCTGGTGGAGTTATCCCAATCTACAGTTAATCCATGTTGTGTTGCTTCCCTAAAAATGTTTCTTTTTTGTTGTAAATTTTGAATTATTTTTCAACTTTTAAATCTTCTTCTTCCATTGACATAATAAATCAGTGAAAATAAGTGAGGTATATCTTACCAGTTACCGCAGCATTCACTGTGACATCTATATGAGCTATAAGCCTATAACTACAGGACACCTCAATGTACTCTGTTTATGTATCATATGTTTGCAGGTTTGTTAGAATACAGGACAAGCTGAGGAAGGCTGTTGGCAGTCTAGAATTTTTTACATCAAAGGGCTGGACATTTTCAAATGACAATATGTTCATGTTAGAGAAAGTCATGTCAGCAGAAGATAGAAAGGTAATTGTCAGGACTTAAGTCAGACCTCATCTTCAATTTTGTCTGTACTAAATGTATAGAATGCAGTGTTCTAGCTAGGATTTGAAAAGGGCAGGTTGTCTTATCAAACGGGCAAAGGGCGCAACTAAAAAAAGGCAGGGCGCTGCAGAATAGGGGCAGGGTGCCACGCCACACCCCGCTATTTAGGCTTAGCTGTAACACTGGAATGGAGGTTATAATCAGACTGAACTGAAATGCTTGCAAAGATTCTGAAGCACACTTAAAACAAATAGGATATTCTTCATAGTCCAAGGAGTTTCTTACATGGTCCTCTTTGCTTCATCTCAAATGTAGGACAGATACCATTGCTCTCTATCTGGTACAGTCTGCAGCTGTAGCTGTGGCTTCACCCAAGGACATGGTTGTCATGCTTTAGGTCAGTTACTGTCAGTGGTTTATAGGGTCGGTCTGAGGCCAACAAAGTATGTGTGTGTTTCCAGTCTTCAAACTGACCTTAACTTTTTACTGTCAACCTTTACTTTGTTTTGTAAGAGACCCATTTTCAAGTGTTTTAGAGCTAGAAAAGGCAAAGTAAAAAAGAAAACTGCCATCAAAGCTTAATTTGTTTTTGGCAAGAAGACCACAAGCACAAAAAATGTTGTTTGGCTTAATAGACAAATCGTGAATACAGTCATCAAATGATCATCCAATACTGGATAAGTGAAAAATATCTGTGCCATGGAGACTTTTGCAACTTTTGAAAAATACTTTCCAGCATAAATTTCCACTCTCACTGGGGAATGTTTTTCATTCATACAGTTTTGTTAGTGCTTTGACTGAGGTCATTATACCCCCGAAACGAAGTTTGGGGGTGTATATAGGAGTCACCCGGTGGTTGGTCGGGCGGTAGGTCAGGCGGTCTGTTGCATTTTCCTTGTCCGGAGCATAACTTGAAAACAACTAGTTGGAATTCAATACAACTTCATACAATGGTCAAGCACATTGAGAGGAAGTGCAGTGCACAAGAACCATAACTCCATCTTGAGTAATTACAGAGTTATTGCCCTTTGTTACTTTTCCTTGTCCAGAGCATAACTTGAAAACTACTGGTTTGAATTCAATTAAACTTCATACAATGGTCAAGCACATTGAGAGGAAGTGCAGTGTACAAGAACCATAACTCTATCTTGAGTATTTACAGAGTTATTGCCCTTTGTTACTTTTCCTTGTCCGGAGCATTACTTGAAAACTACTGGTTTGAATTCAATACAACTTCATACAATGGTCAAGCACATTGAGAAGAAGTGCAGTGCACAAGAACCATAACTCTATCTTGACTAATTACAGAGTTATTGCCCTTTGTTACTTTTCCTTGTCCAGAGCATAACTTGAAAACTAATGGTTGGAATCAAATACAACTTCATACAATGGTCAAGTACATTGAGAGGAAGTGCAGTGCACAGGAACCATAACTCTATCTTGACTCTTTACAGAGTTATTGCCCTTTGTTACTTTTCCTTGTCCGGAGCATTACTTGAAAACTACTGGTTTGAATTCAATACAACTTCATACAATGGTCAAGCACATTGAGAGGAAGTGCAGTGTACAAGAACCATAACTCTATCTTGAGTATTTACAGAGTTATTGCCCTTTGTTACTTTTCCTTGTCCGGAGCATTACTTGAAAACTGCTGGTTTGAATTCAATACAGCTTCATACAATGGTCAAGCACATTGAGAGGAAGTGCAGTGTACAAGAACCATAACTCTATCTTGAGTATTTACAGAGTTATTGCCCTTTGTTACTTTTCCTTGTCCAGAGCATAACTTGAAAACTACTGTTTGGAATTCAATACAACTTCATACAATGGTCAAGTACATTGAGAGGAAGTGCAGTGAACAGGAACCATAACTCTATCTTGAGTCATTACAGAGTTATTGCCCATTTTTACTTTTCCTTGTCGCAGAGTATAACTTGAAAACTAATGTTTGGAATGCAATACAACTTCATACAATGGTCCAGCACAATGAGAGGAAGTGCAGTGTACAAGAACCATAACTCTATCTTGACTAATTACAATATCTCTATTTTAGTTTTTTTTTGCAAGGCATTCTGTTTTTACGACTTTCCTCAGTTTATAAAGCAGTCTTTCAGGGGTATTAATCACATTTAGTGATAGCTCTAGTTTTCTTAGTCACAGATTTATTCTTTGGGATACATAAAACAATACTTAAAAATGTTTGTAACAAACATTTTTTATTTTAAAGCTGCATGTATTATTAATATTTCTTTTCTTTCAGACTTTCACATTCAATCCAAAGACGATACACTGGCCTACGTACATGGAAGCTCACTGTTTAGGAACAAAGTGTCACGTATTGAAGGAAGAACTGTCACAACTTCCACATGCTAGAAAAGCCATAGCTAGGTAAACATTTCCCTTCATCATCAAGTGATTGTATCTGATTTCACATTGTGTCACGTGTGGAAGAGATTTTCTATACATAAAGGAGAAATGGGAGTCAGTCTGTTTGTCAGTCTGTCTGTTTTTGTGCCTGCTCCATATCTCCTTAACCCCTTGAAGGATTTTCATAAACTTGTGTCAAACGTTTGTCTCATCAGGGAACATGCAGAACGTATGTTTCAACCCTGCCAGCTCAACCCTGCCAGCTGAATTTCAGGTCTGGTTTTTCAGGGCTTCTTCAGCTATCCTTAACCCTTTGAAGGATCTTCATAAAAGTTTGCTCTTATTTATATCTCATCAAGATAACTTACAGAACCAGAATGTGCTACCCATTTGCTTTCTACTCATTTTGTCATTTTCATCTTGTAATAGATTGCTACCTTTTATCAAATCCCAAAGACCAAAATGTAACAGATATCCTTCACATTTGGAAATGCAGTTTTGCTAAAGTTACTGTAGTCAGTTTGATCCTTATTTGACAGGAGGTGGTGTTAAGTTTCAGTCAGTTTTGCTCTCTAGAGGTACCTGCCAAATTTCAAATGAATGCTAATTAATATGAATATTATATCCTACAAGTATTCGACTTTTATGAAACTATTTGTCTATATGTACAGTAAACTCTGTATATGATAGACACCTTGAGACCACTTTAACTTGTTTTTTTTTTTAATATCCAATTTTATATTTAATATATACATGTAGCATTTTCAAATCTTTAAAGAATATTGTGTGAAGAATTTAAACATGCATTTCTTGTTCCTAGGTTACAGAGACTGCACCTTGTTTTCAATGTACTGGTGTTTGTTATAACCTGGAGACTACTGGTGAAGAGGGTGACAGTTGCTCGCCTCATGTGGAACATGGTTCTAGGATGGGCAGTCAGAATACTGCAGAAAGTTCCAGGCTTTGCGAAGTCCTCTTGAACAAGAGAATTGGCAGCATTGTTACCATGACATCAGGGAAATACCAACAACGGAAGTCTTCGAACTAATTAAAACTTATCTGTGTTAATTGTTAAATTATGATTTATTGACTCTTGTAAGATTTTAGTGCATGAAATAGACTGGACAGTGTCAACAAAAGCAATACATGCGGTCTTTTGTTAGCGTTAAACTTTCAAAAAGGAATTTATTGATTGAAATTTAAAAGAACATAGAGGAAACTCTTCTTTAAAAGGTTATTTGTTTGAAATATAGATTTGCAAACTTAAGATATGTGGTTTTCTTTGTCTGAGAATTTGAGAGCTTTGTTTGAATATGTACATGTAATATTGATATAGACAAAAAGTTACCTGTAACTTTCATTTATAGTTGACATATCACAATGTAAAGTGGTTTATCTCAATTAATTTTTAAAAAATGTTGAAATAAAAGACATGTGAAGTTTGAAATAAAAACTTCAGGTGAAAGAAGAAGAAAAAATATTTATAGGTGAAGTAAGAAATGTTTAGGTATAAGATATGCAAGAACTTGTAACAACAATGTATGGTAATAAAAAATCAGTAAATATTAAAAATAGTAAAGAATATAAAGAAAGGATAAAACATGACTGGGACCATTAGAATGTTTTCTTGAAGTAATATATTTAAGAAGACAACTTGCATAATTTTAGAGAGATTTGTACACATCTTGTCAGCTTAATCAATTTTTGTTTTGTTTCAAAAGTATCATTAAGTGGTTAAGATGGGAAGATAACCAATGAGATTGTGGAAAATGGTGAAGAGTCCTATCTCTCATACTATTTACAGGTCATGTAGTTTCTAGATATTTTTAGACATGATGTCGCTTATGCAATCATCACAGCAAGAACTTAAGAGAACAAGTTCTATTTTGACTGGTTTATCTATTAAAACATTAAAAATTTTGAAATTCAAGTTGAAAAATTTAGTTGAAATTAGTATATAGTTGAGAATTTTTAGTTTGTAACATATTATCTGTTACTGTTAATGCAGACATTGAGGTGAGAAGAATTGGCAGATATATGTGTCGGCTGCCTGGAGGTATTGTAACAAAAACATACAGAAATTATATATGTGTACGTATTGTAATGAACTTACATCTGTTTTAGTAGTTATTTAAATTATTCATTCCTATCACTAATTGGTTTATAATCTATTAACACAGCAGTGTAACATTCCTGGTATAGTCTAGCATTTAAAAACAGTTGTTATATAATGCAGTACCTAATTGCTTTTGGTTACAGTAATGCTCAATTTGTTACTGAAATGTGACACCCTTTTTTGAAGATGACCAAGAGCAAGAATAATCTTATGCACAAATTATGAACAAAATGGGACTGAGTTTCTATTGTGTCCTCTGCCACATTGAATTGTTGGCTGTGTTTTTGTATCTGTGATATTTTACACTTCTTTTTTAGCTCACCTGGCACAAAGTGCCAAAGTGAGCTATTAGGATCGATCAACGTCTGTCTTACATCCGTTAACATTTTCCTTCAAACAATATCTCCTTTTAACCCACTCGGCCAATGTTGATGAAACATGGCTTGAATGTTCCTTGCATCAAGCCCTCTCATAGTTGTTCAAATAAATTAATTCCGTGCAGAACTCTGGTTGCCATGGCAATGGAAAGGAAAAACTTTTAAAATCTTCTTCTCAAAAACAGGAAAAACCAGAGCTTAGATATTTGGCATGTGGCATTGCCTAGTGGACCTCTAATAAGATTATTTAAATTACGATCCCTGGGTCAAAGTTGACCCCCTCCTTCCCAGGTGGGTCACTTGATTATACACATTTAAAAAAATCTTCTCTGAAACCACAAGGCCTATAGCTTAGATATTTATCATGTGGCATTGCCTAGTGAACCTCTACAAAGATTGTTCAAATCATGCAATAACTCCCAAACAGCTGCTAAAGCAACAAGTGATAAAGTTTGGCAACAGTGGCCAATGGTAGCCAGGAGAGCGATATAGGGCCATCTTGGCCCTCTTTTTTTTTTTAACATTATCATGACTTGCCTTAAAATTATAAATTTTACAATTTTCTAAAAAGTAAAATTTATAGTTCTAGGTTATTTTGTAATGATTGTTTTACAAATACTCTCTAGATATGTATCTACACTTCACTGAAACACGGAATTAGGGTCTGGACTTAGATCCTTTTTGAATCAAAAATGTGATATATAAAATACTTACACTGTTTAGAATGATATAATAAATGCAGAATGATTCTAAATTCAATTCTGCCTTAAATGGTTTTCAATTAATTTATATATATATACTATTTTCTATTGCAATTATTTAACTGACCAAGACTTTGCACATGAAATTGATTTTGCCTATGCATGTTAGAAAATATAAATTTATGCTGATCTATGAAAGCTATTGGAACATTAGTTGCTGTCGTGACAAAAAATTGATAACAGCTAACAAACATTCGTTCTGACTGTTTTCATCAGGTTAGTGTTGAATTCTTGAAGTGTTGGGTTGACAAGGAAACTGGAGATGTGATGTCATATTTGATAATTGAAGAGTTGTCCACTGTATAGTTCGCTGCTGTAACTGCACAAATTTACAATTCCAAAGCACAATTTTTAGACAACTTTTCTGCATTGGCGTGCTTCCAAGATTATTGTAGTGATTTTACATTCATGTTTATGAATTTTACAATTTCACAATGGCAATGACAAATGAACTTACACACTTTATCTAAAAGTTTTGTAAATAAAAGGTAAGAATGGCTTTCTGATATCACTTTTTAGTGAAGACAGGACGTGTTAATATGACAGAAAATGATTCATCAACATTATTTTAGAATAAATAGAGGATAATTGGTTTCGATGTAATATCACGTTATAATTTCACCGAATGGGCACCAAGAGTGATATTTCCATGATTGAGTTTGTTTCTATAAAATATTAAAAATCACGGGAAACGTCATCAGAAAACATAGCACAAATGACGTCATTTTAACGACGTCATCGTCGCATGGTTTCCAGCATTAATTACTCTCGGTATACATTTTGACATTAATCCAGGTTAAAGATTGCAAAAACAGTGAAAATGAAAATGGAAATCCACTTTCTAAACTGTAGATTACTGAGAAAACTCTATAATTCACTGGAAAACAAAATAAAACACAATTCTATCATTATTCCTTCAATCTGCTAAAAGTAGTGGACGAATAGGTTTCTAGGTTAAAACAGTAAATTCAGATTCACTAATCATTGCTTGTACTTGGTGAAACATCGTAAAATGTGTGCATACGTAAATGTTTGTTTCACTTGGTTACTTTATACAAGCTTGAAATTCTGATGATTTTGTGACAAATCGTAAGTATAAAGCTCTTACTCTGGGAAATTGATTCTTATACACACACTAATGTTTAACTTATATAAATAAATGGTATTCTACATCTTGCTTTTTGTTGTTTATTTAGCTTGTTTATTTGAAGAATAAGGGCTATCTTGCACTACCGCAGTGTCAGCCTTGTTGGAGTAATTCTTACCAGTCCATGTTTATTCTACGTCTTGCAACTTGCATTGCTTGTTTACCATTATGTCCTCTGTTGGCAAAAGTAAATAACTTTCAAGGATATTGGCTTATTAGGCCCCTTTTTTGATACGCCCGTAGTCATAGGAGTACTTGCGATGGGTGTGGGCAGTGGGGGCTTCCACACTAAGTAGAACAGTTTTCATCTTGTCTTCACCAAACTTGCTGAGCATGTTTGTGGGCCTATTGTTTAGGCCAAGTAAGATAAGCAGTCAAATCGCCCTAGGCACTTGTGGGTTATGGCCCATGAATCCTCGAAAAATGATTAAATTAGCCTTGTCCGCTCTATAGATCAAACAGGTTTTACAAAACCTGTGAACTGCCGTATATTGAGTTATGCCTCCCTGACGCGCGTATTTAGTGACCGTTTGGCACTCGTGTTTAAACTGGAAAATATCATTCAAATGTTTTGTACCAGTCTATGTTTTATCTATCTCAGGGGCATCCATCAAGAACAGATAACTTACCAGTCTGATGACAGATGTGTGCATGTATTCTTATTTGAACTTAACAGATTCAGTTATTAAAGTTTCTTTTGGACGTTAATATCTCAAACACCAATAGATATTTCTTTGAAACTTCATAAATGTTCTGACGTCACAAAACTTATAACTACCTTCTTTCGGACGTCAAGATTACCCGTGAAGATTGGGGTGTCTGTAAAGGTATTGCTTAAGATATAGTCAAAAGAATGATGCCAGTCGGGTGACAAAAATGCTACTAATTTTATCATCGACGCAGCCCGAATAAGCGAACATGCTGTTATTTAACATCTGACCGCGGGTAATGCACGTTCAGAACTTAAAACCTTTAGCTAAGTTAATAGTTCAGAATGTGTAAAGGGTGATGTTGCGCAATGATAGTATAATTATCTGTATATTAGGGTTTAAACGTTGGTACCGGTTTCCCACATGACCAACGCCCCAAGAAGAGGTTAGTTATTTTAAATTTCGGAGGACAGTGCAAGATACAGAAAGCTTCCCAATTCCAGAGACACCCCTGGTTCTTTTACATGCCAGGTGTATAGCACCCGTACATGAGACCTCGGTTTTCGTCTCATCCGAAAGAATGTTAGTAATTTTAGTTGGTCAGCCACGGGAAACGAACGCCCTACCTCGAGATTACAAGTCTCGTGCTCTACCAGTTGAGCAAACTGATCTGACTGCGCAATGATAGGGTGGTGTTGCGCATTAATATATTGTAGCTGCAACCAGGATTTATTATATGAGAACGTGCTGATGTTCTGTATAATACATGCAGTAACAGTGATGAAAACTCATACCCAGCCCTTTTACCAGCCAAGTGACAAAACTAAGACATTTGGTAAAATTAAAAAGCAAAAAGATGTTGTTGAAACAGAATTTTAAGAGTGAAAGAAAAAGATTTTCGAGAGGACGTTTATAATGAAATATAACAAATTGTCAAGGTGTCCTAAAGTGTAAATGATTGAATCAAGATACTTGCGTTAGAAATGTATGTTCAATATATACTGACGGACTTTAGAAACGCATCAAATGCTACTGATGTCATGATTGCTATTCCTTTCTTGATGAAAAACACGTTACTATGGATTGTCAGAGCATTAGTTACTTGAACATAATGCTGATATCTTATACTATATCTATCGTTACTAAAGCCGTAAAACTATAAATGTTCAAACCAGGCAACGGAGGATTGGGAAAGGTGGTGTCGTTTTACTGTGGCATCAAACAATTACGATGATACATTGTATATTGAAATAATTGAAACAAGCTGCGACAGAATCTGCAATAACAAGCTGCAATAAAACGTTGCTTCACCAAGTAATCTCTGGTTTTGATGCAAGTTTATCTGTCATCATCCAAACATGACCCAATACAATCATATATCGAAGCCAGTGTTTTCTGTTTTGACTGGCCGATTGAGACTTTTCCGAATTATTCTTGTTAACCAAAAAGCAGTTATATCTAGTCAATATAAAAAAATCTGAAAGTGTTCTCTTCTCAAATGGATCATGTTCTCTATTACAGATCGAAACAGTCTAAGCTTCACCTCCACAAAAAGTTCAAATGATCATTGATACAGTAGTTTTTTCCTATTTAAATTTACAGTAGCCATGACACAATTAAGTATTAGATAGAGTACTATTAGCGTGAATAATTAAGTTATTTCGAGGAGGCGTAGCCTCCGAGAAATGACGTAATTATCGTATCGTATATTAGGGCTTTATCGTTGGTACCGGTTTCCCATATGACCAACGCCCCCAGAAGAGGTTAGTTATTTTAGGTTTCGGAGGATAGTGCAAGATACAGAAAGCGTTATTTTAGGTTTCGGAGGATAGTGCAAGATACAGAAAGCGTCCCAATTCCAGAGACATCCCTGGTTCCTGGTTCTTATACATGCCATGTGTATAGCACCCATACAATGGACCTCGGTTTTAGTCTCATCCGAAAGACTGTTAGTAATTTTAGTTGGTCAGCCCCGGGAATCGAACCCGCTACCCCGAGATTACAAGTCTCGTGCTTTACCGATTGAGCTAACCGGGCTGACTGACGTAATTATTCGAGCGAACAGTTAATTTATCTGATTTGTATCATTGCATGTTGATTGACAGTTCTCACGCCCAACAAAATTGTGTGGAGTTATATCGTGTGATGTAACAAAATTGTTTGGTAGTGACTTCAATTTTTTTTACCCAAAGAAAACCAAAGCACGTGCTTGTTCTATAGCCTACAAAATCATATACCGGAGCAAGTATATAATATATTTTTTTATTTTGCTTTTGACCGACCGATGGAGACTTTTCTAAATTATTCTTGTAAACCAAAAAGTTGTTATATCTAGGCAATAAGGAAACATCTGAAAAGTATTACAGATAGAGAATAGTCTAAGCTCCGCCTCCAAACAAAATTTAAATTATCAGAAATACAATACATGTGTTTTCCTATACAAATATGCAGTAGCCATGATACAAGTGTAGTTAGACGACTGTAAATTATTGGCGTGGCGTAGATAAATTCAACGATCAAAGCACGATAACACATACGCGCTGTAATATTTAATGAGAAAATCATATTTTGTAACTATCAAAATGGAAACGGAAGTTTTTTAGGTAAGTTGTTTTAAGATTTCTTTCTGCTATGTCTCAAGGGTGTCTTTTCTTTAATATACTTTTGGGATAATATGGGTTTTTTTTATAAATTTTAAGATTAACAATACCGATATAGAACGCAATCAAATTAAGAGGCATCTGTGGTTATTATAATTAAAACGAAATTTTAAAACAACTTGTGAATATGGCTCAGTAGGTAGAAAAACTATATAAAAAGAATGAATTTGGCAAATAAAATTTAGAACCCTGCAAATTAGTATGATCAAAGTACTTTAGAGTAATGAAAGACTCTATATTTTTTACGTAACTACCGATAAAAATGGTGATTTATAATAAAATATATGAGACAATGAATGACTCTA
>JAFMSR010000010.1:28818161-28834834 GCA_022818135.1 Saxidomus purpurata
AATGTGTAACAGGCCTCTTACCCACCCTGTGTATTTAAACACTATAGCCCCTGCCAAAGAATTTAGATTGAAATAAAAAACTGAACCATGGATGTCTGCAGAAATTTTAGACTACATAAGTAAAAGAGATTCTTATTTATATAGTTTCAGGAAACTTGGTAAGCAAACTGACTATTCTTTATTCTGTAAATATAGAAATCTTGTGCAAAGAGAGATAAGGAGTGCTAAAGGAAATTATTTGACAGAACAGATACATGAAAATAGAAATAACCCCAAGAGTCTGTTGTAACATCTTAACCAAACACAAAAGAAAGATAACTCTAATATTGTTCTTAACATCAGTGGTGAAAATAGTTTTAGTCCTAAGAAAATTGCAAACCATTTTAACATGTTTTTTTTACAAATGTTGCAGCAAAACTTGTACGTAAACTACCAAATCCAAGTAGATTATTTGATCTTAGTTCTCAGAAGTTGTATGATTTTTACAATGAAAGAAATTCTGAAGGTAACACTTTTGTATTGAAACATGTTTCAGAATCATTTGTATACAATGAACTAAGAAATTTGAATTCACGTAAGAGTACTGGTTTAGATGAAATCCCAGCAAAAGTTTTGAAAGATAGGGCAAATGTTCTCAAGTTGCCAATAACATTTACAGTAAATATGTCAATATCTGATAATAATGTTCCTGAAGGCATGAAAACTGCTCGAGTAAAGCCTTTATATAAGAAAAATAGTAATCTGGATGTTGGTAACTATATATAGACCAGTTATTATTTTAAGCATTGTATCCGTAAAATCTTAGAAAAATCTGTGTATGTACAATTGGAGAAGTTTCTTGTTGCTAACAACTTGTTGTATGAATTACAGTCAGGATTTAGGAGCTCTAACTCAACTGATACATGTTTAATACACTTACTTGACTTTATAAGAGATAATAACGCCAAAGGTCTGTATACCGGTATGGTTATGTTAGATTTGCAGAAAGCATTTGACACTGTAGACCATGATATTCTTTGTGGTAAACTTAAAATCATGGATGTTAAATCTACAGATTGGTTCATGTCATATATAACGCGTAGAAAGCAAAATGTCTGTATTAATAATGTTTATTCTGACTTTCAGCCTGTTACATGTGGTGTTCCACAAGGCAGTATTCTAGGCCCTTTATTGTTTCTTTGTTATGTAAATGATATGAAAATCAGTATTGATCGAACATGTAAACTGATACTACATGCTGATGATAGTGCTATCTTATTTGCCCACAAAGATCCAAATGTCATATCTGAAAAACTGGGAACTGTCTTAGAATCATGTTCATCTTGGTTAGTTGACAATAAGTTATCACTTCATAAAACTGAGTGTCTTCTATTTGGTTCCAAAAGGAAATTGAAAAGAGATGAAAGTTTTAAAGTTGTGTGCCATAATCACACTATTTCTCCAACATCATCTGTACAGTATTTAGGTTTAAGTATTGATGACAATTTGTCTGGGGAAACAGTTGTTAACTCTATTGTATCAAAGGTCAATTGTAGACTTCAATTTTTGTAAAGGCATGCTTCGATGTTAGATTATAATACTAGGAAACATTCGTGTTCTGCCCTCATACAATGTCATATAGACTATGCTTGTTCTTCTTGGTATCCTAGTTTAAGTAAAAGTTTTAAAGACAAACTCCAGATATGTCAAAATAAAATTGTCAGATTTATAAATGATATGGGTCCAAGGGAAAGTGTCAATTGTCAAACTCTTGCTGATATGTCTCTTTTGAATATTGAAGCAAGAAACAATTTTAAGCAGCTTCGTTTGGACCATGTATTTTAAATTGTAAATAGTACAGGACCTTCTTATATGAAAGAAAGTTTTATGTTTACAAGAGATTTACATTCTCATTTTACCCGCTCTAAATTATATAATTTTGTTGTTCCAAAATCTAATGGAAAAGAAAATATAACTTGTTATTACTCTGCAATTAATGATTGGAATTCACTGCCTGAGCAAATAAAACAGACGACTAAAATTGGACAGTTCAAGAAAGCGGTTAAATGCCATTTGTTAGATGTGGCTAATATTTCTTAGGTCACGTGGTTTATTTATTCATGATAGACTGGACAATACTTCTTTTAATTCTAATGCACTTTATATCAAATGAAATATAATTGTTTGTAGAGTATAGAAACACATTATAAATGTACATTTAACTTAATTTTCCATTTTTAAGGTGAACTTCCAAAAACCAAAGTCTTATTTTTCTTTCTTTTTTTATCTATAAGGTATTTATCAGGACCCCATTCGAAATAAGCTTTAGGGCTTTATGGGCCAGCCTAGGTTTAATTCACAATTATTTTAGCTAACTGCTCTTTCGAGTTTCTATATATATTAGTTTACTAATGTTTTAATTATTTAGTTCAGGAACAACTATAAACAATTTGATTAGTGCTTATATAAGACTAAGTGAATAGTGATAATTAATTGGTAAAATTGATCTGTGATATAAAACAAACTCATTTGTTGATTCAAACACTCTGTGATATATATAATTTTTAGTCAGTTTGATAATTATGTGTATTTTACCTGAATAAAAATCAATCAATGTAGGTGGTAGATTTTTCTTAAAATCATTCTCCCTTAATCGCTTAATCCCTCCATTGAATTACACTTCCCTCTTAGTTTGCCTTGACTGCTGGGCAGCGACTTAGCATGGAAATTACATAGTTATGAAGCTCATGTTGCGCATACCTACAACCCGAACATCTTGCTCTAGCTCATGTAGACTGTGTTGACGCGGTCGCATATGAATTCCCCTATCAGTGAGGTCCAAGATGTGCTTAGTCGGATTAAGGTCCCGTATCTTTATTGGCCAAGGCATGACCTCCACCTGATTGTCTTGCAAGAAGTGCCTGGTACCCTGCCCTGCGCGACATGGGACATTGTTCTGCTGTAGAATTATAGAATGATGTTGAATGTGTGGAATGACGATAGGACGGACAACCTCATCAGGCCGCCACTGAAATTGTCAGGCTCTCTGCAATACAATTTCGAAAAATAAATCTCTCCCTTCGGTGGAGGTACTCACATTGTAGCCCTAAAATAAGATAATTGTTTTTTCATCACACCCGCCACCACCACCGCAATTAATTCTAATAATAATTATAATTGATAATATCGTACTGAAATAATAATGATAATGATAATGAGCTGAAATGTCAAAATAATCTTACCCTCCTTGTGACACCGGCCGGGATACGGCGGTTAAACCAGCCGTACCTGGGAGGTCAACTGCAGGTTGGAGCTCATCCTCGTTCTTCTAACCACAACTGGAGCCAGAGCCGGGGTCTGTAGCACTGGGTCTAGTCCAGGCAGGTTCGGCACTGGAACTAGTCCAGGCAGGTTCGGCACTGGTAAGACCGGCGGTGCCTGAAGAGGTGCCAGCTCGGATGGGTCCACTCTCATAGGCTACAAATAAATTAAAATATGATTCTGATCAAATAGTTTACATGACTTTAACACAGTTATTATGATCAATATGTTTGCATTTTATGATATTGCATTATACTGCATTAATTTTATCAAGATTAGATAATTAGAACAAATCAACAAACATGGAAAATATAGGACAATATGTTCTATTTCTGTCATAAATATAAACCCGCGCCATGGAATATTCATGAAATGTTCCTGAATGAATGACGAGTTACACCTTCGGAATAGTTAATTCCCTTTATATTGCCCCAGTACATAATATAAGAATCTTTCACTGGTTGCACGTGCAGATGGGACTATCTGGCTCGAGGGTAACTGTTTTGGCGGTAACGAGGCTCTGCCGAGATACCCCGAAAACAGTTACCCGAGAGCCGGATATTCTCATCTTCACGTGCAACCAGTGATAGATTCTTTTTCTTGCATACCATATTCTAATAAAAATAGCAGACATTAAGTTAAACTGATGACTTATATTTACGCGCTATTTTCTTGTAGTAATGTATCAATTTACGCATTCATTCATAAAAGTAGTTTGTTCTGACGTCATTAAGTCATCTTATACCAGGGGGTGTAAGATGAGATTTTCCAGCACTGGCAAAAACTGCAGATATCCCGATCTGGTATGCAAGAAAATGTTTTCTGTTATATGCCCATAATACCGAGTTTCTGTCCTGTAACTATTTTATCGCATGGTGAAAATAAAATATAGACAATCTTTAAACTTCTTTTTGGATCGATTGAATTTATTCAATCGTATCCAAAGTTAACAGAGTATTTCAGACCCTTACGGCCGAACTCTTAACACAAAGTTTTGTCGAATACGACCGAAAAGCAGTTCTATATTACTGTCCTCTGTTTTAAAGATTATATAGTAACAGATCTAAATAATATCAAAACATTACAGAATAGCATAATATTATATTGTTGTTTTTCTTATAATTTGTAACTTAAATCAACGAGGTATCTGTTCTGTATAGAACTATTTTCCTACGCGGTTTTTATCGTCAGACCGGTGTGACATGAGAAATGTAAGACCCGTGAAATACGTATCGCTACACCGGATACACTAAATTCAGTGTTTCCGCGACGGCGCGTTTTCTGCGGTTTTGACGCACTCATTTTGTCAATGACGCAACAGATATAGCAAAGAGCGTCTTCTATGACGCAATTAAAATGTGTATGATCAAATTACTACAAAAACAACATTTCAAAACCTCTCAAAACGCTTCGAAATGCAAGAAAAATTGTTGTTAAAATACGCTTTCGGTATGGGATATGTCTAATTTTGACCCTATTGCGTCGTCGTTGTCGTCTGATTTCGGATCGACCCGCATTTTGTACCATTGCGTTTTTGTGTGTGTTGATTCCTATGATACCGTCATCATAGATCGTAGACGCACAACAAGAGATGGTCGACGAACCTTAATAGGGGAAACAAAAACGTCTTTCTGAGTGATTTTAATGATCATTTTGTAGTCATTTCGATCAGACTGTCACTATTGAAAGGGGTTTAAGTGTGCCAAATAATATCCAGGTTTAATGTCTATGGTTGAATGCACCTATGAAAAATTCGCTTTGTGGACAAATTTGACTTTTGAGATGCAGTGACAAAATGGAAAGCATCCAAAGAGAAACACCTGCTGTCTTGCCAACCCTTTGATTACCCACCATTTTGTGATGTATCACATGCAGTTTTACAGAAATAAACTGAATAGAACTTCTTTAACACATAGTCATGCCTTTTATTTTTTACAATAAAGGGTATGACCCTCGGAGTTTCTAAATGACCCCCAAATTCTGATACAGGGAATTGGCACCCAGATCTTCCTCCTCCTCCATGAAAGCCGGAAGTTGCAATATGACCTTAGCTGTTGGGTGCGACGTTAAATCCGAATTAATTCGCACAATACAATCAACCTTATGGGCATATCCCATAACTTTTGAATGACATTTAAAGTTGTTCAAACTATAAATTTTTCAGTTCAGTTTTGTTAAAATCCATTTCTCAGTTACGATTCACAGCTTAATACTTCATAGGGTAGTTGAACATAGTCACTGAATGACATAATGTAAGCACATGGGTTCCTATCTCAAAAGTAAAGTTTACACAAATGGTGAAAGGTCAACATTTGTGGACAGTTGTGTCTCCAGTTTATAACTTTACTCGTGCAAGGGTTGTCCTGATATTCACACATGTATGTGTACAGTCTATGTTGTCCTGATATTTACACATGTATGTGTGCAGACTGTGTTGTTCAGAGACAATCGATCCTCCAGCACTTTCAGTCCTTTGATTTCTTTTTAATATTAAAGCATCCCATCAGCAAATTTGCACTATTTACATGATTCAGACGGTCTAAAATATTTCTATCAACACCTTGAAATTAAATTCAGAACTGAAATTAATTGTGTTGACATTTATTTAAGTTTACATTTTGATTGAACCATTGTTCTTTTTCAGTTTTGCTCATACTTGGGTGCACATTATGGATGTCTTTAATGAATTACATGATCAGGAATGATCAGGATAATCTTATATTGTCACAGTACGGCTATATTTAGACCTTGTAGACAAAATGAGGAAACAAAGGAAGATTTACTCTCATCTCAAGTATTAAATCAATTTGAAAAAAAAATATGATTACTAAGGAGAAGTGAAGCTACTAATGAAATTGGGTTTTCAGCTTTTGGTGATCATGATGTAAGAAGGAAAAAACTTTTTTTATCTTTATTTAAATGATGCAGTTTTTATTTCGTTTTGATTTCGTGTTAACTTCTGTAAAGTACAAGTTTTATGCTCTTGGTTCACAAGTTCGGAAGGCTGCATCTAGACCACTTAATTAATTTTGTCAACACCTCTTTAGACTGCTACAATCTGGGACAGACATTAGCAGGTTTTGATTAGAAGTGACAGAGAGTAATTATGTTGTTTCGTAAAGTACAAATTTCATTTGCTTTTTATGTATAGGTTAGTGTTCATTTTGATGTATTTACGAAAATAAATTGGTCTGTGTTTACAAAAATGAAACATAATTTTCTTTAAATTTATATTTAAAACTGTTTATAGTTCGACTCACTTTCCTTGCCAATCAGATTGCTCCATTTTCTTCAAAATTCGCAGATTTATTTCCATAATTTACCCAAGTTCGCTGTATGAGAAAATATTTTAATAGACTCAGCCCACTAATGCGCATGCGTTGCAGTGATGAATGTAGGCAAAATTGGCAACACACGTAAGGAGTGCTTTGTTAAATTTCAATATCACAAAAAAAGAAAGAATGCTTACTTTTCTGGACTTTATCCTTTTTATTGCAATGGTATAATACTTTCTATTTAAATGAAATAAAGTAAATAGTTTCCTATTTTTTTTAATGAACCTACTCTAGCAAGACTGTTAATTCACATGTCCGTGATTACTTTTTTACGTGCGTGGTGAAATGTTCTCAATGATTGTGTCTATTAAACCTGTTGACCATTGTATTGAAAGTTTAAAGGTCGAACTATAAGTCGGTTATATCTTAAATACAGCAGTTTTAACTAATTTCTTAAAACAGCTGTATTTAAAATTTAACCTATACTTAAATAGATGCATCTGTTATTTGTTTTAATTGCTTCTTGTATTGTCACCCTTGTATTTAGGGTTTGGATGCTGTCGTGTGAATTGAATTTTGGATGTTATACATCGAGGGTTAATCGTGAAACTATTGTATCTGCATTTTGTAAAAGTTTTCAGGAGGAAGAAAAAACTGATTCATTTAAAGACTAAGGTGTTGTGTGATGTAAAACTCACTACCATAGCATAAAATACTTTTATAAACTTTTTTGAAAAAAATTAATTCAGTTCACTATTTCTCAAGAAATGAGAGAAAGTGTCAGATACAATAGTTTCACGCCGAAAACACCATAAAATCAGCCTTGATGGTCAGTATGAAACTATTGTATCTGCAACATTTTTTCGTTTTTTCTCTTCAGAAATACTCTATTTTAAGTAATTAACAATATAAATAGGAATTTTTAAGTCATTATCATGTTATTTCTACATTTTGTTGTATTTTATACATTTTTGTATTGTTCATTGCGAAACTATTGTATCTGCATGCTTCGGTAAAATTATGTTTTAAATAATTTGTATTCACTTCAGGACATGGATTCTTGATATATAATTGAAAGAAACAAATTTTGATACAAACAATTTAACTATTAGGCATATAAATGATTGCCTTTATGTTACTGAACTATAAAATATTGCAATATTTATTCATTTTAAAAATGAAAATGAATAAATTTCGCAATATTGTGTAGTTCAATAAAAATAAATTCTGTGTTAGGTGTTTAAAGTTAGTTATGTCCTCTTTTTTTAACAATCAAATGTTTTCAATTAAGTGCATGGCTTTCAAGTCCACTGAATGTACCATGGCAAAATCTGAAAATACAGGAATGGTATCTAGTAGGCAAGCAAAGTATGAATTAATAGATTTATGCAATCTTTAGACTGCATGTAGTTTCCGATTCAAACAGTTTCATAAGATGTCTGTTGTTTTCAAAAAAGCTTAAGTAAGTTCAGGCAATTTCGGTGCTGAGTGTCTCTGAAAACAAGGAGAATGTATACTCAAAATGTCCATGGCATTTCTTTTCCTTAAGTATTATGTAATAGTATGGTAAATACAAACAATTTGAGTACTGTTTGTTTGTAAGATTTTCTTGTCCCATAGTGCCCGAGATCAGCTGAGTGATAGCTATAAAATAATCAAAATTGTTAATGGTCTTTCAGTAAATTTTGGTACAATTTATAACATCCTTTGAGAACACTGTTTGCAATAAAACAAACAGAAAACAAAAATGTTATAAAAATCATCTTGCATAAGAATACAGTTAGATTTATCTATCACGCACTTCCTGTTGTCCCGTTCACTTTCTACCATTTCTGGGAAACCAAGATGTAAGTTTTATTTTGTACATCATGTCACCTTGTCGCTATTTCATTAAATCAGAGCAGACATTATGAAAAGGCATGTGCTCTGCCTCTGACAAAGTGCAAAATTTTATTATAAGGTTATATGGACTCTACCTTGACAGTTCAGAGGTTTTACCCATGTAAGTTCTTCGTTCAAGGGACTGAAAGAATAAGATGTCACCAGTTTTATGATGTCTAACAACACTTATTCTTTTAATGATTAACTTACTCTCCTTAAAAATAATGTTCTACTTATTTTGTTTAAATTATAATAACACTTAATAGAAGTTGATCTACAAATTTTATTTTCTAAACCTTATTTTCTATCTTTTATCTTAATTGTAAGTTTGTGACTTGATAATACTTTAATTGAAATATGGCTACTTTCATTATACATAAGGCAGTTCATCTTTATAAAATCATTAACATAATAACGAAAGTGAATGATTTGTCAATGTTCTTTTTTTAATTATTTTATTAGCACTCGCTTCTTCCACAATTTTTTTCATTCTTTTGAATTAAAATTCAGATGTTTTTTTCTTGATCCTGCCATACTGGTAGTTAAAATTGACTTTTAATTCAATATATATAGATATATATAGCAAACAATTCTAAAACTTCAAGCCTTTTAATGCAAATGCAGATTATACATTACTTAAAGTGAATAATGTCAAGTTTAATGTGAAACTATTGTATCTGCATGACTAGTTACATTTTTAGCAATATTTTTGGCAGTTCTGATACGGCAGTCAGTGTTTGAAATATAGTCTAGTAATGTAAAGTAAGTCTAAGCAATTTTATGAAAAGAAAATCAGATTCAATACACTTCATATTTTGCAGAACGGTAAAAACTTTCATTGTGAAACTATTGTATCTGCACTTTTAGTCAGATACAATAGTTTCGCAATGAACAAAATTTGATAATGCAGTTACAATATTTTACACTTTTTGTTAGTTTATAGTGAAAACTTTGAAACTAATTTCTGATATTTTGTCACATTGTGGGCATGGGTAAGACAGTTAAGAAAAAGACATAAAAGCATTTTTGGTCAAAATGTCAGATACAATAGTTTCACGATCAACCCTCGACATGTTATAAAAAATGATGCACACAGAAAAGACCTTGCAAGATTAAGATGTTCATCTCATAAACTAGAAATAGAAGAAGTTGAATCAGAGTATCATTTTTTGTTAGTATGTCCACTGTACAGAGTTTTAAGATCTAGTCTTCTAAGTAGATATTATTATACCTGGCCCAATTTAACCAATTTCAGAAATATCATGTCTACTTCAAGGAAATCTGTAATTGTCAAGCTCGCTAAGTTCGTACATCTTGCAATGAAGATTCGAAATAATAATAGTTAATTTCTTTTTGCTATAAGCAGTAATGTAAAAATTGTTTGTACTGTATATATATTATAATGTATTCTAACGTTTGCTTACCATTGATTTAGTCACGTTTTTTATGTCACCATAGATTTGAATTAAAACTTAATGACAAAAATACAGGTGTTCTTTTTACAGAATAAATACCACCGGTAATATATAAATAATATGCTTCCCACTGCGTTTATGTTTTTATTTTGCGGCCATGTGGTTCAATACTCCATGTTTATACTGAAATACTACAAATTTCCACTGTAAGCGTCTACGGGCTTTGATTGGTTAACAATAATAGGGTATGCATACATTATCTATCGGGGAGAAGGTCGAGGTTTGACAGAAAAAATTTCATTCATAAATCGGCATTGATATAACTTGTCACATGCCCATGAATACAACGTGTATGACTAAGAGGTATAGGTAAAATTCGCTATTTGTGTGCGTTTCATGTTTATATTATTGTTGATTGTTGTGGATTTCACGCATGCATTAATTCGTAACGGGTACCAATGTGACAGGTTAAATATATGCTATAATACTTTAGTAATAGTTTTCTGATTTACTGAACTACTACAAATTGGGAGAGGGATAACGACAACAGGCCGCGCATGGTTGCAGATTGCGCATGCGTGAATAAGTTACTTTTTATAGATAATGGAAAGTCCATTATTTAGATCTATATTCCACTCGAAATGTAACGTGTTTTGATTGGTTAACAATAATAGGGTATACATGCATTATTTAGGTCGAGGTTTCATTCATAAATTTGGGATTATTATCGCATGGTGCGGAGGCATTCTCTGTCCCGTTATACACTCATAACAGTTTTGTTTTTTTAAAAAAGTATGTCTGTTACACAAGATATCACCGAAAAAGTATGCCTGATATACAGCTTATCGCTGGCAGTCTTCCAAAATTCAGTCAAAAGTCATAAGTCAAAATGTTTATTGGCATAAAGAAATACATGTTTTTCGCCAAACTCTCATTGGCGGTTTGTTTTAACATTATTACATTGAAAAGTATGAAAATAAAACATAATATAATACATATTTGATCATAATTATAGATTTGAAAATTCTGAAAAATCTTTGACCTTTCACCTTGGTTTTGCATGAGGTCAACATTAAAGTCACCACCCATAAGAAAAATGCCTGACTTACTATATGTATCATATAAACTTTGCAATGCATCTATCTGTTCAATAAATTCTTCTACCGTGTAATTTACTGATGGCATATAAACTGCAAACAAATATATAGGTAATGCGTTATTTCTTATAATCTGAATACCAGTTATTCGATCAAAGTGATGACCATCAATCGGTTTCACGCTGTATTGCAGCGTTTTCTTATACCGTACTTTGCCACATTGAGCTGGATGGTCATTATTATGAAATACAGCCACAGACTGATATCCTGAATGCAACGTGTTTAGGAAATCAGAACATGGAAGTTTAAGTTTATTATCTGTTATAATTGCAATGTCAATGTTATATTTGTCTAGTAGAATACTAAGACTTGCTGCAGGACATTATTCCTCTAACATTCCATGTAAGAACATTACAATTGATTGTTGTTTCTGCGTTATATGACATGATTAAAAGAAGATTCACAAGCATGTAGCATATGCCTAAATTGTTAATTGTCATGAGTAGAACAGATATCATAATTGTCAGCTTTGTTTCTCATGTTGCGGCTGTCAGACCAGGCATTTTCCGAAATCCACTTTCTGCAATACATTTTACAAGATCTCACTGAAGTTAGCGGCCTAGCGGCCTGGCGGCCTAGTGGCCTGAAGTTGGCGGCCGCCTAGCGGCCTGAAGTTGGCGGCCGCCTAGCGGCCTGAAGTTGCGGCCTGAAATTGACGGCCTATGTATTTTTAACAAAACAATATGCCTTAAACAAATATATAATATAAAAACTCAAATTAAAGCTCAACTGTACACAAAAAGTTACTTAAAAAGTTACGCCTTGAATAAACAATCGAAGACAAAACTCGCTTAAAGCTCAACAGAACACATACACAAAAATTTACAAAGTCGGTGGACTGAGAATTTTAACAAAAATAAACTTAGAAATAACGCCTTTAAACAAAAAAACTCACATTAATTGTCAACTGAACACACAAAAAAAAGATATGTACAGATAACGGCCTAGCGGCCTAAAGTTGGCGGCCTAGCGGCCTGAAGTTGGCGGCCTGGCGGCCTGAAGTTGGCGGCCTAGCGGCCTGAAGTTGACAGCCTAGGTCCTATATTCTATTGCTGCTTTACAGATAATATGTGATATAATTTAATAATAAAACCTTTCACGAAACGAAACAGAAAGGTTAACCAACCGGCGATTATAAATCTATACTAAAACTATACGTTTATGCCAGAAAAGTTTAAAACAAAACAAAAACACCAACAACTTGATAATTTAAAACTATGTATTGACCGAAACATTAGTCTGAAATTATTATATCGTATAACCTCGTAAAAAGTAGTGCTACTTCTACTTGTGTGCTACTGCTACAGCTACAGCTACAGCCACAGCTACTGCTACTGCTACAGCTACAGCTACAGCTACTGCTACTGCTACTGCTACTGCTAAGCTACTGCTACTGCTACAGCTACAGCTACTGCTAAGCAACTGCTACAGCTACAGCTACAGCTACAGCTACTGCTACTGCTACTGCTACTGCTACTGCTACTGCTACTGCTACAGCTACAGCTACAGCTACTGCTACAGCTACTGCTACTGCTACTGCTACTGCTACAGCTACAGCTACTGCTAAGCAACTGCTACTGCTACAGCTACAGCTACAGCTACAGCTACTGCTACTGCTACTGCTACAGCTACTGCTACTGCTACAGCTACAGCTACAGCAACTGCTACTGCTACTGCTACTGCTACAGCTACAGCTACAGCTACTGCTACAGCTACTGCTACAGCTACTGCTACTGCTACAGCTACAGCTACAGCTACTGCTACTGCTACTGCTACTGCTACTGCTACAGCTACAGCTACAGCTACTGCTACAGCTACTGCTACAGCTACTGCTACTGCTACAGCTACAGCTACAGCTACTGCTACTGCTACTGCTACTGCTAAGCTACTGCTACTGCTACTACTACTGCTACTGCTAAGCAACTGCTACTGCTCAGCTACTGTTACAGCTACTGCTACTTGTGTGCTACTGCTACTTGTGTGCTACTGCTACTGCTACAGCAACTGCTACTGCTACATCAACTGCTACTGCTACTGCTACTGCTAAGCAACTGCTACTGCTCAGCTACTGTTACAGCTACTGCTACTTGTGTGCTACTGCTACTTGTGTGCTACTGCTACTGCTACAGCAACTGCTACTGCTACATCAACTGCTACTGCTACTGCTACTGCTCAGCTACTGTTACAGCTACTGCTACTTGTGTGCTACTGCTACTTGTGTGCTACTGCTACTGCTACTGCTCAGCTACTGCTATTGCTACTGCTACAGCTACAGCTACTGCTACTGCTACAGCTACAGCTACAGCTACTGCTACTGCTACTGCTACTGCTACTGCTAAGCTACAGCTACTGCTACTGCTACTGCTACTGCTATAGCAACTGCTACTGCTATAGCAACTGCTACTGCTACAGCTACAGCTACAGCTACAGCTACTGCTACTGCTACTGCTACAGCTACTGCTACAGCTACTGCTACTGCTCAGCTACTGCTCAGCTACTGCTACTGCTGTGCTACTGCTACAGCAACTGCTACAGCAACTGTTACAGCAACTGCTACTGCTCAGCTACAGCTACTGCTACTGCTCAGCTACAGCTACTGCTACAGCTACAGCTACAGCTACTGCTACTGCTATTGCTACTGCTACTGCTATTGCTACTGCTATTGCTACTGCTACAGCAACTGCTACTGCTACTGCTACTGCTACTGCTACTGCTACTGCTACTGCTCAGCTACTGCTACTGCTCAGCTACTGCCACTGCTGTGCTACTGCTACAGCAACTTCTACTGCTACTGCTACTGCTAAGCTACTGCTACTGCTACTGCTCAGCTACTGCTACTGCTGTGCTACTGCTACAGCAACTGTTACAGCAACTGCTACAGCAACTGCTACTGCTACAGCTACAGCTACAGCTACAGCTACAGCTACTGCTACTGCTACTGCTACTGCTACTGCTACTGCTACTGCTACTGCTACTGCTACTGCTACTGCTACAGCTACTGCTACTGCTACAGCAACTGCTCAGCTACTGCTACTGCTGTGCTACTGCTACAGCAACTGCTACAGCAACTGTTACAGCAATTGCTACAGCAACTGTTACAGCAACTGTTACAGCAACTGCTACAGCAACTGCTACTGCTCAGCTACTGCTACTGCTACAGCTACAGCTACAGCTACTGCTACTGCTACTGCTACTGCTACTGCTACTGCTACTGCTACTGCTACTGCTACAGCTACTGCTTTTGCTACTGCTACTGCTACAGCAACTGCTACAGCAACTGTTACTGCTACAGCAACTGTTACTGCTACAGCTACTGCTTTTGCTACTGCTACTGCTACAGCAACTGCTACAGCAACTGCTACAGCAACTGCTACTGCTACAGCTACAGCTACAGCTACAGCTACAGCTACTGCTACTGCTACTGCTACTGCTACTGCTACTGCTACTGCTACTGCTACTGCTACTGCTACTGCTACAGCTACTGCTACTGCTACAGCAACTGCTCAGCTACTGCTACTGCTGTGCTACTGCTACAGCAACTGCTACAGCAACTGTTACAGCAATTGCTACAGCAACTGTTACAGCAACTGTTACAGCAACTGCTACAGCAACTGCTACTGCTCAGCTACTGCTACTGCTACAGCTACAGCTACAGCTACTGCTACTGCTACTGCTACTGCTACTGCTACTGCTACTGCTACTGCTACTGCTACAGCTACTGCTACTGCTACTGCTACTGCTACAGCTACTGCTTTTGCTACTGCTACTGCTACAGCAACTGCTACAGCAACTGTTACTGCTACAGCAACTGTTACTGCTACAGCTACTGCTTTTGCTACTGCTACTGCTACAGCAACTGCTACAGCAACTGCTACTGCTACAGCAACTGCTACTGCTCAGCTACTGCTACTGCTATTGCTACTGCTACTGCTACAGCTACAGCTACAGCTACAGCTACAGCTACAGCTAAGCTACAGCTACTGCTACAGCTACTGCTACTGCTACTGCTACAGCTACTGCTACTGCTACAGCAACTGCTCAGCTACTGCTACAGCTACAGCTACAGCTACAGCTACAGCTACAGCTACAGCTACTGCTACAGCTACTGCTACTGCTACAGCTACTGCTACTGCTACAGCAACTGCTCAGCTACTGCTACAGCTACAGCTACTGCTACAGCAACTGCTACTGCTACAGCTACTGCTACAGCTACTGCTACTGCTACAGCAACTGCTCAGCTACTGCTACAGCTACAGCTACTGCTACAGCTACTGCTACTGCTACAGCAACTGCTACTGCTACTGCTACTGCTACAGCTACTGCTACTGCTACAGCAACTGCTCAGCTACAGCTACAGCTACAGCTACAGCTACAGCTACAGCTACAGCTACAGCTAAGCTACAGCTACTGCTACAGCTACTGCTACTGCTACAGCTACTGCTACAGCTACTGCTACTGCTACAGCAACTGCTCAGCTACTGCTACTGCTGTGCTACAGCTACAGCTACAGCTACAGCTACAGCTACAGCTACAGCTACAGCTACTGCTACAGCTACTGCTACTGCTACAGCTACTGCTACTGCTACAGCAACTGCTCAGCTACTGCTACTGCTGTGCTACTGCTACAGCAACTGTTACAGCAACTGCTACAGCAACTGCTACTGCTAAGCTACTGCTACTGCTACTGCTACAGCAACTGCTACAGCTTCAGCTTCAGCTACAGCTACTGCTAAGCTAAGCTACTGCTACTGCCAACTTCACTTTTATCATTTTGCTACTGCTAAGTTTCAACAGTGCATGATGACATGCATTGTTCGTCCAACTGACATGCGTTGTTTAACTTAGATATATTATGCCTATGTCAGTATAAAGTAGCTATTTTGGTATATATTAACAGTTGGCTAATATGTTAAAAGACGTTAAAATCACACATTTCAAGTATGACAAACGCAGTTATTAAGAAATACATTTCGTTCCAGTATTATTTACAGAATGTTATGATGAAGGTATAAATGGCAGCCAAACAATGCAGTCAGGTTGTTCTACGTAATTTCGACGTTTACTCAATCATCTTTAAATATAAGTTCAGTTTAATAGCAAATACAGAACACTGAAACATATGTATATAAAATAATGTAGAAACAACAATTCATCTCTCAGAAAGGTGTAATCAATTCTCCAGTTTTAAGCATAGAACATATAAAAAAGAAACATGTAATATCAGACGTAACAATGCAAGATGGGATGTCAGAAGGCTCATTGTAATTTTTGCACCAAAACTGTTCCATATTTTTCAGACCGATTATATTTATAACTCTTTTGGGTCTCAAAAGGCTACTTAACATGTTTTCCCCCTTGAATTTCGCAATTCACAACTATTGCAAAATCACCAGTCGGAAAATTTCGCTTTGGTTTCAAAGATAAAAAGACCACAAATATTGGACTATATGTGCTATTGCTGTCATAAATATACACCCGCGCCCTTTTACAGTTTGTCCATAAACCGTGAAATGTTTACATTAGTAAACTAAATATCATGTTACTTTTTCGCAATTATTCAGGTCAACCTCTGTTTGAATGACGAAATGTTCTGTTTCCGGTAACAGAGTACATTATCGGTACCACAGTGTCCTAGCGTACAGTAA
>JAFMSR010000010.1:28835334-28955617 GCA_022818135.1 Saxidomus purpurata
TTTTGGACACAATACACCCATTCAACACATTTCTATGCATTGTTTGTTTACACCTAGGTGTGAAAGTCAATGTTTACATAACACCTTAAGTGGAAGTGGAAGTCAAACCCTGCTAGCCCTCTCATTCCCTTACTACTAAGATGTTATTACGGTAAACTTACATATTTTAAAGAAACTTAAAATCTGTCATAAGAATTACCACTTGCGTTTTACAATATACCCCGGGGCAATAAAACACTAGAACGGATATGGATTATTAGGGTGCAATAAAAGTCTTTGTTAGTCTTGGTAATTTATTACCCTAAATGTGTGTATTATATATATCTTTTTTATTGTACACCCATCTCAGAAACAATGAAATGTATTTTAGTTAGTTTAATAAATGTATTTCTGTTTGCTTTTAGAGAACAATTAACTACTGTGGAAAGGGACAACGAAAAAAAGACCTTACTTGATTATTCCTTTTATTAACAAAAGTAACCTTTAAATAACTCGCACTTTAGAATATTTTTTTCGAAGAAACGTTCATGATTTCATGTGAATAATGTCAAAATAATCCTCGACACTTAAGTCTGTCGTTCAAGCTTCTGCTGTAGCACATTTATTTCTATCTTGTAGCATTTACGCACGTGTAACGTTGGCGTCAAGCACAAAGGAAACAGTACCGTAATTAATTAAACGATAGTAACATCTACCTTGTAAGTTATGTAAATAACAAATTTTCAAAGATGACGCACACGTTCATGCATTGTGTCTATCGTGTTGTTTGTTTTTTTCACAGCTAACAGAATACGAAATCGATGACATCGATTTTGTATATGCCTAATGAAAACTTCGTTATTTCACAATTCAATATTAGAATCAAGCTACCAATCGCTTTATTATACTAAAAATTGCGCGGACCATCTTTTTTAAAGGTAGTTTTTGTTAGCTTTTAAGTTTAGAGAACTAATTGCTTTCAAGATATACAACCACTTACGGCTTTTAAGCACGTGCGAAGAAAAAAAGAAAACTGTGAAAGTGTGACTGTCATTGCGGTACCAGTTGGTAATGCCGTGTATGATTTATGTTGTGAAGCTTCACTTAATTACATTAAATGCGGATGCTTTGATATAATATGTGATTCAATTTAATAAAATTAATTCAACAATATAAAGATTAATAGCTTCATACTCCTGTAGTTTGTCGGCATGATCCTGTCAACAATTATTACACGAATAGCTCTGTGCATTGCATAGATTTAACAAAAGTTAATGAAATTCGAGGGTATATTCATGAAAAAAACATTTCCCCCCTCAAACTGATTAATCTATAATAGCTCTATTATTCAAATCAGTGTTGCTTCATTTCTCTGTGATCTCTATTTTACAACAGTTGCTTTTTAAACATACAATGTAATAGTACAAAAAGATAGCTGGGATGAATGCAATAAGATTAAAGATTTCTATTTTAGCGTAATACACAGTACATCTTAATATCCTCGGGCTAATATTACGCAAGCAAATATCGATTTTTATTGATTGAGCTGCCGAAACAATCAGCGGTTTTCCGGTCTGTTTCGGAAAATTTACGACCGCAAGCGAACTGTCCGGCCGCTACTACCTGTTTATCGATTTTCTGACCAGCCTTATCATTGCTAGCGAGTAGAGAACAAAATGTTCCATATGGTATAGTAACGTTATACAAAAATACATGATCACTTTTGCAATAGAACTGCTAATATGTTCTTTCTTAAAGTTAAAAGTCACAAAACAGAAAAGAACAGAACATGTGAGAAGTTAATCAGAGCATAAACAGTTTCTACGTATTGTAAGAAAGCTTTGTACAATATGTGTACAGTTTAAAGTGGTTTAAGAACGACTTAAGCCATGGGCAATACTAAACATAGTGCCAAATTGTGTAGAAATTGAAGAATAAAATTTAGTTCTATATTTGACTTGTGTATCCATTTTACATATTAAACAACCACGGTTATGTTTAAACTGACATAATGTTTGTAAAATAGAATCAATTACGATATTGTTGAATATGAAACTAATGAGAGTGTTTGATACATTTGGTATGATTCCTTCGATATTCAATATGTTCGTTATAAACCATTCGATCCGTTCCTTTGCTTTTTGATTTGATTTGATTTGAAAGGGATTTTATGAAAGACCGTCCAAAAACTACTAAGTAGCTTATTGCTTGGATGAGTCCCCGGCATGTCTCCCGTCATGCCTAGAAAAAGAATTTTGTTGCCGAAAAAGGAGAAATTTACCTGACTGCAATTTCCAGTCAGTATCAGCTAGCTTTCCTGGTGAGATATCCAATGAGCATTCGACAGCCTGTACTCTGGTGGAAGTGGTCAACTCAAGCCTCGACCACGGCCGCAGCACATACAATGCCTACTGATATCTCTCTGCTAACCGTGCGAGCGCCCCACTACGGGTGCATAAGGCACCGGGTGCCACTCGCACGGCCAGCACAGTGCCGAAATTGTGTAGGTAAATCTAATTCAGAGCAAAGCTGTCACTACCCTCATCCGGCACTACTTGAGAGACGGTCAGTTTCCAGTCTGAACCAATGTCCACAACCAAAACTACTCGTCTGTGTCCATCAGCCCAGCCCTGAAGCCCGTCCCCGAGAGGCCCCATCACACAGCAGGTTCTCCAGTAGTCATCTCACGGTAGAAGTTCGCTGTCTAACAATGAATAAAAAGGCTTCTCAAGAGACCAAGCATGCATGCCTCCCACATGCTGGGGACCCTTTCCGTCCACTGCCGAGAGACTGGGTGAGTGTAAAGTGCGAACTCACCAGAGCGGCCAAAAAACACAAGGCGTAATTTAGCTCCACTCTATACGCGGGTGGGCCTACTAACATTAAAGGTCAGCAAGCACACCACCCACTTCAGAGCTCCGCTGACTGGGCGGGCCAACCTAAGTTAGCACACCACCCATTCCAGGTTTCCCGCTGTATGATGCGATCTCAAGAGTCTGAGCTGCCCCACACATGATGCTTCTCTGTAGGCTAATCATTGAGAATAGGGGTACCAGCCCCCGCCCTCAGGATTCCCAGAGCACATGCTGTCAGTCGCTCATCGTCCCAAAAGTAGGTCACCCACGCGGCCAATTCCGACCTAGATGTGAGTGACCCTGTCCGAACGTGGCAAGAAAGGTTGCCTCCCCCCCCCCCCCAGCACAAACACTGTAAGGGAGGGCTTCTGTTGTGTGTGGTAGAATCGCCGCCGCCATCTCGCTGTCTGTTATGTGGGTCGCCTGTCACCCGGCAGTCGTCACTGGCACACAGAGATTCTAGCAGAGTGGTACCCATCTCATCCCGGAGGTCTTCTGTGCTGCGTGGTAACAACAAACGGCTCTTGTTAGAGTCACCCCCTCATCGTTAGCTGAGGCCCCGACAGTTACTAGGTCGATGTACCGAAGTACAAATGGACCGAAGTCCTGTTGTGTGTGTTGACCTAGTTTTCATCGAGACCCCACACCTGCGCCGCGACGTAAATGTTCCTTTGCAATGTTCTTTAAGGTATATATAACGACTCGATGCATGTCTGTTTCGAAAATCTCCTTTACTTTACGGAGGACGTGATAATATCAGAATTTGTATATATTTAATATGTAGAGACAAATTTGCATAACGTATGAATTTGTATAATACAGAATCTACTTAATACATACAATTTATGTTCACAAAAACATCTAAAACACGTTCCACCGTTTTTGGAATTCCAAAATTTTCCAAAAATTACATTGAAAGCTATAATAATTATTCTTGAAATAAGTACATATGTTGATTTATCGTATTTTACATTGGAAAAAAATAAGTTCTACCATCGTTCAATAACTTATAAAGACAAACACAAAAATCTAAGAAAAATCTAAAAGATATTGGAAAATAAATATTCCAATTGGATTCTAAAAATAGCATTACAATTCTCATTCCAATTGGATTTGGATTTTTCCAATTGGAATTTTTTTTCCAGTTGGACTCGCCAACTGGAAATCATACTTCCAATTGGAAATTGGGATTCAATTTATCCAATTGTGTGTGTGAAACTTTCAAAGTTAAGAAGGGGCAATATTCCAGCCAAATACATTACAGGGTTATATAACTTGTAATTTTATTTATTCTGTTGTACATTTGATAGCAAACAGGTATTCCAAGTTTGAAAGTGATAGCTTTGACAGTTTGCATGTAAGTGACCCAAACGTAAAACTTAAACAAGAGGGCCATGATGGCACTATATCACCTGACTACCTTGGCTATAAAACAAGGGGTCATGATTCTAAAATAATTCGTAGAGGTCCACAACACAATGTTAAGTAACATTCCCAATACTTATTCTCTGCCTGTTGGCCTTTTCCCTATATAAGCCTATATGAAAACAAGTGACCCCCCCCCACACACACACACACCCAGGGAGGGTTAATATTGACCAGGGGGTCATGATTTGAACAATCTTAGTAGAGGTCCACTAGGCATTTCTACATACCAAATATCTAACCTCTAGACCTTGTGGTTTCAGAGAAGAAGAATTTTTAAGTTTTTCCTATTTGTTGCCATAGCAACGAGAGTTCTGCATGGAATAGAATTCTTTGAACAACTTTGATAAAGCTTCATGCAAGGAACATTCCTGCAAAGTTTCATCAACATTGGCCCAGTGGTTTCAGAGGAGATGTCGTTTGAAGGAAATGGTTGACGGACATGCGACGGACCCCGGACGGTAAGTGATCCTAATTCCCTAAAAATCAGCAAAAATGACAAAGTCCAAAAATACTAAAAATTCATGTTTTTTACCCAAAAAAACAGGTCAGACTCAGCATGATGCAATGTGAAGAAGGGTATTAGATGAACACGTTTCCCAAGTTTCAAAGTGATAGCTTTGACAGTTTCCATATAAGTGACCTAAACGCAAAACTTAACCAACGAAGACAACAATCAATTGACGGACAATAGTTCGTCATTTTTTTCAGAAATCAGTCGAGCAAAAAATAAAAAGTATGGCCACTATGTTTTTGGTATATTTTGTATTTAAAAACTGATGTTCCATACCACTTGTCCCTGAAAAGAATTATCATGAAACATTTTCTGTACTTTATATCGTCGCACAGTTTGTCATATGCTGATTTAATCATTTTATAATGATTTATGCAAATAAAGAATATTGTACTGTTTTACTGGTTTCTGCATTTCCATGATTTCATTCAATTATAAACACCCTTTGGCATATGAGTAATTTTTTCAGTAACACAAACTTAAGTAGCAAATAATTTTTTTTCTTCTATTAAGTAAATTGTTTAGAAAACAAACAAATAATACATAATTACAACAGCCACTTGATTGGGATCTATCTCAAAACATTAAACAATAGAGATATTACTGTAATATGTTCTTTAATATTTTTTACACTTGTCAGCATTAATAAAACTTCATATTTCAAATTTTGTTAAGTAAGACTTAGCCTTTCCATAAGTCAACTGGTATATTAAACTATTCATTAGTTACTTGGCCGTCTACTTACACGTTAGTGCGTTATAACACCAAATAAAGAAACCACGAGGCACTTGTAAACGCCAGACGAAGATGTCAATTTGTGAAAAAGACACAGAAGCATAGAAAGAAAGAAAGAAAAAAAAAAAAGAAAAAAAAAAGTGAATAAAAGATACTCCATTAAATTTGAGAAGAACTGTCGCTATATACTTCTTCATACAAAACTAGTAGAACATATATATAGCTTTTACTGTGATATAATATAATAGTCTGTGATAGGTTGATCAATAGTCTCTTATAATTCTTATATATGAATGGCTATGTACAATTTAATAGATAAAATGTATTTTAACATGATTTTATATACTGAATGTTGTACATGGAAGAGACATAAATAAATAAATAAAATATACAAACTGTCTAGCGCTCTAGACCCTGAAGATTATGATTTAATGTGTAAATGTTACAGACGCTTTCATGTGTTGCAAATCGGATTCAGTCATAGTTTTTGCATAATTACTGACGTTTGCAAGATTCCAACTAGGTGATAAACACTCCCTAAATAGAAACTTACGACTTTTAATTGAACATGAAATAAACAATTTACAAAATAGAAATAAACTCATATGGGAATAAATGTCAAAACACTGAATATCAAGATAAACAAATTACGCATCAACAGATATAATAGCACACGTTTATGATATATTTTCACACTGTAAAGATTTCAAACATCAGGTTTTTCCTAATTTTTACATTGTATATCTGTCACTTTAGTAAAACTCGCTTTCAACGAACTCCTCTGGACCATGGAAAATTGTTTGCTATATACGATGTTTGCTGTATCCATCATAGCTTAACCAGCTTTTTTAAAGAAATGCAGACTATGAATTTACCTGCAGAAAATGAATTGTTTTGTAACCTGTCAAATTTCTTACTAGTCATAGTTGGTAATACGGCTTGAAACGTTTGAACAAGGAAGCAGCCATGGAGGTATAAAAACTGCTTACAAGGATTGTTCATATCAGACCTATTTGACTAAAAGGATTAAATCTTCTTTTTTGCAAAACACGTAAAATTCAAATTTGTGTACAAGGATATCTTATTGACCACATGTATTTGCAAAACATTGAAGATGAAGTGAATATCAATTTTATTCCAGATATGTATGAACAAGAAATGCATAATTTTCTTGAAATTTGCGTACTTTTGCCTACATCACCTTCCCAAAATAGAATGTGTCATTATTATTTAAACCTAAATGCACAACTCCTGCAATATCTTCATTTTTTGCATCTATGCTAATTTGGTTTTAAAGTAATATCGAATTAAAGTGGAATTATGCACATTTTTTTCAAGTAAAAATCCAGCTGAAATACGTGTGTGTACAAAGAGTAGAGGAACAATAGCTTTAAACCCAATACACCAAACTCTTCCTGCTACCAGTACGAAATAATAACTTTCCAAATATAACTTTTCCTATTTTGACTGGGAGAGTCAATTTAAGAAATAAACAACTGCATGCAGGAGATGCTTCCCTTCCACTGCCGAAATATCTACTGGCAACAACACTAATAACACAAACCAAACTGTCAAGAAAGGAATTATTTTATTAGTCCAATTTCTTATTTCTAAAGCACTAACTTTAAATACTAATACTAAAACCAGTACTGGTGTCATATGAGGAAGTACGGTCGTGACCCCAGTTGGGCTCGAACCCGCAACCTCCGGGATGAGCGGCCGACACCTTAACCTCTACACCACCCCTCTTCTTATGGTTCAATGATTTAGTTTTGTACCTGAAAAGTTTTCATGCCAGTGTCTCTATTGGAGATAAGAAACAATTTGAAAATTGTTCATAGTTTAAGTTCATAATGATCACAGTGATACATATATGTTTTCGTATTTGTAAAGGGAAGTAACTCAAATTACAATAAAAACTGACATACTATGCAAACATACTTATAAGTCTTTGAAATGGAAATCAAGAGAGTCACACACAAGACAAATATATAATATTTTATCAAAAACACTTAATAAATCTTTGAAAATCCACTGCTAGTTTGAAATATCATTTGTTTTCGGTAATCTTATTTGTTTTCGGCGGTTTCTGGTAAAATTTTGTTTATTCAGTATTTCCCGGGAATAGATGTCGGCTCAGGGATAAGACGTTTGACATGCTAATGATAAGTAAACTTAAATTTGCATAATTAAGTGCAACACATAGACTGTGTATAGAACTGACACTGTGAATAAAAAAAGTGTTACTTGTTTATTCATTGTACCGTTAAAATTATAAACAAGACTCACAGATCTGTCCTGTCATTTACAAAATCACGATTACTTCCAATGAAAATAATCATAATTAATCGATTACTTACAAATTATGCAGTAATCATTAAGTAATCAGTTACTGAAAAAAAGCAAAATAATCATAATTATAATCGATTACTCTTTCAAGTAATCGTCCCCATGTCTGCCACACAATATAAACACAAGGAATGCAATGCATTCTGTACCCCACCCACTTCTCAGATACAAGAATATTTTTTGTAACCATCCCCAGAAATATCTTCAGATTTATCGGCTTATCGGCGAAATTGTCTCCCTTGAAAGCAGCTTATCGGGTTAATCGATTAAGCGTTATCGGTCATTGTATACACATTGAAATATATAGGAGTACAATCTTTAACTCATCAAAAAGAAATAAAATAACAATCCAATCTGACAATATTTATTAAGTTAGGCCACACCAAATTAATTATAATGTGATACAATTTACACATACATACTTCATTTAAGCATTGCTATAAAATACCGAAGCTCCAGAATATATGCCCAAAATAATGCAGATAATGTTAATATTATATGTATGCATAATGAAACACAGACATGTATTTTTGTTTTCATGTGTGATTCAGCTGTTTTCAACTGGTTATAGTCGTTTGACCTTCGCTATATGTTTCTTTTCGTTAATATTTTGTGAAGGATGTTGCCGAACGTCAAAGCACTTTCAAATTAAGGCATATGTCAAATTGGGACGATCCAAATAAGAGAGCGGATTGTTGTATATAATTTCAGCGGGACTGCATATGCAATTATCAATATTTTTCGAAAATTTAAGATATCAAGAATTAGTATATTTCGAAAACTACTGCATGCAGCCGCTATTCTCACAATCTCACAGTATTCAGCTATACAACATGGTTATAACGATGGCGATGCTAAACTAACTTACTGCCATTAATTTTGAACATTTTATTGACTTAGTACATGATATTATTATTTACAAATATGATAAAACATTGTCCATACATTGACATTAGATCAAATAGAAAGCCAGCAGCTTCCTATGTTGGTACTTAGATAGATGTACTTTACTTTCCTTCTGCCAAGTTAATGCAGCCGAAACCTATTTTACAGCGAAACGTCATGGTTCTAATCCCGTTACCACACAAAGTTTGTTACCGTGGAATGTGGCTGAAACGGAATATTGCCACTGTGTTAGTAGGGGCTATTGTGGGCACGATACTCTATGGACACATCAAGGTATCTTTCCGTGGTAAGTGAAGCTTGCGTGAGTTTCGTTTGTACTATTTATGCTGGTTCGAATAGGATTTTAATTCCGATTATACAAGAAACGCAAAGCTTATGATTTAATAAGTCTCAGAATGGTATGACCAGTAACATATAAAATTATAGATTAAAAAATTATTTTACAATAAATGATAATGTAAAATAAAGATATGTAAAATGCACTTAAAATTTGACAGTATTTCTTTTTATTATTTTATGTCTTAGTTATCAGGTGTAGCCATCACAGAACTCACCATGCCTTCTTTTTTAATAAAAAATTTCAATATCTAAAGAAAAAACATATTTTCCTACTTGGACGAATACTTTTCAGTTTGGCCCCAGTCCTGTTATATGCAACATATTGTATGAATATTGAATGGTTCTTTTTTTACGTTTTGCAGTTTCTCAAGCCAGAGATACTAGTGTACTACACGAGCAACATTTACGACTGATGCAACTGGGGAACACGTCTGCTCGTGAATCTTTTATCAAGAAGGTACCAACTTTTTCATCCGTTTAGGTTTACCTTTAAGTTTTAAAACAAGACAGGCTAGAACAGTAAATAAAATGTACATTGCTTTATTCAAATTTCAGAAACTAACATGCATTACAATTTCGTATCAATAGACTGCCTCATATTTTCAAGGCTTGCTGAACGGAAGGAATATGTATTTGATGAACGTTTGATATAGATAAAAATAAAAAGCAACAAACATGTCTGTAATACCTTTTATTGTCATCACTTACGCAGCCAATGCGTTAATCGTCTACTTGATTTCAATTCCTACAAAAATAAAGAAATCACAAAACAAATTTATTGAGTTAAGTAGATCTGATAAGGCACATACAATGTACTAGTACACTTTTACATCACATACTCTTAATTTAGAAAGCTATATTGAATTTTCCTTTCCCATCAGCGTTCTTTGAGCGATATACCGGACAAAATAAGCCATGTAAGCAGACTCCGCAGCTACCCAACAGACGGTTACGAAAGAGCAAACATTCTAAGGGAGGCATGCCGAAACACCCCTTCCCAAAGCGGCACTGGCGGCAATAGGGTCCGTGTGAGTTACGATATGAAACATGAAGCGATGTATTGTCCTTTATGTAAACTAGCGTCAACATTCTGGACACGAGTTTTTGTAATGTTAAACGGTAACAGACAGGGGAATGTTATAAGTCATCCATATGAAGTTCCAATTTCCAGAGCCCCACCCAGCAATTTGTATTTTGATACTTTAACGCAACAGATTGCAAGTACGCACGTTTCCAGTAATACTTTCAGGTTTTTATTTGTAAGAAATCCATACAGACTTTTATTTTCAGCGTTTGTAGATAAAATTGTCGGACCTAATCCGTTATTTTGGAAAGCGTTTGGGCAATCAATAAAAACAAGAATCAGTGGTAACGGAGCACACTCATGTGGTGATGACGTCACATTTGAACAGTTTTTGCGTAATGTCATTAGTGATTATAAGATTAAACATTCATTGAACTGTCATGTTGCAAAATATGATGCATGCCAGCCTTGCAAGATGAATTACACATTTGTTGCAAAAATGGAGACTTTTAAGGCAGACACGTTTCATATATTATCCAAATTAAACCAGACTCAGACCTTAGAAGTCTTTGAAGATGAGTTCAGTGCTTTGCATGCAGACGACGCTATCGAAGATTCGACTTCCGGTCCCTATTCTTGGAAGGAAGAAATACTGAAATGTATTCCTTGGCATAAAGCCCTTCAAAGAATCTGGAGAAAATTACAAATCAGGGGAGTGATTGGAATGGAAGCTTTTCCTCTCAGTAATGAAGAGGCAGACACTATTACTAAGGATAACTTTATTAATATTTTAAAGAATTTAAGGATGAAAACGAGTTCTAGTGAGCGCAGCTGGCAAAAAGAAGAAGCTTTTAAAGAAGCATACAGAGGCGTGCCCAGTGACATTTTAGATGACATTAGGAAAATATATGCAAGCGAGTTTTACCTATTTAAGTATAATGATTCCCCGGATGAAATATTTCATAAAAATATGCCGTTTCCTAGTTACAGCTTTATGAAATACGATAATGTCAAGCAAAATATCACGAACAGGTTGTAAATAGTGCCCGTTTTTAGTTCCGCTACAAAGCGTGGATTTATTGTGCTATGTCTTCCGTTACGTTATTAGTCAGTTTGAAGTAATCTGAATTACATTAAGTAATAATCTAGCGTGTGTGGTTTTTTTTAATCAGAATTGCATTTGTTTTCAAATTCAGTACGATTTCATTACATCTTTCCAGCAAGTTTTGATTTGATTACTTCTGGAATTTGTGCAACAACAAAGACTGGAGATTGTCTTTTTAAAGTTTGTCAACGAAACATTGTTATTCATTGCATAGTACCCTTACCAATTCGACGAAACAAACGTCCCGCAATTTATTTTTCTATATAACTGATTACTTTTATGTGTTTCACTTTGTAATCACAAACAGCTGTGTCCTTTCTGTTTTCTAATCTGTCGGATTACGGAAGTGTAAACAGATTTCTGCAAAAATGTATTCTTTCAAACGTTGCCTTTATCTCGTATAGAAATTCGACGTCAGTGGGGCGCATTTCAGACGGGAGTCAGAAGCAAGAAGTCCAACTATATAAACTTTTTATTTGTTCATAGTTTTTGAGTATTTTTGTGTTTTGTTTTGTATTCTAGCCATTATGATCGCTTTATGTCAATAGTTAATCGTTATGCACTGGCAACAGTTTCTTAACCGATGCGCGAGTTTCAGCCAAACTACAGAAAAATGTTCCGTGAAGAATCAGAGTCTCCATTATTTGCACCAAAAACATGGACTGTAACTGGCAGTGCTCAAATCGTTCCGCTTCACTTCACAGAATACAACAAGAGCTAATATAAATACCTGTCAACGACATAATATTATTTTCCAATTTTAACTTGTGGCCATCTTTTTTAACCAAGCTTCACAGAACTGTTCAGTGGATGTTTATTATACAATTATTGACTCGCGGGTATGATGTAATTTTTACCAGAAGGGGAGAAAAGGCGATACATAGGGATCGCTTTGTCCGTCCGTCCGTTGGTCCGTCCGTCCGTCACACAAACTTAACGTTGGCCATAACTTTGCCATTTCTTAAGATTTCTTCATTAAACTTTACAATTGTATTGCTTATGACAAAAGGGTCATGATGCCGCCAAATTTTGTAGGTCAAGGTCATATTTGACAGAGTTATGCCCCTTTTTGTTCTTAGATTTTGTCACAAAATTATTGGTTATTCTGACAAAGCGTAAGAGGGCGACACAAGTGTTCTACTGACCACCCATCTAGTTATCTTTTCTGGTGAATATCACATCATATTCAATGACTGTTTTATTACATGTAAAATGCGTATTACTTCTAAAATCACTCAAACTGTTACAGGCTGATGCTCATAATGACCGTCAATCTAACAGTATAAAATCTTTTTGAGGAACATTTTTGCCTTGACCACTGAAGGAACGTTCGTATATAATTAAGTTATACTCTAATTCAATCTTAGTCATTTTTGGATCGATTGGATTTATTCAATCGTATCCAAAGTTACAGAGTATTTCAGACCCTTACGGCCGAACTCTTAACACAATTTTTTGTCGAATACGACCGAAAAGTAGTTCTATGTATTCAATGAAATAAAAAGAATTGTAATGCATTACCTTGTATTCTGTTTTCATTATGATATATTGATGAATAAATGTAAAACATTAAAAATTACTAAGAATCAACGAGGTATTCGTTCTGTATATAGAACTAGTTTCCTACGCGGTTTTGATCGGAACAGTTTTCTAAGTCAGACCGGAGACACTAAAAGACACCTAGTCAGGCCGAATAATGTGTCTTATATCCGATGTTGTGTTTGTGATCATAAACTATCGGAACATCGTAATACGTTATCGAACCACTAGGTACTCTTGAATTTTAAATTACGAAACTCGGAATTCAACATAAAAAACAACGATTTTTTTGTAACTTGCCAACGCCTTTATCATCAAAAGTGCTGGCCTGACTAGTTGTCATTTAGTGTCTCTAAAGATTTTCCGAAAAACTAGTCTAAAATACGCCTTCATGCGTTAAGGTATAAAACTGAAACTTATCAGCAAATTAACTCTACAGAGGCACTTGTAGATGTCTTTTTGAAATATGACAACATATTTTTATGCTTTAAACACGTTGTAATTGTTGTATTTTATGTAAATGCGTGGTTCGAAAATGGTACGAAAATGTCCGCATTTCGTCGAAGTCGATTCCTACCTGAGTACGAATAACTGTAAGAAATCACATAGATCTACATGTCTTAACTACGATTTTTAAATATAGACAAAGGGAAAATCAAATTCATTTCTCTGGATTATGCTGTCATTTACAAAGAACAAATATTAACTCAATATAAATTGTAACAAAAACTTTCAAACTTTACCAAAGTAGGAAAATGAATTAATATAAGTTTTCTTTGAAAGCTTATTTTCAGACTCCAGTTATATTGTTACACCTTTGTACTATGTATGTATATATACTATGTATTTTCGAGAATAAATATTGTTTAAACTAAACTTTACCACGATTCTTTTGCTACACTAAATTTTGGTGTTTGCATTCATACATACATTAATTATAAAGGAACATAATAATCATCACCATTATTACTTGTTACGAAATACTGCTAGAGTCTAGTATATGTTAAATATGAAAGATAATAGCCTGCTATTAAAACATTCAGTTGTTGTTTTATACAAGTTATGAAAATTTAAAACAGTATGGTAGAAAGGCTGGTAATGACTAGGTGTGCGCAATAGACCCGGTATATTGCAATTCGCAGTATTTTGGAACCACTCACGGGGATAGTTAATGTAAGCTGCAAGTACTTGTTCTACAATAAGTATATACTGAATCAATTTATAACAAAAGATTGATTTATCAATTTTTAGCTTTTCTTTGAAAAACAGAAGAGCCATTGTCATAACCTTCTTGACGTCAGTCGGCACTGTCGTCTTGATTCTGATTAAGCTTTCTTAAAATCCACTTTCTCGGTAACCATTAAAGCCTTGAAACTTCAGACAATTGCTTGGCATCAAACAATGGCATCTGTTGCCGAGTGGTTGAGGTCATTGACTGATGTTTACTTGTCCCTCATCGCTGTAGGTTCGTGCCCTACTTGGGTCGAATTCTTTTATGTCTGGGAGCTATCTAGGTTCTACCCAGGTGCCCGCTCGTGAATGAAATAATGCCGGAATTGGCACCCAGGGTCTTCCTCCTCCATGAAAGCTGGACGTTGCAATATGACCTTAGCTGTTGAGTGCGACGTTATATCCGAATCAATGAATTGGCACAATACAATCAACCCTATGGGCATATCCCATAACTTTTGAATGGCATTAAAAGTTGTTCAAACTATGAATTTTCAGTTCAGTTTTGTCAAAATCCATTTCTCAGTTACCATTCACAGCTTAATACTCCATAGGGTAGTTGAACATAGTCACTGAATGCAAAATGTAAGCACATGGGTTCCTATCTCAAAAGTAAAGTTTACACAAATGGTTAAGGTAAAAATTTGTGGACAGTTGTGTCTCCAGTTTATAACTTTACTCGTGCAAGGGTGTCCTGATATTTACACATGTGATGTGTACAATCTGTGTTGTCCTGATATTTACACATGTATGTGTGCAGACTGTGTTGTTCAGAGACAATCGATCCTCCAGCACTTTCAGTCCTTTGATTTTATTACAAAACGCTGATAAATTAATATGTTTAGCATTTGATTTTGCAGATTAAACTTATCAGAGACACTTTATTTGCACCGAAAACATGGACTGTAACTCGAAGCTACGACTGCAAGGCGTCGCCGTCTTTTTTAAATATATTACATTTTGTTTCTTTTTAACGTTGCTTTATGATTATATATTATTGGGACACCAGGGCATGACAATGGTGCTACTAAAACTGTCATAGCTAACGTACGAAATAATATTTTTCTATTGGACATTTTATTGATATCCAGTCAATCGAAAATATTGTCTATGTGTCTCTTTTATCAAAACATATTTTCCGAAAATCTGTTATTCTGTTTAGTTATACTCTAATGCAATCTATTACAAAACCCTGATAAAATATGTATAGCAAATGTCGTGCAAATATTATCATATACAATAATTGAATAGTGGGTCAGGATGTAATATTCATCAGAAAAGGGCAATAATGAGCGTGGCGGTAGTATTTCATTGATATGGTGAATAAAACAAAGAACTGATTGGAATGATTGCCAAGTATTGTACTTCGTCATTTAGCAAAATTTAAATTTTAACTATATGATATTCATAACAAAACACCATTATGTAGTATTTTCATAATTATGTTGCCATGACATCCGTAATTGTGGAATTATAGTGTATGAAACGTAACATTTCACCTTAAAGAGATTCCGATCATTACACGCCGCCAGGAGGCGGTGTGTATATTGGAATGCAGTAAGTAAAATTTCCATGGGGTGACGTAACTACTTTTAGACTGTAGACTGATTTCACAGTGTGTTCTTTCGTAACAAGCGGTCTTTTGATTTGAGATCGCGAACCAGTCTAAATTTTACGGAAATAGCCGATTTTAAACGAATGACTACCAACAGATATTTAAATATACTTTACGAAACGTTCAAGCTTATGATGTGTCCACTTCTTATTTAAAGTGTCTGGGAAGTTAAATTAGTTTGTTTACATAAATTTGTACCGCCATTCTGAAACAAACGTCTGTCATGGTAAATAACGAAGTTATACGCACTGAAACTCAATGCCTTCATAGCGCAGTGCTATGTACCCCCGCTTGGCACGCGGGAGAACTTTTATATAGGTTGGAACAAATTAATTTATATCTTGGAAATAATTTTTCTTTCGTACAAGAATAATATAAATTGAAGCAAACTTATATGTTAGAATTCTAGCTTAGGAAAACAAAAAAAAATTATTATTATTTCAATGATTTGATAATTCAATAATGTGACAGCAGCCAATTTCCACACAGAGGAAACAATGCCTATAGACTTGACGTAGAATCATCTTTTTTAGCATTAAACATTAAACATTAACAAATGGTCAGCCATATACAAAATTAGAGTGCAAAAAGATTAGGTTTGGTTAATCACCATACATTAAATCCAACATTACTAATTATCGCAACCCCCACTCCATTTGGCGGCGTTCAAACAGTTGACTTGTTAGAGAAATTGGAGTTACTTTTGAGATAAAAGAATGTAATAAATTTCTTATAATTGTCACTATAGAAATCATATCTCACATTTCATGAATTAGATCTGAAAATAAAATTCCCTGCTCAGTTTTGCTGTATTTTATTAAGTAAAAAATAAATATAAGACACATATTATACCCCCACTATACTTGCTACGGTTTTCTTCAAGAGATCACAGATATCCAATAAGAAATACGAAAATAGACTATACATGTATATTGATGGTCATCATAAGGCTTTGTCTCACATTTTTTCCAATAATTGTTGACATTTGTTTTATGATCCCAGATAATAAAAGAGTTGGGTGTACTGTAAAAAGCGCTACGTCTTCGTAAATACATTACATAACTTATCCAAATTATGAAAGGTTGCTCTTTGTATTTATTTATTAATTTCAATTTTACCTTTATGACACTAAGACAGAGTTCGCACACAATGGCTCAATTATTATACATTACCATTAAAAATAATGTTATAGTATGGCGATTATCTATAACGTTATATAGTCTGACAATTCCACGTTCGTATTAACTTCTTACAGTATTACAGTATCGCTATCATATTTTTAAGTACTTTTATCAACTACAAACTATATATATTCATCTTCTGCATTTTATATGCGTTCCGCAGGCGAAATTTTCTTAACGTCGTGTTCAGACCTCCTCTTTGCGGGTTGGACCTGCCCGTGATCCAGATCGTTTAATTCTCGCGTAGGCTAATATCAACCTAAAGTAATTTGAAAGAAATCAATATCAAGGTATGCATTATTTAAATGTATGATACTGTTGCATTACGCTTGCGTCAGTTTATATTTGTACCAGTGTGGTTTCATGCAAAAGGTGATGTTTTCACCCACAGGAGTAAAGAACAAACCTTTGACCCCATAATATTTTATTTTGTTGTTCATAGCTCTTTACCATAGACAATGTTCCCAACACACGCTTTATGAGAACAAGCAGATTGCTGCGAAAAACTCTTCCATTTCTTTCAAATTTGAGTAACGTCAAACAAATTTCGATGAATTTAAGAGGGAAATGATAGAGCTTTACGAACAAGTTGACTTCAATGGAAAATTCCAAGCCGTTTTCATTCTACAAGTGAAAATGCCAACGCTGATATAGCGATTTTCACTCAACCCAGAAAAATGTCACACATTTTCTGACGGTGAGTTTAGCTTAATACTCGACTAATATTGCGGTACTGCGAAAGGAAACCATCAAAACATGAAATATATATATACACACTACCACGTACGAAGTATTGAATGTTAATTAAAACGGTGCTCGAATTAAATGACATGTATTGGCCAGATATACAATTCAAGTTTGTTGTAAGATAGATCCCTTACATAGTCTAACCAAAGAAGAACACCTGTCGTACGGCAATACGCGGCACTGTATTGGTGATGACGTAACGTCAAAAGTTCCGTCTCACATCGACGTTAAAATTGCAACGTTTTATGCAGATATGTGTTCTGTTACCTATTTTATTGTTGTATTTAAAATGGTGGAAGCTAAATAATGTTTATGACATGAGTCAACGTAAGTTTAGTTCGATTAAGACAAAAAAGAATCGCCCTCGAACATTCGCTCCTGTTACATTTGTATAAGCACGATCTCGAAAGTGAGGCAGTCTGTTTCTATTAGGTGGACTGAGGCACCAACTTACCAAGAATACACTTGTGCTCCGGACATGTGGTACTTACGTTTAAACTGACATGTCCTAACATGGTACTTTCGTTTAAACCGACATGTTAAGTTTGAAACAGTATTAGGACATGTCAGTTTAAACGAAAGTACCACCTTCAGCGTTTAATAAATTTATTAAATACCGCGGTACGGGTGAAACCATACCGATACGGTATCGCGGCACTTATACCTGTATGCTCGTTACGTTCCACTGAATTTTTGGTCTTTCATATCGAAGCTATTGATTTTTGCATGAGCGTGACTTGAGGGTGGATTAAATATACACTGTTTATAGTTGGGAAGTAAGGTGGATATACAGTGTATGGACATGTTAGTTTAAACGTAAGTACCATCTTCAGCGTTTAAGAAATCTCGTAATGAAATTATAGAAATTTAGATCATTTATTGTAACATTACTGTAAAGTTTTGTACATTTATAAAACCGTACAACTTAACAAATATAAGGTTTTGTGTCATGGCATGGGTCAATGATTTACAATTAATATGAATGTTTCACCACAGGAAGTTGATATATAGTGTGGTTTAACATATTGTTTAACAGGTATGCGATTTGTATCAAGCAAAAGAAAATACCGAACTGTTATAGGAACAAGTAATACAAAGATTAAGCGCTTTTCACTTTTGCAATATTGGTATACATTTGTATGTTTATATTTGACTTAATTATACTTATAAGAAGAAAAAGAGGTACCATAGCGCTGTACTTATTTGCTTTTTAGCAGGCTCTGCAGTACTTTAAGACTGGCAGCTAAAAACGCAGACGAAGGCAGTAAATGTCAGGTAGAAGTACCAGCAGACGACATGTTTTTGTCAAAGATTAAGTAGCGGAACAGAGTAATCTTGCGTGTTAGCAATATGTCGAATGTCAACATAACCAAATCTGTGAATTCACAATGACATAGGTTAATTCTACTATTAAGGTAGCGCTCGCATGTCTTTTGTGTGTATATGTGTGAGTGGATTTTGTTGTTCTTTTTATTACTTCCACGAAAAACTTTAGGGGTTGTCTTGTAGCAAATCTCCGATTTTTTAATGGTTTTGTAAACAAACACTATTACCACAAGAATTTGCTAAGAGTGCAAACTATGTTTTAGTTCCTTTATTTCCACGTGTACGGTAGTCTTTCCTCGTGAACGAGCAATATTATATTTCAAAAATTATCCATAAATGTATCCGTTTTTCATTATAATATTCTACATTGTACTTCCTATTTTTTCTTGACACGAATTACTAGTGTAAGTACCTTCCACTGTTGTGAAATCCCAATCAATTGAAAGACAGTTGATATTAAAGGAAAAGAATGGGAAAAAGGCATGCAAGTCCATCCCCTGAGGGAAATGAAGCGTCACCTTAAAGTAAATTTCGGTTCCCCAAATTAGAATTAAACGTGCCTCGTGACATACGTTACAGCTGAAGTGTTGAAGATACTCCGGTAGGAAAAAGCGGTCGGATACAACAGTTGAACTTAATGATACTTAACTTTCAATTACCAGTTAACAAATCAGCAATTATTAAGTTTACATAAAATGAATGTGTGCATGTTTTCTCTAAATGAATGTATTTATGCATAATTGGGTGCTATATATATAGGAATTATGAAGTTATGTATGTCTTCCAACATGAATAATGGTGATGGTAACTGATCCAACAACTCACTTTCGTAGAGAATTATGTAAAGGGTCCGACCCTTACCTAGTATGTTAAAGTCGTCCATCCATTGGGTATCGGCCAACTATTATTTCAATCATATATTCTAATCAGAAACTCAAGCATTTCCGAAGCGCATCCTGTGGAAAACACTAGTTTGCCTTTGAACTTTTTCTTTGACTTGACTGAATATAAGCTGCTTTGTGTTTCAGATGTCATCAATTCCTACTGTACCAGAGTTTTATGCCGGGCGTGGCGTATTCGTCACAGGAGCGACAGGATTTCTTGGCAAAGTATTAGTGGAGAAACTGCTCAGATCTTGCCCTGAAATCAAAGGTATCTACCTGCTGATTCGACCAAAAAGAGGCAAGAACACGCAGGAAAGACTGGATGAAATATTTGAATCTGGGGTAATTCTTCTCCGCTATTCGTACATAACGGCTATCATGTCATTATTTAGAAATGAATCTATTTCCAAGCTACGCGTTTTGTTTTGCATTTTGTATAAACTTCTTTATGCTTTAGTATTCGTACCTTTAAACTATTTTAAAACAACATAAATGCCGTTTTCAGTTGTTTGATGAGGTACGAAAACAAGATCCAGAGTTCAAGACAAAATGTTTTGCAATAGAAGGAGATATTGTCAAGGATGGTCTTGGAATTGACCAATCAGAGGTCGACATTCTGACAAGAGAGGTTTCTGTTGTGTTCCACTCGGCTGCAACAGTCAAATTTGATGAAGAGATGAAGTAAGTACATGTTTTTGACATGGTCGAAACAGGACAGTTACACATACAGGGCTTGATACGTGAAAACATTGAATAAAACTGACAAAGAAACAATAATGAAATATATTTATAAATTAGCAACGTTTGGTACGCTATATACGAGATGGAATATAGAGCGATGTTTAAAAACATGTGAGGTTTTGTTACAATGAGTAAGTTTAGTCAATAGACATTTCCCGTTTATTTATACTTTAGACTTCTAAATTGTTAACTATGATAACTTCAAACGTTCTAGGTTATCAGTTGAGATGAATGTGGTTGGAGTACAACGGATGCTGGAACTGGCCAGGAAACTACCAGACCTTGTTTCTTTTGTACATATCTCAACTGCGTATGCAAATTGTAATCTAATGGAGGTCAAAGAGGAAATCTATCCACCACCGCTACACCCTGAACAGCTCCTCAGTGCAGTAGGGTGAGTATAATAAGTTAATTTTGTCACTCAGGCTCACCCTCATTTAGCCACCGTTACTTCCTAAACAGCTCCCCATTGCAGTAGGGTGAGAAAATGTGCTAGAGCGTAAATGATCAACATGGAGTGTTCCATATGATTATGCGCTTTGTGAAAGTGTATATATCATATGAATTTGAAAAATGTTAAGTAACCATCCATTCGAAGACCCTGTCTGAACATGCACACATGAAAATAAATATTAGGTATCCCTAAAAATAATATTTTAATATGTTTTACACAGGTGGATGGATGCAGAGACCCTTGACATACTTACCCCAAAGATGATTGGAAGCCGGCCTAACACCTACACGTATACAAAATCAATAGCTGAGTGCCTGGTGAAAGAAAATGCGGGTTCGTTGCCGATTGCTATCTTTAGACCATCTATTGTAGGGGCAACATTGCATGAACCAGTTAGTGTAAGTACATTGTATTTCAAAATCAACGTTCTGCAACTAGTAATTCTAGCTCTTTTTTTGAGAACATGTAAGTGTGGCACGTTTTCTGATTTTCAGTTTCCGTTATATAACAACTGTTTTTGCAAATTTCACCTTTATCATGTATGCGTATATATGCTTACATATAGTTCGTCACTGCATGAATACGTGGTGGTGTACCTATTTGAAAGGCTGTAATTTGAAGGATGAATGCATGGCATCAAACACAAATAAATTGAAGCGTCATTTACTAGTAATCGATCTTACGCGTGCACGTGGAATCGTCACAAACGGTACATCTACCAAGTACATGGGAGAATTACATTATTTTTCAACACTTTGTACATATATGTAACGTAAAAACTGTTTATAAAATGACTAAAGTCTTACTAGATGGTTTCACTTGTACACAATATAAACAATATGTACTTGACAATGTAAAGAAAGACATACAAGTGCTAAGACGGTATGTAACAGGTAGCTGTTACCTCCATTTACAATAGGTCGTACCTTTATGACAAAGTAGTGCATTGGAAAGAAATTCATGCGCATATCATGATGAAACTGTAACTGAAAGCTACTAGTTTAAAAGCATGAGCTTTATGTACATGTACATTTATGTTTCATAAAGGCAGGTTTTTACAGATATACCTAAATCTCGTGGGCTGTAGTAATTTGCGTTTGCAAGATTTATTTGAATCTCATCGAACTATATACGTATGAATGATTGCGGGCGGTATTTAGGCAGATTTCAAAATGGCATGAGCAATCCTATAGGAAGGTGCTTATTGATAATAATTACCTTCCAAAAACAATATACAAATATGAAAAGAAGTGACATCTTTGAAATACATGTTTCTACATACAATAGTCATTTATGTTTCTAGGGCTGGGTCGACAATCTTAACGGTGTTACAGGGATTTTAGCTGCAGTAAGTTTGCTTTATAATACATCTACAGTATCATCATCGGCATATCGTGCACAAAAGTCACGTGACTTAGCACCAATTTAAGTATATACTAATTTATTTTAGGTCGATTGTGAAACAAGTTATCCAACTTATATTAATCACTCTCGACACCTCATTCCTGATGGTATCCATCGCCGTGAGGGTATGAGAGAAGAGAAGCCAGTTTCCCTTTTAATGCTGAGCGCCAAGCAAAGGAGCTACTGGTACCATTTTTACGTCTTTGGTATGACGCGGCCAGGGAGCGAACCCATGACCTCCCGCACTCGAAGCGGACGCTCCTACCACTAGGCTATCGAGACGGTAGTTAGCACCAGTAGTTATGTAATCACATTTTGATACGTTTTCATATATGAACAGTGATCTCTATGCATGATTCTTTGTCGTTACAGTTGATATTTTAGTTCAAAAGCCATCTTATATAGAATTGGGTTCAATAAAATGCTGTAGTAAGAAAATCTGCTTTTAAGTAGTGGCATATGATTAATGTCACTATGGTTACCGATGTTTCTTGTCGTAAAGCAATATCTTTTTACGTTAGAATATCATTGCTAATCCTAGTCTAAGGGATATCTATGCCCCCATTGAAGATGGAATTGCACATGTCGGTCGGTCCAAACTTTGTCCGATTAATACCAAGATTATTATTTGGCACAGATTCCATAAATTCGGTAGGTTGGTTTGTTGTGACAAGTAGATGACCCCTATATGTTTTGGGGTCAACAGGTCACAGCCGTAGTGACATTAACACAAAATTCTGTCCGATCAATAACTGTAAAACGCTTTGACCTAGTGTCATGGACACCTTTAATATAAAAAAAATTGTCCGACTAATAGCTATAGAACACTTAGGTCTAGTGTCTTCAAACTTTGTAGGCTGGTTGGTCATGACTAGTAGATAACCCTTATTAGTTTTTAAGTCAACAGATCAAAGGTCAGGATGACGCAGACCTTTAACACAAAACATTTGTCCCGATCAGAACGCTTTGTTCTTGTGTCCTCAAAATTGGTTGGTTGTTTGGTCATGGCTACTAAATGACCCCTACTGATTTTAGGGGCAACAGATGAAGGTCATGGTGGCCTTTGTTGCAAATAAATCAAATTGGCTGCCGTCAGGGGGGCATATACATGGTTTACAAACATCTCTTCTTTTAGCAGTGACGTTTTATACTGAAAGTCAGTGTACATGACGTGAAAAGTACGACAGTTTCTCTACAGTCTGCTTTGACTTTTTAACTTGCAGGCTGGCAAAGGTTTACTACGTATTATGAAAGCAAATCATAAGGCCACTGCCGACATTATACCTGTAGATATAGCAACAAACATGATGGTTGCCGTCGGCTGGTATACAGCTACACACAAGTTAGTTCCCTTTGTTGTTTTGTTGTTGTTTTTTTACTTCATTTTGTGTTTGGTATAATACCATAAGAACTTTTAACGTTTAAGCAATTTATCCATCTTAAAAGGCACATGGAATATCTTCCTTAAAAAAAATTCATGGCTATCTATGTGTACTACGTAATGACATTCTGCTATGCTTGCGTACTATTTTCAGTCCAGGTGTTTTAAAAGTGTATAACTGTACGACAGGACAGATTCAGAAACTGACGTGGGGACAGTTTGGTGAGTACATCTGTTCATTGCATGTTTCTTTTAAACCAGCTAGAAGATCTACATAAATTTCAAGTAACCAACCGGCATTTCATGGCAGTAGGTCTAATACTTAGATAACGCTCCAGTATTTGTATTTTTAATCTTTGGTATATTCATTGGCTCAGTTTTATGACATCCTGCATTTGTCAAAATGTTTTGCAATTTTATAATTCACTACAGGACGTACAGAGTCAACAGTATTTACTGAGTAACTTTTTAGATTATATTCATCTAAAAGAAAATATAGAATTACAAAATTACAAAATTTGAGTACGTGTACAGTAACTTGTTTTTTACGCTGAAGAAATCGTTCTGTAATCTTTTAGAGAGGTTGGCCTGTGAGAATTTAATCAAACATCCTCAGGAAAATGTAGCTAGATTACCGTCTACAGGGATAACGACGAGTCAGTAAGTATAGATCTAGACGTTGATGCGTACCTTTGATGAAGTCTCATTTTTAGCCCTTTCTACTTCCGATGCGTTTTTCACTTATTTATTAAGTACATGTACTTGTAAAATATATTGCTTGAGTCTGGTACAGCGGCTAGATTTTATTTTTTTCCGGTTGTAGGCAGGTATTATTTTCAACTTGACTTCCTTACATCTGCACCATTTACTACTTTACCTATTGCGCTGGGTACCAGACTAGACTTACTGTTCACATTTAGGATGAATGTTAATAGCTACTGTGATTGGTGGGTTAAAAGTATGAAACGCCAATTTACTATTTGAACTGGCAACATTGACTTCTGAGGCAGCGAGAGCATGGTATCCACCTGTCAGTTATACAGTGTGATTCTAACTTTAACGTGCAGCGAGTGAATAATCATTGAATATAAACATATATGCATAGACGATCTGAGCAACCGACACAAATAATACTAGTTGTATACGTGTTCAAGCCAATTATTCCAGATATTTTCTTTGACATGTGTTTTACTTTTCTCAACATGTATCTTTTAGTGTCTGATAGGGTCTCTTTTATAAGGAATTTCTTTGTCTGAAGTTTTTGGTTAGATGGAAACTTTTAGTGAATACTGTGTCAGGGGGCAGAGAACAGTACACATAAAATGAATTATGTACTTGACATGACTGAAGAACACATTAGATACAACGGCCGTGTATTTTTTTTAAAAATACTTCCGGTTTAAATTATCTCTTTTTTTTTAAAAGTGTATATCCATTTTGTCAGGATGTGGTTGCTAAAGACGTCTCATTGTCTAAGAATGTAAACTTTGACGTTTGAAGTACATTACTGTTGTTTTATTAGATAAGAAATAATATGGTGTACCGTTAGAGCGGTCGTTATTTCGACCCCCATAGGATTTAGAAGCGGATGTCCCATTTCAGTATCACATTGTCGCTCATACTAATTCAAATGTTTGGGGACAAAACGACTGTCTAAACGGAATAATGAATGTAGCGATACTTTAAAAAATAAAATTAAAATCTTAAAACTAAAAGTTTTTTTCCATGTGCAAAAATGTTTCGAAATAACTTTACAGAGTATGGCACTACCTGAATGTGATATTTGACCACTTGTTGCCAGCATATATGATGGACTTCTTCATGTGGACATTCGGTAAAAAAAGAATGTAAGTGCGATTGTATTTAATATCCTCAAATATCCTCATAAGAAGTGAATATAACTGAACGTGTTCAATACCGTGGTCATTATTCTACGGTCTGCTCCTCCTCCATCTGCGGCGGTGTCGCATTTGCATCAAGTGAACTACTCTCCAGTAAAATATACCGGTATATATTGACTAGTCTGGTGTTTTTAGAAATGATGAATGGATATAAGTGTCGGTCAGCAAGTTCAGACCTATTGCTATAATTAAGTTTACAAGAATCGAATAATAATTATTATGTAACTTACAACGGTTTCTTTATTAACAGGTTTGTGCGAATTTATAGCAAAATACAAAAGGCGGTGGGCTGTTTGGACTTTTTCGCATTAAATAGCTGGACATTCGCGAATGAAAATATGTTCATGTTGGAGAGAGCGTTGTCGACAGAGGACAGGAAGGTAAACCTCATTGCCTTTCATTTCTTTCTTGTTGTATTAGCATTGATAATTATCTTGACTGTTTGATATTATTTTTGTTTTTATTGCTCTCGTCTCTCATCTCAGTCACATTGTTTTTGTGCTCTGCAGTATCTTGCACATATTTTCAAAATAGCTTTTGAATTTTCAGCTCTGCCTAGATAGGTTTTGGTTCTTTCTTCTTGTAGATTATATGTATATTATGTACGGGGGTGCTGTTATAACTCGTTCGAGTTAATAACTTTAAATGTGTACATATGTTTTAGAATTTCAATTTCAACCCCAAGAGAATTCACTGGCCCTCCTACATGGAGGCTTACTGTCTAGGAATAAAGCGTTATGTGCTGAAAGAGGAAATGTCAAAACTACCGGAAACAAGGAAATCCATTAAAAGGTAGATATATTATGAGGTATATTTTCCTGTTTTTCATAAAAATTTGAAAACTACTTTAGCTCACATCAGCATGAAGGTCCGTACGTCCGTCACAATAACTGAACAACGGTTGGTATTGCGATCATAAAAGTTGGTCATGACCGGTGGTTTTCCCCTATCGACTTTTAAGTCTGTATTAAAAAAGGCCACAATCATCTTTAATTAAAGAACAGTTTCTTAACAATAAGTGAGCAACGGTTGGTACCAGGGCCACCAATCTTGATACATCTGTTGTTCATAACCTGGTCCAGTGGATCAAAAACGATTTCCAATTAATATATGAAGAACGGTCGGTTGTGTGATCCTCAAACAGTGTAGACTTGTCAATCACGGACCATTTAATTTTAAGGTCAAAGGTCAATGTCGCGATGGCATTGATTTAACGAATTCATGATTTCCGATCAATAACTGAAGAACTGTTTGGCCTAGAATCCGAAATTCAGAAGGACGGTTGGGTATTGAATTAATGAACCCCTCTTGATTTTAGTGGCGAACTTAACTCTGTGGACTTGAACATTGTGTTTCGTCATATGGAATGTAGTCAAGTTCACTAGGGCATGTTAGCAAAAAATACTGATTTATATCTCCCTTATGAAATCCCCATATTACAATCTTGGAGGGAAGACATCAATTGAAAGTCCATTTTCTAAATAAATTAGAATAGTTCACCTTGTTACAATTCTAATGGTTTTCAATTGTCATTTCAGATCGGAGAGAAACTCCTATATTATTAATTAACCTCTCATCTCTCATTACAGATTACAAAGACTACATCTAGTATTCAACGTACTGGTATTCTTCCTTATTTTGAGACTATGTGCAAAGAGGGTGAGATCGGTCCGGAGTCTATGGAATAAAAGTCTAGTATGGGCAGTGACAATATTTAACAAATTTCCCGGCTTTGCTAAGTCGTCTTAACTTACAGCAATTTAGAGTATCTACATCGTACCAGGAGAAAGTATGGAATGGTTAAAAATTCAAATGATTATGACGCCTCAGTTTGCAACATGCTAATTGATTGAAATGTTTGAAAAAAGGTCGACCGGCGTCGGCAAGAGAGAGCATGTACACGGAAGGGGGGGGGGGGGGATTCAGCTCACTCTCTTAGCTGACTACTGAATTTTTATTTTTATGCATGGACAATAAATAACAATAATGCACCAAAGGTTCGCTTATTTTTACTTTAATGTTTTGAAACAAAACGCAACATTTGTGAAAATTTATAAACGTGTATATACCAGGCGGGATTTTCTGCAGATAAGTAGTATGAAAAGAAAAATCTAAGGCAAGCCTTGGCAATCATTCGGGACCATTTATCATTTCTTAGATATTAATAATGTGACACGTATTACCACCGTCGTCTCAAATCCATCTTTGTAAATTGCTGCATGAGTTACACTGGAAAGAACAATAAGTGGAAATAGTAGATCTAAAGCTTGATTTGCTGTATTGTCATTGTTTAGCTTTTCTAATAAAGTTTCATGCAAAACCTAAAGAGGCACCATCGAAGTTAATACCTGTGTCTGAACTATATAAGACGTCTGGTGAGGTATCAGCATCCTCTAGCTAGAGCTTATGTAATTGATATATAATCTCACTGATGAAATGGTTGCTAATTAAATATATTTTGCCTGTTTTCTCTTTTGTACGTTTTCAAGTGAAAATGCATTTATTTGTTTAAAATCTCAACCGACCACCTTGCTTTTTCTTGGTTCAAAGTACTACGGGAATAACCCTGCGTTTAAAAAAGCACAGTGGTAACTGTATCTCTACTATTGGCCCATGTAGTGCGCCATATTCCTCGCAGTTTACGTTCTGATAAGCTGTTTACGTCAACCAGACATACTATAAAAGAAAATGTTAGAACTGAAAATCATGATGTGCTATACTTGAAGTTAATCAGTACTGTTCTCTAATTTGGAGTTTTCTCTAGTAGGTCTATATTTTCGCGATTTTTTACTTTCTCTATTGTGTCTTGATTTAGTCCTGATAAATGATGACGAATGTGACTCACAAGTACATAATATACAGGAAATGGAATATCATCAACTTCGTTTTTATTGTTATTTTAATAGTATGGTTTCCTATACCAGTAGTCACTCAAGTAAATAACTGTGTTTCTTCGACTGTCAAATGTGGCTGTTTCGTGGAAAACGGAGAAAAAATTATAAACTGCAGGTATAAAAATTTAACAGTTATACCAGCGTTTACAGATACAAACCAAGTGTACAATGAAATTCGATTCACCTCGACAGAAGGGACATGTTTTCCAAACGCTGTGTGCAACAATATCAGACAAATCAACGCTAATGACTTTGCCAATCTCAAAGTGAGAAAACTAGATCTCAGGAATAATCCGCTATCGTACGTGGACAACGGAGCATTTTTAGAGCTAATACCAGAACTGGAATCACTTTTGCTAGAAGGAGATGGTGTATACGAGTTCCCGTACCAGGCCATTGCTCCTCTTGGCCAACATCTCAAGTATTTACATCTAGAACATTTTGGTTCTCGTGCCCTACAGTCGCCGACAGTGTTCCCTTTTCCAAATCTAGTGTCGCTGAGTTTTGAAAATTGGCCGCATTTAGAGTATTTCAATGCTGATATCTTCGATATAACACACAGTTTGAAAGAGGTCAAGCTTACAAGACTGCCAGCACTATTGTCTGTACCGGTTCCACTGATTCAGAAGTTTCCTAGATTAACTAATATAGTTATTACGCAAACGGGTATCAAAACCATTTTCCGGGGAACATTTACCCAATTTTCAATGCTGAATGACATAAAAGTATATAGAAATAGACAGTTAAAACATATAGATATCGCAGCATTTGGAGGCGTTTCAGATTCTGTGACAAGGATCGACATAGATTACAATGCCTTAAACAACATTGAATTTCTACGGAGTGAGAACTGGACAAGTCTGAGATATTTAAACATTGGTTACAACAATCTGAAATCACTTCCAGAAGGAATTTTTAGCAAAGCACCATTGCTATATGAGCTTAACTGTCAAAATATAGGTCTAACTAACATTGATGGAGCAATGTTCTTTGGGCTGTCAAATCTTGGTATACTCGATCTGGCATACAACAAGATAAAAACAATAACAACTGGAGCTTTTCGAAATTTACCAACACTCACTGAACTTCGATTGAATGACCAGAACATACAATATGAACATATAACATTTCAGAAAAATGTGTTTTATGGCATCGGAACAGCAGTGGAAAATCTCAATCTGGCCAACAATAAAGTTGATCTGAATCAGTTTTTCAGTGGTTTAAGCGAGCTCAAAAACTTGAAAATCCTGAACATGCGGAATGTCAGTATAAATAGCATACCTGATAAAACTTTTAGATGTAACACAAAGCTGGAAAATCTGGTACTTTCAAACAACAACATTACTTCGCTTAACCAAAGTACATTTTACGGTCCAAGAAACACGCTACAGACAATAGATCTTCACGGTAACAACATAAAATATATAGATCAATGCACGTTCAGTGATTTACCTATCAAACCAACTCTGATTCTCAGCCCGGGAAACCAACTGTCTTGTACATGTGAACTAGTGTGGTTGTATGACTGGTTTAGAAACCAAAGTAACCAAGAATTTCTCTCAGTAAATATTGGAGAATGTCATTCGCCAAAAAATCTGTCTGGAAAATATTTCAGTGAATTTTCTAAAGCCGACATGTGTCCCGGTGGAGTGATACTTAAGTTGTGTCCAGACCTGTTCGCGACACACTCCAACACACTGCCACGATCTACAATAGGAACACGGTTACTATCTACAACACCTACATCTGGCGCGACAGTGAAGTTATCAAACAACAACACCGCCCATTCTCCTGTGGAATCAGGTCTAATAGTAGGCTAAATTTAGGGCTGTTTACATCCAATGACGCTTTCTTCACTATCTTACATTCTCATTTGTATCCAGTCATCAAGGAACCCCCATCAAGCTACACAATACTTTGTTAAACCGTTTGCTTACGTGAGATATGTATATGATATGACAACATTATATACAGTTTTTATTGAAAATAAATCATGACAAGAGATTCCCTCTGGTTTGGCTTTGCACGAGACAAACGTATTTAGCAATTTATGCCGATACAGGCGCACGTTTCATTATTCAATTTGGTATTTTAGCTCTTACCCTTGTTATATGCCTTTGCGACGTGTGTAGTTCTTGATACGCATTCTTATCCGCGCAGTCATATTATAATTTCACACTGTTCACTATGGTATACATTTTGTGTACCACTGAATTATACTGTCTTGCTTCTGCAATTGTTTATCAAAATGCTACATTCCTTGCTCTAATTATGTCGTGAACGGACTTAGAACGTGAAATTCAAAGGGCACGGTTGCTAGTTGCTTAGGACGTCAGTGGTTGCTAAGGAAGTCACTGGTTGCAAGAGAATCCTGAAGGTTCCTAAGAGCTTGTTGGTATGGTAATCATTGGTTGCTAAGAAAGGCACTTGCTGCTAAGAAAGTAAAAGGTTGAAAATGAAGTCGAGGGGTCACCAGTCCTAGTTGGTGGTTGTTAAGGTTGTCATAGGTTGCCAATGTAGTCCGTGGTTGCTAGTTATGTCGCTTGTTGCTATACGAGCTCATTGGAAACAAGGTGTTTCCTATACTTACCTATATATAGACAAGGGACCCATTGGGTGTGGTCAATTTTGATACCTAGGGCATGATTTAAACAAACTTGGTAGAGGTCCACTAGATACTTATCCTAAAAAGGCGTGTAGTTTGGAGAACAAGATCTGTACTGTAAATGTTATCCTTTATAAATATATGTAGAACAAATGCAATATGCTATACCAATGCTTCCCTGAAAATAAAGGGTTTCGAGATGAAATGCGGAGATTTTAGTTTCTGGAACTCCTGCGACCTTGCCACCCCAAACTTGTCATATGCACAACTACACTTCAAACTGAAGCTTTCCTGAAAGATTGATGAAAATCCAACACGAGGTTTAGATGAAATTTCAGACCCCATCGACCTATGACCCAAAATTGTAATATTCACAACTGGTCTTCACGAAGTTTTACAAATGATGAGCAGAAACGGAAATGTAGACGGACAGATTGCAAAGTAACAAGAGCTGTCCCTCACAAGTGACGAATGCCCCCGAAAGAGGTGCCTCACAGTCTGTGTCCTCTCCATGTGCTCAATAAATGTGCTATGTAATTTTAAAATCCTTCCATGCATGACAGAGTAACCATGCATACAGTATTCCATTACTTTAAACACTAAGTGTGACCTTGACCTTTGAGGTAGGGACTTGGGTCTTGCACGCGACACATCCACTTGATGTGCTAGACATCTGTGCCAAGTTATTTTAAAATCCTTCAAAGCATGATAAAGTTATAGTCCGGACACAAATGTATGCATATATACAGGATTCCATTACCTATAAACTCTGTGTGACCTTGACCTTTGCGGTAGGGATGTGGGTCTTGCACACGACACGTCGTCTTGATGTGCTAGACATTTGTGTCAAGTTTTTTTAAAATCCTTCAATGCATGACAAAGTTACAGTTCGGACACGAATGTGTGCATATATGCATATATAGAGGAATCCATTACCTTCAAACTCCTAAGTGTGACCTTGACCTTTGAGCTAGGGACGTGGGTCTTGCACGCGACACGTCATCTTGATGTGCTAGACATTTGTGCAAAGTTATTTTAAAATCCTTCAATGCATGACAAAGTTACAGTCCAGACACGAATGTGTGCATATATGCATATATAGAGGAATCCATTACCTTCAAACTCTAAGTATGACCTTGACCTTTGAGCTAGAGACGTGGGTCTTGCACGCGACACGTCATCTTGATGTGCTAGACATTTGTGCAAAGTTATTTTAAAATCCTTCAATGCATGACAAAGTTACAGTCCGGACACGAATGTGTGCATATATGCATATATAGAGGAATCCATTACCTTCAAACTCTAAGTATGACCTTGACCTTTGAGCTAGGGGCGTGGGTCTTGCACGCGACACGTCCTCTTGATGTGCTAGACATTTGTGCAAAGTTATTTTAAAATCCTTCAATGCATGACAAAGTTACAGTCTGGACACGAATGTGTGCATATGTAGTGGAATCCATAACCTTCATACTCCAAGTGTGACCTTGACCTTTGAGGTAGGGATGTTGGTCTTGCACGCGACACGTCGTCTTGATGTGCTAGACATGTGTGCCAAGTTATTTTAAAATCCTTCAATGCATGACAGAGTTACAGTCCGGACACGAATTTGTAAGTGGGGACGCACAGACGGACTGACAGTGCGATTTTAATATGCCACCCTTCGGGGACATAAAAAGGTACATAACATCATTACTGTGGCTTCAAGAACGAACAAGGGCCAAGATGGCCCTATATTAATCACCTGGCTATGACCCAGGGGTCATTATCTATATTATATTCCAAATATCTTGGGTCTGGGCCTTGAGGTTTTATGCAAGAAAATTTTGAAGTTTTCCTTACACAAGCCTATGTAAAATAAAGTAAAAAATCTTGATAAATGTCCACTAGGCAATGCAACTTTCTAAGCTCTACAGTGTGATTTCAGATTTTTTTTTCCCGTGTATCTTTCCTTAGCAACCAGAGTTCCAATTGCAATGGAATTCTTTAAACACCTTTATATAAATTCATACAGTAAGCATATCTGCCAACTTTCATCAATGTTGTCCCAGTGGTTTCAGAGAGGATGTCATCTATAGATGGTGGTCAGATGTCGAGTGATCTAAATAGCTCACCCCGGCACTTTGTGCCAGTTGAGCTAAAAAGTATATCTAAAGGTCCAGCAGTGTACCTCACTTTCACCCTTAACCAACAGTTGAATACATTCTGACAAGAGTGGTTTTTAAGTGTTCACACGGTTTTCCCAGAAGTTGACTAGGTGACAAAGTTTTTGACTTCTTGTCCCAGTTATTCCAGACAAGCATTTCGAATGTTATGTTGCATATATCAAGAAAATCATTCAGACGATTTTTTATGATTGGGTACAAAAAGTGACCTATAGAGTGGCAACATGTTTTTCAATTATTTGACCTGGTGATCTACTTTTCTACCCCTCATGACCCAGTTTCGAACATGGCCTAGACATCAGCAGGACAAACATTTTGAATAATTTTCATTACGAGTGGATGTAAAATATTGCCTCTTTAAGAGTATTCACAAAGTTAAGTGTTGCCAGACAGACAGACAGACATCAGGAGATCACAAGAGCTCACCTTGCAGAACTTCATGCAAAGATGAGCTAAATCTAATGCTGTGGGAGTTATATTCTCCAAGAGAACAAAAACAATGTCAGATTTTTTTTCTTTATTTAGAGAGACTGTACAAGATGCAACAAATACATGGTCTGTCACTACTGTACCATAGCTGCTGCTGTTGCTGATTGACTGAAATAAAACAAGAGATTCATTTTAATCACATGTTCATAGGTGAATGTTTGCTGACAATTAACAAAAGCTTTCAGAAGACAGCATGTTGGACTATTCAAAACAATTTGATTGTACCAAACATATCTATTAACAAAAGGGCCAAGATGGCCCTATATCGCTCACCTTGGTACAAGTACACTTGCCTGGTGGATGATCACTAGACAATGTTATATACCAAATAGGTTTCCTAAATATGTCTTCGTAAATTAAGTGACCCCCCCCCCCCCAGATAGGTCAATTTTGACCCAGGGGCATAATTTGAACAAACTTTGAAGAGGTCTACTAGGCAATGCTACATGTCAAATATCTAAGCTCTGGGCCTTGCGGTTTCAGAGAAGAATTTTTTTTAAGATTTCCTATACAAGCCTGTGTAAAACTAAGTGACCCCCGGGCAAGGTCAATTTTGATACCAGGGGCATAATTTGAACATACTTTGAAGAGGTCTTCTAGGCAATGCTACATGCAAAATATCAAAGCTCTAGGCCTTGTGGTTTCAGAGAAGATTTTTAAAAAATTTCCTGTATCAGCCTCTGTAAAACTAAGTGACCCCGCCCCGTGTGGGGTCAATTTTTATCCCAGGGGCATAATTTGATCAATATTGGTAGAGGTCCATAGCCAATGCTACATGCCAAATATCTAAGCTCTATGCCTTGTGGTTTCAGAGAAGAAGATTTTAAGAGTGTATAAGCCTATGCAAAACTAAGTAACCACCCGTGCTGGGTTTTTCCTATTTGTTAAATTGTTACCATAGCAACCAGAGTTCAGCAAGGAATGAAATTCTTTGAACAATTTTGGTAGAGCTTCATGCAAGGAACATTCCTGCATAGTTTCATCAACATTGGACTACTGGTTTCAGAGGATATGTAATCTGAATCAAAATGTTGACGGATGGACACTCATCCATCAGAAAAGCTCACCCTGGCAAAGCCAGATGAGCTAAAAAGACTCAAAATAGATTTCAATCTCAGTAAATTCATATGACCCTTGGGTAAATTCTAACTATATGTCTAAATTATAACCCCCTGAACACAGAGCACAAAGCGCAAGAGGGGCGGGGGGTGTAGTAGATTCAGCTCGTTTGTCTGTCTGTCCATCCCTCTGTAGACAGAATCTTGCAGACACTAAATCTACAAAACCCCTGGTCAGAATTTTACTGATACTTCACAGTTCTGAAGTACAATGCCTAGTTGTGCATGGTCCATGTTCCAGGTCAGAGGTCATAGGGGTTAGTAAAATCTGGATGCTAAATCTTCAAAAGCCGTGGTCAGAATTTAATAATACCTCACAGAAGTGGTAAGTACCACGTATATAGACAGACGGACATACTAAAAATTGGCAGTTGTCAGATGCATCGAGGAAGATTTAAACCTTTATACATTCATATTTTCATACACCTTTGACCATTGGTACTTTAAGACACTTGCTTCAAGCATGAACAAGAAATTCACTCATTCTTCAAATTCTTGCTCAACTCCTTGTAATGAGACGGCTGTCATTTTACAAATAGTTTCCCTTGAACAGTTAGTAAACTCCATATTCTCCAAGCTTTTGGAAAAGTTTTCGTTTAATGCATTATAAGATGACTTACTATTTCCAGGTAGGTGGCAGTACTCTCCTGGTCTTGTAGTATCTGGCCAGTCTGTGGATTCTGCTCTCTACAAGAATCAGCCTGAACTTAGCATCTTTGTCCTGTAATATACAAGAATACAAAATAGGTCATTTAGTAGTTTTAAATGTAACACTGCTTCTGAAACTGTAGACAAACTTTCAAGCTATTGGACTGCAAGTAAACTGTCCGGTTGGCACAATGCTTCATGCAGACTTTTCATATGGCTCAATACGCCAGTGTACACTTCAGACAAGCTTTCAAACTTCCTTGATTTTCATGTATTGGACGGTAGACAGACTTTAGCTGAACTGATCTGCCACTTTTAAACAGCATGTTTTCAGACTGGATCCAGATTTAAAGGATTTACATATCTTGGCTAAAATGATCTTTATCACAGCAAAATCCAACAAATGTTTAGGAGTTTCAGATCAAATTTTGCATCATATCTATGACCAAACCATCGACTTATTTCAAGTGTGTACCTTCCTGTTCCTTTCCAAATGTTTCCTGATGTTCACAGCCTTCTTGATAAGGTAATACAGATCCTCTGGGATCTCAGAAGCCAATCCCTTGCCCTTCAAGATTCTCAAAATCTTGTTGCCGGTAACAAATCTCACCTGAGCTACACCATGCGAGTCTCTCAAGATAACACCTGCAATATCACAATATTGGTTTAGGATTTCAAAATTACAACAACTCGAGTGTAGTGACTGACACATTAGACTATGACTACGAGACACTGAATTAGTCCGATAGTTCAAATGTAAGAATAAAGATCACTTGTGCATGACGATCAATATCGATGAATATTTCTTGATCTTTAACATTCAGACCAAAAATCAAACAGGGATATTCTACTAACATACCTTAGCAAACTTTGAAGTTTAATGACCAAAGGCATAGCATGCCTCTATTATTTAAGACAGAAGTTCTTACAACCTCTGACCTTTTAACCCGAAGTCATTCTGGTTCTTCTGCTGGTTGTGACTAACCTCTCTGCCTTCCTCTGTTTAATGTATTCTTTGGTTGTTAATTTAATATGGTTCTAATATAATCACCCTAACAATAATCTTGCATCTATTTACCCAAAACTCATTAACTCAACCTACTGGTGATCACTGATCTCGTCACTAAGTCTGAAGTCCTTACACCCATATTCTGCCTGGTTACATATAAATAGAAATTTTGACACCAAGACAGACCACATTATCTAGTCTCCCCCCACACCCACAAGAGACATTTTAATGTAGCAATTGAACTAGCAATCAGCATGTTACTGTAGCATACCAATCTGTGATGGTGTCAATCCTTTCTTTGCCAGCTTGAATATCTGCTCCTGGACATCTTCAGATGTCAGTTTTAACCACTGCAATTAACAACATTTTAAAACATTTTCTTTACAAAGTTTACATTCATCTGTTCATAGTATGTTAACAACTGATCATTTTTTCTTGGGTTGTAATGCCCATTTAATCACTGTTGCAGTTATTTACAAGTGGACAGTTTACATAACCACTGTTACAACATTAAAACTAGACCAAACTGTCTTAATTCAGACCAAAAACAAAATGTGCGTGTATCTGGACTACCTTTGACTTGGACATAAATTTTACTGCTGACCTCGAACCTCGAGTTTTTCATATTAAAGATCGATTTTCAAGAGATCTTTTGCTGACCAACCTTCATTTTTGTGGCAAGGACACCAGTAACACACACATTTTTTTGGTTCAGCTTGATCAATGCTTTTTAAAAGGAACATTTTCTGAAAGGCAGTGGCTAGAGTTACGGAAGTTCCGTATCTGCAGCTAAACCCTATAAGGAAAGGCTACAGTTATGGAAGTTTATAAAGGTATGTATATTGCTTTAATATATGCATGATAATGTCTTGTAAACTTAAATATTTTACCGCAATTCGTGAATAAACTGATCTGTTGTATACACAACAATTTCACAGGCGCCATTGCGGTATGCAATATCGGAACTATCATTGTCATGCTGTTCACATAATTACGTACATGTTCTGTTTACAAACAACGTTAATAAAACAATAGTAAAATAAAAGAAAAATACTGGAATTCTAAGAGCACGAAAATCGTAAACAAAAAAACAAAAACGAAATTAACATTTATTTTTAAATTTAACAGCTGTACTTTCGATCACAATTAAAATCTTTCTTTTTTTGTCACGATTTGAGTGCCTTCTCGTGGTATGGCTTAGATGTAGTCAGACAATTAAATACAAAAAAACAACATATGTCAACAACATATTTTACTGTAAATCCTATCATGCTTTGCACAAAATGTCATATAATTGTCCAACTACAATGGAACACTCAAGTAAAGACAAAGATAACAACGATATTTCCGCCAATGTATAATATGTGTAATGTTTTACCAAAATGGCGGCTATGAAGTCGCTGCATTTGCCGACAGTATGCTTATTCACTATTACTGGTGAAATGTTTAAGTTTACATACATTACCATGAATATTTAAAGCAACATACATATGCCTTTATAAACTTCCGTAACTGTAGCCAATCCTCATAGGATTTTCTAGAGATACGGGACTTCCTTAAAGACTCGGAGGCCAGAGTTACCGTACCGTAACTCTAGCCACTGCCTTTCTGAAATAGCTAATCAATGTTATATTTTACCAAAGTGGTGCAAGCTTTTTTAGCTGATGAACTGACCTGACAAGGAAGTGCTTTATCACTACACCACAGCTTTTGAAAAATTTACAAATTTAAGTATTACTCAAACCTTTACTTACAGTTGGAACTGATCGTCTGTATGGTAGCGCAGACTGGGATATACCCTTCCTGAAATTCAAAAGCAAAGCATTATTGATGCCGTGCACCAACTTGACATGCTGGTTAAATTGTATTTTTGGATAGATGGAAATTTGTGATTAATATCAAGGATTAAACTGTGCTCCAACTTTTCTTTTGTTCAAAATTGTACTAAAAACATAACCCTGCTTTATACAACTGTCCAATACATTGTTAGTTTGTTACCAGCCTACCAACACAAAACATTGAAATCTACTGAGAAAATGACCTGGTTGTCAGCTTAAAGGATTTGGGAAGCCAATTAGATCAGACATCGCCTTTTATAACACACCCCACCCACTCCCCACGTGTTTAGTTTCTCTAAAAAGTGTGGTTTCCGAAGTAACAATCTCAAAAATGTTTTCATACAATGAGCAGAGGTTAAAGGACTTTTTATGTATCGCATAATAATATTAATATTGCATCTGAATATGCGTTAATATGGTAGTATATATCTACCCAGGATTGTGCATGCGACCCATGTTGAAATTTTTGTTGAAAAGAACCCGTATGTGGAAGTCGTCCGAAAAGTTGCGTGGTTTGGATAAACGCCGTGCAATTCACACGGTTAATTCATGTTGATTTGATATATGCAAAATGGTCATTACTGAGTGTTGAAAACCAGACTTCTATATATTTCATAATATATCTTTAAAGGAAGTGTTGAAATAAAAACAGTGACATGCTGGAATGAGTACATGTACGAATTTAGGCCGGAGACTTACAAGCTGCAATGGCCTTGATGTCATATCATTCCATTACCTGATGGTGCGGGGAAAGCGGGTTGTACCGCATATATACCTCGACAGAGGGCGGCGGACCTAATAAGCACATTTACAAACAAAGGTGCGGGGAAAGATACAAGACACAAGAAACTTTATTTATAGTCGGGTGTTACAAGAACATAAGAGAACATAAGCTAAAAGCTATTAACCGACATGATAATAAGTTTCTTAAACAACAGGCATAATCCTGTTTTTTGGAACGGGTTCCAAATAAATATAAAGGTCTTTCTGTACTAGGCAGAAAACAAGGGACTACATTTTTCTATATTTAACATCACGAACTACTTTTTATGGAGCGTTCACAATAACAGGAGAGATTAGTTTCTAAAAATGCCGGGGGGGGGTCGTACCGCATATATATCTCGCCCGAGGGGGTGGACCTAATAAGCACGTATACAAACAAATCTAAAAATGCCTTGTAACGGGAAGATTTCCCCGGGAAAGGGGTTTTTCTTTGGAGGATATATTTATCAGAAAATGGGGCTTGTCAATCTTGTGGGGGTTATCAGTGTCTGAAAATTTGCTTTTTATGATGCGTTCCAAATAACAGGAGCATATTTACGCAACGGGCTGGGTAAAAGTTATTTTCAGAATTTTACTACGCACCCGACTACTGTCGAATATGAAGTGAAATAGTGCATTGAAATGCTGGTATGTTGATTCGTCTCTACCGATAAAGCTCTTGCCCATTCAAGAAACTTCAGTCCGAATATACTTATAAGCCAAATGATTTTAGTACAGCTCTTATGATCTTTATCACTTAGTAAATCATTTGGTCATGATGCAGCTTCTTGGAATTTACTACAGCAATTACGACTGCCATGCCTTATTTATTGCACTTCGCAGACACTGTATACAGCTGGTCAGAGGCTGCGCGAGATTAAGCTTGTGCAGAAATATAGCTGATCTTTGTTCCGTCTCTTTATCATTTGTATTTTAATTGTTTGTATCAAAGTGGGAGATCAAGCTTACTTATCTTTATTCTGTATCTTTCTATTTGTATCTAATATTGCAAATCTGCTGGTTGTATGTTACTGTCGAACCGGTTCAAAATAACAGGAGTATTTGTAGAGGGAGATGAGTTTCTGTAAATGCCTTTTATGGGGAAAATTTCCACTTCTAAATTGTACAACAACAACTTAACACGTATTATTTAATGGTGTACGGTACTGCAGTATAATTTAAACCGGTGATTTTATCGATAATGATTGGGAATGCATAGCTGAAACTTTTAGGTTAAGTTATATTTCTTCCAAAGATTCTGTATAATATATAATTTATGTTTTGGAGGTAATTTTGTTGACATCAATTATAGTATGTCCCTTTAAAAGCAATATTCAGACCACAAACAAGAAGGTTTAAGAGAAAGCGTATAACCCCTATGTCCATCCTCCGCTCGAGAACTGCTCAACCGTCTGGCACCCCTGGCAAAAGTCCATAACCTACATACATGAATTGTATTACAAAAGGTGCAAAGGTCAGCAGTATGATACCTTTGTAATGACTACAATCATACAAGTAGTGTGAGCCCAAACTGCTCACATCGATTTGATTGGGTGAGCTGCCGTTACTGTTTATTGTAACCACTGCGTGGAGTTTGGTGTGAGCCAAGGGATTAAAAGCCATCTTGAGAAACTTCCTCCCTTATAGTGTACAGTTCAGTCCCAGACGCAGCATATTTGCTGAGAGACTGACCACTGTTCACCTCATTTAATCATCTACAAATGTATCATCCTGTTTTTAATTTAGCACTGTAGTTCTTTTTCACGGTCTATGCACTTTTTAACCCTGGTGCTGTCAAGTTCCTCTCCGTTTTGTTCAGAGTTCTTTGTTGATGTTGATAATCAGGGCCACACTCTGTATGAGGATTCAGCATGTTTCTAAGAGTATCTCAACATCATAAACGCTATATTTTTGTAATTGCTATGTTTATCATGTTTTGGATTGCTGTCATCTGTTCACAACGACGTGAATCGTAACTATCTGATGTTCCATTTTGTTGACTTGAAGGCATAGAAGTTGGCATCCGTGCCCTATGTACACGTTTCTTAGTTTGTATTTGCTATGAATGTTACGCTTGTGTCTGTGCACTTTAGGTTTAGTATATCCTCGAGGTATTGGTGGAAGGCCTCTTTAACCGCGCTTGATCATTATTTTGTTATAGGTCTACATCCATATATTTCGTCTAATAATCATTTTTGATTATAACTGGAGGGCGCTGTTAGAAACAAATTTTAAAACAACGAGTTAAATCATTATGTGCAATCTTAAAAGAAACGCTATGGTAAAACGATTTCAGAAAAGAGGTACAGTGGCCAGCCGCACAGCAAAAAAGACTAAGACTGGGACTGTGCTGTGCTAGGGGAGGGGGTCATTCCTTAGGCGTATTATACGGGGAAAAATTCAGAAGGAACTGGGATCGAGACTGCGGGATTAGATAATTAACGAGTTGGCTTTACTGGGGTGGTTATGGCGGACGAATACTATTTGGCTCGGATTTCGTAGGAGTGAATTGAATTTAGTATGCACCTTTGTTCAAGTATTTGCCAGTTTAGGGGGTGCTAACTTTTGGGAAACGCTGCTTGTATAGTAATAATGACTCCCGTTAAGAAAGGCTGACTATTAGAAAATTGCGCACACACAGTTTATGACTTTGACATTCGAGATGTTATAAAGTTCCTACTTTAGCTTGATCAAGGTAAATAAATTTATTGAAATTTTCTATTTTGTTTCGTGAATTGTTTCAGTAGATAGATTCTTTTCAGTAAAAGATTTAGTAAGCTATTTTGTTTCATAGTATGATTTCGTTTTCAAAATGTCGTAAATTTCAAAGTAGCTGAATTCGTTGTAAGTTCATCGAGGAATCAGGATAGTTTGTTTTTGTTTTAAATCTTTCTCAAAAAAATGCCATTGTGTGATTATTTTGTTTCAGTAATCATTGATTATCTTGTCTAATCTTATGAATGTACATAGTGAATGTAAGCTGCAGTTTAAATCAGTTAACTCAGTTTAATTGTGTTTCATTTATTTTACTCTCATTCTTAATAATAATATAAGTTTGTATTGTTAATGAGAAAGATTAATTAATGAACGTATTACACTATTAAATAATGCACGTTTTATAACACGTTTAATGTTAGGTAACCTTCAGATAGTATGGTGTACACAAAGAGCCGCCTTTGAACACATGTTCATATATATTTTTATGTATGCACAGTTGTCGGACCAGTTTATGTCTGATACGTTATATGTGCCATGGCATTTACCATAATTATGTTATATATTTTAACTTTCTCGCCTTACGTCGATAAACTACTAGACTCGCCCGGATGCACAAACTTGTTTACGTTGTGCCCCATTCGCGCAGTAAACACCTTTGGTGCAGTTGACATTAATGTCCTCTTAAATCCAACCCCGGATTACCGGAGCCTATACGGAGATGTTATTCTGAATGGCAAGGACAGTCTTTTGTAAATGAAAAACGTGTTTCACCGTTAAGTAAAGTGTAAACGTGTCTAATTCAGGACTATCATTAAGAGGTTTTTATAGTCCACTATTTAATGTTCATATTTAGTATTCATCTTTTTATATATTCATCACTGTAATAAAAGTTGTAAATTTTGTATAGTGTTGAGTGTTTGATTACTCTGGTGTGTTTAGCCCTGACCATCCATCGTTACAAATGGGGTGGTTAAATTTTAAAAATGTTTAATTTTTCTGATAAAAGCTTGTCAGAATATTATTTTGTTTGGCACAAATAATCAATTTTGTATTCTCTAACAGCAGAAAATTTAGAAACTGGATTTTTACAGAAATGAGGCCCCTAAGGGGATGTTGTGCTTTTATTACATAATTATTCTATTAGAAACTTAAGAATTCTTGTTATATGAAAATTGTAGTACTGATTTGATTAAACTTACAACAATCAAGTTCTTTACAAGATACAACAAGATACAAAATAAAAATGATATATATCACAGAGTGTTTGAATTAGAAAAATGAGTTTTATATCACAGATCAATTATCCCAATTCATTATCACTATTCACATAGACTTACGTAAGCACCAATCAAATTTTTTATAGTTGTTCATGAACTGAATAATAAAAACATTAGTAAACTTATAAATAAAGAAACTCGAAAGAGCAGTTAGCTAAAAAATTGTGTATTAAACCTAGGATGGCCCATAAATCCCTAAAGCTTATTTCCAGTGGGGTCCTGATAAATACCTTATTGATAAAAAAAGAAAGAAAAATAAGACTTTGGTGTTTGGAAGTTCACATAAAAATGGAAAATTAAGTTAAATGTACATTTATAATGTTTCTATGCTCTACAAACAATTATATTTAATATGATATAAAGTGCATCAGAATTAAAACAAGTATTGTCCAATATATCATAAATAAATAAACCACGTGACCTAAGACATATTAGCCACATCTAACAAATGGCATTTAACCGCTTTCTTGAACTGTCCAATTTTAGTCGTCTGTTTTATTTGCACAGGCAGTGAATTCCAATCATTAATAATTGCAGATTAATAAAAAGTTACATTTTCTTTTCCATTAGATTTTGGAACAACAAAATTATATAATTTAGAGCGGGTAAAATGAGAATGTAAATCTCTTGTAAACATAAAACTTTCTTTCATATAAGAAGGTCCTGTACTATTTACAATTTTAAATACATGGTTCAAACGAAGCTGCTTGTTTCTTGCTTCATTATTCAAAAGAGACATATCAGCAAGAGTTTGACAATTGACACTTTCCGTTGGACCCATATCATTTATAAATCTGACCATTTTATTTTGACATATCTTGAGTTTGTCTTTAAAACATTTACTTAAACTAGAATACCAAAAGGAACAAGCATAGTCTATATGATATTGCATAAGAGCAGAACACAAATGTTTCCTAGTATTACAATTTAACACCGAAGTACAATGTATGTCTATACAAAAATTGAGAATTGACCTTTGATACTAGAGTTAACAACTGTTTCCCCAGACAAATTGTCATCAATACTTAAACCTAAATACTTTACAGATGATGTTGGGGAAATAGTATGATTATGGCACACAACTTTAAAACTTACATCTCTTTTTAAAGTTTTACCCAAATGAAGTGATAACTTATTTTCAATTAACCAAGATGAACATGATTCTAAGACAGTTCCAGTTTTTCAGATATGACATTTGGATCTTTGTTGGCAAATAAGATTGCACTATCATCAGCATTTAGTATCAGTTAACATGTTGGATCAATACTGATTTTCGTATCATTTACATAACAAAGAAACAATAAATGGCCTAGAATACTGCCTTGTGGAACACCACATGTAACAGGCTGAAAGTCTGAATAAGCATTATTAACACAAACAGTTTGCTTTCTACCCATTAGATATGACATGAATCAATCTGTAGATTTAACACCCATGATTTTAAGTTTACCACATAGAATATCATGGTCTACGGTGTCAAATGCTTTCTGCAAATCTAACATAACCATACCGGTATACAGACCTTTGGCGTTGTTATCTCTTACAAAGTCAGTAAGTGTATTAAACATGTATCAGTTGAATAACAGCTCCTAAATCCTGACTGTAATTCATACAAAAAGTTGTTAGCAACAAGAAACTTAGTTTTGAATAGCTATTGACCGACATCTTTATGACTGTAACTTGAAGAAAAAAATATCACCTCAGTGACGAGGCCCTAGTAGGGTGGTGAAATTTTAAAAATGTTTTTATTTTGGAAACAGACAGAACAATACACTGTCCAGATGTTCTTTTACAACTATTTGCTTCATTTGGCGGGGGATATTAATTCACTGAATTTGCTTATATGGATCATTTGTTGTTGTTGCTTTTTACATAGCCATGCTATTCACATTGCCACATGACCGATCGTAGTTTGAACTACTTTTGTTTCTTTTGTTATAACTGTTAATCAGGGTCCGTAATATACGGACCCTGTTTTAATTAATGCACATAGTAGACGATTCGACAGTGCCCGAAACTCGTCAATTGATTGATAAAATTACAGATTCCTGTGAATAATGAATGTGTTTGGCGTATGCCGATATACGACGGAAAATAGACATTCGTTTCATCCGGCGCATTATTGCAAACAAGAAGGAAATTTACTAAAACTAGAAATAATCGGATCAGGGAATACTGTTGATTGAAAAGATTTATAAACTTAAAGAAGTTTAAAGAAGTTTACTTTTTCCGTTTTTAGATGTGAGGATTTTCAAATCCTAACATTTATTATACCCAATTTCTGAGAAGAGCAGTTTCTACTTTTAAAACCGAACTACCTCTCATTTCTAAATAATCCTTTAGATTGATCACATCTCATATTTATAGAAAGTAACATAAGTAATCAACAGTTTTGGTGTTGGTATGATTGCAAAGATTTCTATTGTTTCAACGAAAAATATGCGACAATTTATCATAAAAAAGAATTTGGCCAATTTTTCTAAGTTAATGTACATAGGTTGTTAGTACTTCTTAAACGTTCGACAGATACAGCATTATGGCAGGCACTTAAGTGGTTTGTTTCTTACTACGCAGTTCAGTTTGCACTACTACAATAAGCAGCCGATCAAAACGCGCTGAAAGTGACACACCTCATATACCGTTTATACTGGCAATACTTTACCTACATTGCATTTATAAACGCCATTTCATCGGTTATTTAATGAAAATGTAGGTTCTGATAACAGACGGAGTGTCGTTCTGGTTAACTACTCGGTTACGACATGTTTTCACTCCAAATCGAAAGTAGCGAAGTCACGAAGATACTACGCAGTTGGAGTTTAAAGACTATAGAATTTATGTAGAAAAGAGCCAGTTTTTAAGTTGCAGTCGCTATTAGCGACAATTGTGAAATTTCCCCTTTAACTGCCATATTCAGGGAAGCACCGTGGTGTGCATTTGTTAATATAGTTGAACATGCGAAATAGACTGTTAAATTCACCGAAGATTTTTTTGCAAGCTAGACTAGTAGCAAAATAGTTTAAACCACCTTTTCAACAGTATTTCAATAGACAGGTTTCCTAACTATCGTTGAATGAAATTATTGACTGATTACTATGATTATTTACAATAATATACTGTGAATTATTCATTTTGAAATACCTACCATGCGTGTGCTTTGCATGGTTCAGTGTACACGCAATAAAATGACAAAAATTGAGCCGCGTCATGGGAAAACCAACATAATGGACTTTGCGACCATGCAAGAAGGCTGGTCTGGATCGATACTGGTCGCCCATCAATGTGTAAGCAGTTTCTGTTTAATGTTGTGTTTTATGGTATATGTTACATGTACCATACGACTGTTTTATCGTGAACGGGCTAGATAGGAATCTTCGGGTTTAACACCCGGCGGGACACAATATGTTATGAATGGAACACCAATAGAAAGTTGTTTTATTATTTCGCGTATACTATGTATTTTACAATGGATGCAATCGATCATTAATTTTCATGTCGATATTAACAGGGAGTAGGACGTTAAGTGGTTGCTGATTCACTTTAAGCGAGATTTTCGGTGTATGATCGCAAAAATGGCGGAATGACGGTTGATTTTTTATCTCTGTGTTAGCATTTTCACCTGGTAAGTAGTATTATATGAATATTTCTGGCAAATGATTATGCCGATTCGGCTCTACTGTTTATATGCTTCACTCGGTTTTTTATTTCAAGTTCGTAGGTAGAGGAATAAAAAAGTTATTGAAACAAAACCTTTAACAGGTCGTTTGTTTACACATGTCACAAGGCGAATTTTCTTGCTTGCATTGTGCTTTTCTACCACTATATGTGCTTTTTGAAGACTTGCATGGTCTGAAATGTTATCGAGACACGACTCCTTCATTTCTTGACGCTTTCCCTTATATTATAAATACTTTATGGCCGATAAATACTACTCAATACCCATTTAGGTAGCTGACTCTTACTTCAAGCACTTCTGGTGTTCTGATGCTTACATCATTTCCGCGTAGATCGTCCTCAACTATCCCCAAATACTCCTTTCTGCAATTTTAAACTGTACAACACTTTATTATTTGTCAATCTGAACCATTTTGACCATTATGCGCATTTCCCAGAGATGTACAATACCAATGAAAGCAATAGTACGTGAAAAAGGGACATTTGTTTGTTTTATATATGGAAATTGTTGTCTCTATAATCATACCTGTATTACATAGCCATCATAAGTAGACGTTCAAATTTCTATGGGTTATCTCATTCATCTCGTGGATCATTTAACTTCGTTCTCTTAATGATTATTTGAGAATTTGAATTGAGGCAGTTGACAACTTAAGTACCATTAAGAGTTTTATTCAGAGAAATCATTACCCTGGTAAAAATGAATACAACGATTAAAAAGTGAGAAAAGAATATCACCATACAATGTTTTTCATATAAAAGTAAAAACCATAAGGGATTGTATTGAATACAAACCGTTCTTACCTCTAACATAAAAAAAAATCCACAGTGTTAATAAGATAACAGGCCAAAAGGATGAAAAGTTAATGGAATAATATGAATAGAATGATTTTCAGTACTGGTGCAGATAATTCAGTTGCAGACTATTATAGTACTTACAGTAAAACAAATAAAATAAAAATATAAGTGAGACAGTTTCTAACTATAATAACTGGAGTTTAGAAGTAACAGTTCTGTATAAAAGTGTAAATAGACTTCGGTGGAGGATTCTGGTGGATGAATTTGGATATTTATTCATACGACATAGAGGTTCGCCTAGACAGGCAGTTTTACAAAATGATTAATTAATCGTCAAGCATTGACGAGATCGTGACACTGTCGTTTTCAGTTATTTAATAACAAAACTCTTAAAATTTATTGCAAATTAACAAAAACTATATATTCTGTAAACAGCACATGGATAAATCAAGTGTTGTCATGAATTGCGGATTCCGGTGACCGGGATGTAGTATGTCCCCTTTTCACGTACAATTGCTTTCACTGGTATTGTACATCTCTGGGAAATGCGCAAAATGGTTCAGATTGACAAATGATAAAGTGTTGTACAGTTTAAAATTGCAGAAAGGAGTATTTGGGATAGTTGAGGACGATCTACGCGGAAATGATGTAAGCATCAGAACACCAGAAGTGCTTGAAGTAAGAGTCAGCTACCTAAATGGGTATTGAAGTAGTATTTATCGGCCATAAAGTATTTATAATATAAGGGAAAGCGTCAAGAAATGAAGGAGTCGTGTCTCGCTAACATTTCAGACCATGCAAGTCTTCAAAAAGCACATATAGTGGTAGAAAAGCACAATGCAAGCAAGAAAATTCGCCTTGTGACATGTGTAAACAAACGACCTGTTAAAGGTTTTGTTTCAATAACTTTTTTATTCCTCTACCTACGAACTTGAAATAAAAAACCGAGTGAAGCATATAAACAGTAGAGCCGAATCGGCATAATCATTTGCCAGAAATATTCATATAATACTACTTACCAGGTGAAAATGCTAACACAGAGATAAAAAATCAACCGTCATTCCGCCATTTTTGCGATCATACACCGAAAATCTCGCTTAAAGTGAATCAGCAACCACTTAACGTCCTACCCCCTGATTAAAGAAATGTGTTGTGTAAATGTTTACAATGGTTAAAAAATGACGTTGTAAGCCATGCTCAAGTGTTCAGTACAATGTATACTATGTATTAAATATTCAGACTTTGTTCTTTATTTATTAATTAGTCTAGAAAAAAGATCTGCGTCAAAGGAAAATACATTTCAGTTACATGTTCATATATTTACATGCGGACAGTTAATCTTACGATAATTCCTGGTACTATAAAAGGTAAGTAAAAGTTAAAGTGTTTGTTTATTATAGTGTCACCCCTAGTTAAAGGGCCAGCCACTTCTGACTATAACTATTTTCTTCTTAAAGAATTGCAATCTTTCTCACATAAAGATGGTCAATGTGGTCAATAGCGGGGCTCGATCGAAAGACTCTCAATAATTGAGAAGTTTCAGCTTCTCTAACCACTTGACCAAGGAGGAATCTTACCGTCCGTAACATTGCTCAATATGCTGTTATATCAAGTGGTCGGATGTTCCACTTAAAATTATCAGACATATTGCAAAACATGTGTTCAACATTCCTCTCCAAAGTACCAATCCTTACGAGAATCTATGTTTCAGACCGAACGTTTTCAGTGCCTTCAGTGCTTTGATTATTTATTTGCTTACGTGTCATGCCGCATTATCGGTCACAAACAAGTCCGCCAAATGATGTCTGGCGTAATAATAACCCTTTGAAATAAAAACAAAAACTTATTTCACAACCTGTCCACAACCACCCTTTTTATAACGAGGTTTCGAATTTAGAACAGAACAGAACAGAACAGAACAGAACAGAACATATCGTTTATTGCATTAAGGATTTAAACAGAGTTTGTCATCCATAAATACATACAAAAATATCAAGATCATGTCAAGACAACAGATACAAAAACAAAAACAAAAAAAAACACAAAACAAAAAATCATAATGTAAAGTTATTAACCATATGATATGAAGGTGAAACTTACAGAATATATCGTCATAAATACAATGTACATACAAAATATCAATGCCAAGAGAACAAAGATACGAAAACATAAACCACAATAACAACATAATGCGACGGTATTAACCAAATGATATTGGGATACATATTACAGAATATTAGAATATTAGTATATAAATTATGTGTATTGTTACATCCCATGCATGTTTTAATCGATTGGTTTAATTATGGGACTTTTTACAGATGCGGAGGCATGAGAATCTTAATGTCAGTTGGTGATCGTTAAAATCTTGATTTTCTGGCATACTGTTAACTATAGAGCGATGATGGCGTCATCGCTCTAAAAATGGTGACATAGCCACAAATAGCGATCGGTAAATTGGTAGGTTTTACTAGTGAAAACGGTTCACCACTTAAACATGTGTATTCCTTGGTATAATGTCATGTGATATTTCATATCACTATTGATATTTTATAACTGCATATGTGATGAAAAATACATCATCTTAAATACATGTACAACAGATTGAAAACAGTGTAATTGTTTAGAATTCATCTTAGTAAACATCTTCAAAATATGACATCTTTTCGGACAGCCATATTCCCAGATTTGTGAAAACAATATTTTGAAAACTTTTGGGATCTAAACGGATAATATGTTCTGCATTTTCGATGTCTCTAAATTACAGACTGCAAGTTGAACATTATATAGCGTTTACAAGCTTTTACTATGAATACTATTTGCGTACAATATTTCGTTTAAACATTTAAGTCAACCAGTTTAATACATGTAGTTTCTGTCATGAACACACGGTCAAGATCGAAATATCCGTCACCAACGGTAAGGAAGCTGAGTTCTCGCAAAACAGTTACCGAGGCGACGGATATTCTATTGGAAGCAAAATGTCTCATAACAGAAACATTAAAACTTTTGCACTTTAAAGTAGATTTCTAAACGCAAACTTTTGGTGTATTATGGTGCATTATCATCTATCTACCTCTCTTTGTGTCTGTCTGTCCTTTTATCGCATCGCAACTAAGCCTCTTTTTGATAGCTAGATATGCAATTTATATCGTGCTTTTCAATTTATCGAGATATCAAAATTAAGGTTTGAAATGACTTGATGCAATGTTGTTACCGATTACGGGGATACTATTACAAGGATAGACTGTTGTTAACTGGTCATGAACTAATCTATTTTATTCTATTATTATAAATTATTAATGTATTTATTATTATTATTTCATTTTACAAAACAAAGTTTCAAATTTTTGAGAATTACCAATTTAGTATTCAGGATGACATCAATTGCAAAAGCCTTAGAAATATGTTTGTGAAGGCTTGCATATGGGCAATTGTTTACAAATCAGTCACATTTCTATAGATTGTTGCAATGAACGTCATTCAACAAACATCTTGCGACTTTTGCGAAAAAGCTGAAATTATTGGCCGAATTAAACGCGCATAAGTCTTAAAAAGATCCAAAGAAAACAGTTCATGACGTTTGTGTCATATACGAAGCTAAATGCATTTTGCTGTACACACTATTTTGATGGGTTTACTCATGAAAAGCTGGGAAATCTATGAGAAATGTAAAAATAATTTTTTATCGAGATCTGCAAATTGCCTGAGAACAGGAATGATTTTACAACATCCATGCAACCTATAAGCAGGCCTTCACCAAACCCCTACATCATCTTTATTTCTCCATTAGATAGGAGTAGCTTTTGTTCAAGGTCTTGTTCATTGTTTATTGTCTGCTGTACAGGATGTCTAGCATTGATATTGTCGATACTTTCCAGATCAAAATCTTCCTGTGCTGTAGGCAGATCGCTAGTGTTTCCGGCAAATGACAATTTCCTTTCAGTGTTTTCGTTAGCGGATTCGGGTTGTTGTGGTTGAAAAGCGCCTGATTCTTCAACTGGTCTTTTGTCATTCTCTGTCTTAGAAGAGACATTTTTTCCTCTGACTTGCTCAGGAATTCGAAGAGAAACACGATCCTCGTCCAATTCTCCTTTTTTGGACAGAAACTTTGCCTGTTCACTATCAAAGTTATCGTCAAGCAAATCTGTGGAACTTTTACTATTTTCATTTTCTTGAAGATCCTGATGTTGCTGAAGTTGTCTTCTGAGACGGAAGACGAAGGTTACTAATCCAACAATTATAACAGTGCTAAATATTAGAGGTACACCAAGCGCTATCCAAGGCAAGTTTTCTAAAATATCAAAGTTAAATAGTTTACAATAAAATCCAATTAACCATTTAGATGTATATTACTTGCAGCTCATATTCAACCTTTAGACTCTCGGAAATATCTAACCGCCAAAATCAACCTACATTTGTTCAAAAAACATTACTGACATTGCTTTAAAAATCAAATGTACAAACTATAAATATATCGCTGTAGTTTTTCAAAGATACTGGAAAAAAGTAAGATACACTGTCTGAAACCGCGTTTTAATGAAGAAGCGACACAGACCTTGAGCAATAACAAGTCATTTTGAAATTCTTAATTCCTCTGACCACAATTACAAAACATTAATATACTTTGCTATGCGCACGATGAGTGTTGTGTTTATTGTCTAGTATCAGGTGTTTTAAAACAGATATTGCCTAATATTCGCTACTGAATATACCAACAAGAGTAAAATAATTGACAATGTATACATCATGAATGATTATATAAAATTAACTGGAACAGCTTCAATCATATGAGTGGCACTTTTCTTAGTCTATCAGATCATTGTTTTTTTCTTCATGAGCCTACATTCCGGCAGTTTGTTCAGGAAATCAAAGCACTGGCAAAGACATGTTTTCGAAAAGGACGAATTACTTACTGTTCTGTTCAGATGATTCCCCTTTCAAAAGACACACTGGCATGTATTCCCCAGCCGTGCTTGCCCAGGTACCCTCAATCGAACAACTCCACAAATCAGGCCCTTCCATGATGAAGTTTTGATCGCATGTCGGTTCCAACGTATGACCAACCTCGTATGTGTTTGAAGACGATTCTGACCATAGTAAATTCCGGATTGGGTGTGGCTTTTGGCACATGATTCCTTAAACAATAAACAAATTAATGTGTTCTGATTTTAAAGAAGAGTAATATTGAAATAAATAAACTTCGTCATAAAAAATGTTTACCTCCAGGGGCAATATTCATGACGGAGGCCAGCAACTATTTTACATAAATAGACTATAAGCACACAAAATGCTGCAGTCCTGATTAGTGAGACTAATAAGGTAAATGTTATAAATTTAAGATTTACATATAAGAATGTTATAATTTAATTTCATATAATAATGTTATAAATTTAAGATTTACATATGATAATGTTATAAATTTAAGGTTTACATATGAAAAGGTTACTACTATTATCCTTTACTTTTTTGGTCGCTAACGCCAGTTTGTATAGTATTTAAGTAATTTACAGGCGGACAGTTTACCATTGATCATGAAAAAGACGAGTACTATTCAGAAGCTGCCAACTTTCTCGTATTAAGAGACATGATCAAAAGCGTGGCTCGCACCCATAGTCATTTACTAGTACATCTGATTTTTGTACAGTCTGTTGTAGTGTAGCCGATCCTTTCTCTGCATTGGACGGTTAAATCGAATGCGATTATACCTTTTAGAAGACCTCTTATTACAAACAGAAGACAAATTGCACTTTTCTGATATCAGAAATCATTAAAAATACACGACTGACTGAGATATTAGTGGTGAGAATTCGGTCATGTTCAAAACTAGATTTTAAGCACACTTAGACTGATATTTATACCAAATTAAAATATATATATATAAAAAATAATAAATATAATATACATTGTCATACATAAATGATTTCCAAAGACATTTACAATGTAACTTGTTAGAAAGAGTGACGAAAGCTGCATAACAAGGAAAATCCTTACAAGAATCAAGTTTAAAAGTGCATAACTCCTGGAAACAAAGCCAAAAAGATGTTTTAAAACTTGTTGTGAATTTAATGTGAATTTTTTGTTTCTTACTTTGACATATTGGAAGAGGATGGGTCCACTCTCCTTTGCTATCACACACTATGATATGTTCACCTTGAAGCGTATAACCATGACTGCAGGATGTAACAACAACACCGCCTGGTTTAAGATACGTCAACGATCCGTTATGTATACCATCTTTTAACTTTGGAAGCGGCTTACATAATACTTCTGAAAGTTAAAGTGCATTTTACAACATCAATTTAGTTGATAAAAATTGGCAGGTATTTAATTGATACATTTATTAAATCATTAAATCGGTAGTAAAAAATACAAATTACTTGTATAACCGATCCAAGTTAAGTTAAGGTCCAAATATTAAAGGTGACAGGTAACATATACTCACTGATACTATAGAAACCTTTTGGGATAGAGAAGTCAATAGCTGCAGATATTAAACATAAATCGCAAAATAGCGAGAATGAAATGTTTACTGATCTTCATCGCCTATTATAGCAGCTCAATTTATAGGATTCTAGCTACGTTGGAAGAGGCAATAATGCGAAAACAAAAGTCACAGTTTACAAATTCACATTAGATTTTTCGTTCAAATTAAAATCAGGGACACAACTGCGAACAAAATATACGGTAAACTTCATAAAATTATCCCATTCTACCATATAAATGTAAAAGTCTCATGGCTATAGAAATTCTATCTAATTGTATATTAAGCTAGTTATACTCGAACCACCGAGTATTCTTGATGTTAGATACTTTTGCGGTTAGTACGCATTGACGTACTCGAAATCTTACCATTACAAGTTGGTGGAACATTTGACCATACGCCATATTCTTTGCACTGTATGTTACTTTTGCCCACTAAACGATATCCATCATTACAGGTAAACTCGAGTATGTCACCAATATTGTTTAGCCCAGATAATGACCCGTTGTGCTGCCCATTGTAAACTTCTTCTGGTACAGCACAGGTCTTTTCTAAACGTAAAATGTATGCGAATAAGACTCGAGTTTTATAGAAAAAAAGCAAATGGCCATATTGGCACGTATCGTTTGTAGGAGGAAAAGCTGTCGAAGAAAATCATGACATATTAACTAATTCTAGACGCGGAGTAAACCATACGTAGAAAAAATATAACTAAAATCTAAGAAACAGTAGCGGACAAGGAACGCACAGTTCAGCTTACAATACAATGGAAGCAACTTTCGCAAGGATGAACGATCATGATGGAAAGTATACTATTTATGTTAACACTTATTCTGTTTACACAGACGTTTAGCATTACAAAATAGAAAAGAACGTTTAGTTTTATGATATACAAACAGACATACATGTTAACAGCATTAGGGAATTTACTATACATACCTTTTGCCTCTGTCAACTTTTGCTCCAAATGATATTCTGAAACAGATAGTATCTCATGCCTTACTTATAATGTAACATCATGCTTCCCACAAATGAAGCTTAGCCGTAAACTATGTATTCATACGATAGAACTGAAACGGTGAATGGAACCATAAATGTACACATTTCTTATTGACCAATTGTTCGTAAAATATATGTATGTACGCACACGTTTTTGTACGGTTTCTTTTAAAGTATACATGTACAAAAAAATAATTTTACTGAAAAAGAGCCATTTGCACACGGTTGATGAGGTTGAAATTAGTTGCGTGTTCTGCATATTAAACACATTCTATGCTTTCTACATTGTATATCTATTAATACGAGAACAGGACAACATACAATCTTACAAATAACATACGGGAGACTGCCAGAAAAATAACAACACCTACTTATACAGGTGCTGGAACAGTTCTGTGGTAACACACGATTAAAACAGTCTTCTAAGACGTCAGTACAGGGTCGACACATCTTGTACTGATCACTACAGAATTCAGCATGGTCATCTCTTCTGGAAAGGAATAGTTACATTGGCTTAGTTCTAATAAAAATGCATAAATTATGTAGCGTGTTGGGCGATTTCTTCTAAATTATATGGACAAACAACCTAATTTAACAGCATTTCAGATGAAAGTAACCCCTTTTAAACATAAACAAAAACAGGTTTATATGTAAATACAAAAGAATTTAAATGAGAAAAATGCAGAGAAAAGGGAAGATTCATAAATTCGTTTTCGTTTTTTCGGACAAAAAGAACTTACACATTGCAGATATCTCCGTGACAATCAAACAATACCGCCTGAGGTAGAGGGTAACTTTTCGAGGCATTCACGGATAGCTTTACAGCTAAGGAGGTCATTAAAGTCACTGTCAGTATCACATGCATCTTACTAAAAGTAAACAAAACATATGAGGTAGTCTTAAAATGAAATCGAACATTCTAATCTCAACATCAAAACTGAAATGTGTATTCTAAATGTTGATGTTCTCAGTCCGGAAACTCACAAGTTATACTTGCAAGAAGAAATACAAAAACAAATATTTTATTTCACTCAAGTCATATAAATAATGACAATATAAGATATACAATATGAATCTTTGCGGTTAATGAATTACAAATGTACATCAGTTTGATACAAAATTAAATATTTTTAGAAGAATGTGAGAGTGTGACCACACCATTGTTTTTGTGTAGTGAAAAACTGTATGGCCCTTCACAGTACATGTTCACATGTCCGTTCCGCTTTCTCAAGATATATACGCGGTTCAGTGTGAGCAGACCACTTACAATTTATATATTTACCGACTTTCGTGATTGGAAAAGATATCATCAGATGTTCGAAATATCATAGAAAAGTCAGTTGGATCACATCCGTGATTTCCACCTATCAAATAAGCACTCTCGAAAGTGACACACTGTATTGTCAATTTTTTTAAAACAGACTTCAAAGAATTATTCATACTTTTCGCTACTTTCGTATGCATATTTAATAAAACTCTCCCATTTTCTTGTGCATTTGTAACAAGCTAGATCTATTTCAATATCAGTCCAAATAGTGTGACACTGAGACTGTTAGAACAAAAAGGACTGAAACTAGTTTTAGTGAAATATATTATCATCTAGCCTAGTGACGTGTTCATTACTTTGATATCCGAGTACAGAATCCGAAAATGCTCCAAAAGGCACCGATAAGTCCTTTACCTAATCTACGCATGCGAAATTTGTATCACTTATTGTTGCGGGTGCTAAGGTAAATTTGGTAATTATGCTACAGGTTCCTGTAAGACATACGCGCAACGCAACACATCCATCTTTCCACTCCGCTATCAGGTTGTTACATGTTACTTATTATTACAATGTCTGGCGGTAATACGTTGTGAGAGCAAAATGTTAGTTGTAGTAAGCCGATGACATTATCAAAACAAGAGGGCCATGATGGCCCTATATCGCTTACCGCAAGGGCTCATGATTCTAACAAGTCGTAGAGGTCCACTACACAATGCTAATTTTGACCTGGGGGTCATGATTTGGACAATCTTGGTAGAAGTCCAATAGGCATTTTTACATACCAAATATCTAATCTCTAGGCCTTGTGGTTTCAAAGAAGAAGATTTCTTTAAGTTTTCCCTATATAAGCCTATGTAAAACTAAGTGACCCCCCATGCAGGGTCAATTTTGACCGGGGGTCATTGTGACCGGGGGGTCATAATTTGAACAATCTTGCTAGAGGTCCACTAGCTAATGCTACGTGCCAAATATCTAAGCTCTAGGCCTTGTGGTTTCAGAGAAGAAGATTTTTAAAGTTTTTCCTATATAAGCCTATATAAAACTAAGTGACTCCCCCTACAGGGTCAATTTTGACCCCGGGTCATAATTTGAACAATCTTGGTAGAGGTCCACTAGATAATGCTACATACCAAATATCTATAAGCTCTAGGCCTTAATTGTGGTTTCAGAGAAAAAGATGTTTTAAGTTTTTCCTATATAAAGCCTATGCAAAACCAAGTAACCCCCGGGCGGGGTCAGTTTTGATCCCGGGGGTAATAATTGAACAATCTTGGTAGTGGTCCACTAGATAATGCTACATGCCAAATATCTAAGCTCAAGGCCTTGTCGTTTCAGAGAAGAAGATTTTTAAAGTTTTTCCTATATAAAGCTTATACAAAACTAAGTGACCACCCGCGCGGGGTCAATTTTGACCCGGGGGTCATAATTTGAACAATCTTGGTAGAGGTCCACTAGACAATGCTACATGCCAAATATCTAAGCTCTAGGCCTTGTGGTTTCAGAGAAGATTTTAAAAGTTTTTCCTATTTGTTGCCATAGCAACCAGAGTTCTCCATGGAATGGAATTCTTTGAACAACTTTGATAGAATTCTTGCAAGGAACATCCCTGCAAAGTTTCATCAACATTGGCCCAGTGGTTTAAGAGGAGATGTTGTGTGCCAGGTGAGCTAACAATACCACGTCATATCTATATAAACATGGCTTTTCCAAATCTATTTAAGTCGATTTTGATTTAAAAATAACAGCTTCTGGAATTCCAAACTACAAAATGTACATTTTGTAGTTTGGAATTCCAGAAGCTGTAGTTTGGAATTCCAGAAGCTGTTATTTTTAAATCGTAAAACCTTTGGAATCCCAAAACGCCTTATCAGCTAGAGTGCATGTGTATGTGCATGTTAAACAGTGATGCTAAATTTTGATGATGCTGTATTTTATTATTCAACAGAAAGATACTGTAAACACTGCCCAATATGGTCAATAATTCAACATTGCCAGTTATGTCCCTCAAAATAACACGTGTTACAACGAGTCTGTACGTAAACAGTATGGTAGTATTATATTTAATCAGACATGAAATCATTTTCAAGTCAATAAATAGGATTGTGTAATATATCCTTATTTATCATGCAACAAGCATTAACTATTTTAAATGTAATCACGTCAGTGACATGACACGCTCACATACTTTCAGTTTAACAATCCGATTTAGGCAAATTTGGGCAAATACAAATGCGAAACTAATCAAATATTACATTTATCCTATCATCTATTCTTTTTTCTTTTACAAATCATGGTTTACAATGTATTCATTGCATAGAAATAATGTCTAAAATAAATTAATTGAATGATTATAAGCAAACAGAACAGCATCATAAAAATCGAAATATGACTGTAGAATTTTTAATGTTTTAAATAAACATATTGTTGCGGGTATTAATTTAGTTAGATCATTTTCTACTGATCTCAGCAATTGTGAAGCAATATTTTCCAAATCGACAACGTCTCATTGATCTACGTAATGGGATTTTACTAAATACTTCTACATTGTATTTTAAAATATGATATGTTATAGCTTCAGCAAACATATTTACAGTGAGAGTTTTAAAATGTTACATTTTTAAACCTTGAATCATAATTCAAGAAGTTACGTCATAGAAAATTGACTGAAAAATTAAATACCTAAAGTCTGATCCAGCATCCATCATATTAGTTAGAATAATTAAGTGACGTCTTGAGCAAATTCTGAGATATTTTTTTTGTTTTGGGTCATAATCTAGCTATTGCCCATATGAAAAAATAACACAGTATCTCGTCTCGCGTACACTTAGTTTGACTACCAACCTATTTAAAAATGGGCATTTTACTATTGGGATTTCTGCCTATAAAAATAGAATAATGCGTAATACAAAAAAATATATATACTGTAGACAAATCGCTAATGTCTCAAAATGTAAGTATATGTTTAGCCTGAAAGAGACATACCCATTAACAGATGGTCGAACTTAATGACCTCCAAAACATTAATAATGGTTATAATACTTTACAGGGACATACCCTATAACTGATTACGACTAAATAACTTCCAAAACATAAATAATAAAATCTTTGACTGTATCATAACTTAACCTAGAAGTTTCAGCTATGCATTCCCAGTCATTATCTATAAAATTAGCGGCAGTACCGTAAACCATTCAATAATCTATGTAGAGTTGTTGTTGTACAATTAATAGGTGGATGCGATTTATTACAGGAAGCCTATATATTGATTGATTGTGGTAAATTGAGGCATTTTTCGCCATAGGTTCTTCTTTGAATTTGTATTTATTTATCATTTTACGTTCATTGAGAAAATTATCTATGTTTCGGGAATAAAATCTGCTAGATGCAGGGAGTGCCTCTTTAAGACTAAGTCCTAGAAAACTGGCTGAGAAATTAATGTTATCCGATCCAACATGTGCAACCCGATAGCTACAAATAGGCCATTTCGTTATTGGGATTTATGTCACTATAAAAAAAACAATGATGCGTAATACGATAATATGTACATGTAAATACAAATACGTATATAGACAAATCGCTTATCAATTGTTAGTATATGTTTAGCCTTCACGAAAAAGTCTCTTTTAGATAACGCACCAGACTGATGTTTTAGGGTATAACTTTTCAAACGGCATAAGTTTGTCGTTTTAAAAAAGTAACAGTTTAAAGGAACATACCCTATAACTGATGCCAAACTTAATAACATCCAAACATCCAAAACATAAATAATAGAATTTTTGGAAGTTTCAGCCTACGAATACAACTATAAATATTGGACATTCGAATCAACCCATACGGATGTTCGCATGTCTGCATCTTTTATGGATAGAACTTAAAAGTAGATACATTATTATCTGTACTATTTGTAAAGTGTTTGATTCCGATTTTTGCCTTACCGATGGTAAAGCGATTGAAAATCTGAATGTCCAATGTACTTTTTAACATGTACATTCGATGGATATTGGACATTCGAATGTACAGGTCAAAATCAACCCATACGGATGTTGGCATGTATGCAACTTTGTTGAATAGAACTTATAAATATATGCATTATTATTACTATTTATTAAGTTTTTGGGCCCGTTTTGTGCTCTAAGGAATGTATAGCGATTGATGTCCAATGTACATTTTGCGAGGTACATTCGACGGATATTGGACATTCGAATGTACAGGTCAAAATCAATCCATACGGATATTAGTATTTCTACAATTTTGATTTATAGAACTTATAAATATATACATTATTATCACTACCTTTTAAGTTTTTGAATAATTTAGGTACCCTGACGAGGTTATCACGATTAAAATTCTGAATGTCCAATGTAAATTTTGACTGGTTCATTCGAGTGTACAGTTCGAAATCAGATGGATACTTGCCACTCGATGGTCATTCAACTGCTGCAGATTGCCATTATAATACAGTTAAAAATGTAAGACACTACGAAAGTACATGTTGAAATGAATATTCAATGGCTATTGGACATTCGAATGTACATGTTAATATAAACCTTGGTGAGGTTCGCCGCGTGTTTTGTGCTTTGTATAGCTCCACGTGATCTGTAAATAAAAGTTTGGGTTAAACAATCTGAATATCCAATCTACACGAGGACATGTAGATCTAATACCCAATATCCAATAATTTTCCAAAAAGGTGCTTATAATGGCCAATTTCTTTTCTGTGGCTTGAAGCTTAATCTTGGTTTCAAGCCACTGACGGATTTCTTTTCTATAATCTGGGCTTGGTCTTGAGCATTGGACAGTGTCCAAGCCAGCTTTCGATGACCGGATCCAGAATTGGAGACGCGCACGTGGCCATTGTACTTTCAAACAACCTATATAGGATAGACAAAAATAACAGAGTCAGTATCAAGTTACTCATTTAATGACAATTTTATGAAATAACACATCAAACTGCATGTTACTGTCTGTTTCTGGCGAGTTACTGCCAGTGAAGATGATAGTCTATATACAATGAATCATTTTTAGTTTGATTAGTTATTTAATACAATTGTCATTAAATCGGGCGAGGGGCCAATACGCGAAATGCAAAATCACCAGTTTAGTTTGGGACGAGTAAGTACAATAACAAGAATTGTTTCGTCTAGAGAAAAGGTCCTTCTTCAAATAATTACAGTGAATACATGAAATTTGACATCACACGAAGCGGTGCTGTGCTTTTCTTCTGTATGCCTCCATCAGTTACCCAACTGGCATTACACCACTGGAAATAGATGAAAAACTTCAATTATACATGAAGTAGCAGTAACTAGCAGAAGCAAAAACATGAAGTTGGCAGTAGCAGTAGTTGGAAGCAGCAGTAGCATAAAAGAGGCAGTACTTAGCAGAAGCAGTAACACGAGTCGTACTGCTTTAAGCCTCGAACGAGGATGGTGGACCCAAAAAGCACATATACAAACAGACAGAAGTAGTAACAATAAAACGAAGATGGCAGTGGCAGTATAGTTGGCAGTAGCCGTAACATAAAGGTGAAGTTGGTACTAGCAGTAGTAGTAAGCTAGCAGTAACAGTAGCAAAACGTGAAGGAGTAGCTGACAGCAGCAGTGAGTGTTGGCAGTAGCATTAGTTAGAAATAGCAGTAACAAAACTAGCTACTACTACTACCAACATCTTACAGATGCAATTAACTACGTTTTCTGTGTACTGGTCAATTCTTGAGTCTTAGAATACGGGTAATATTTTGTCTGCATTAATAATACAACACCTGTAAAATTGACCCAAGATAGATATATACATTTTGTTTAAACACCTCTGTAGACATCTTGACTACTATCATTTGTTTTGCCTTTTATTGTTTAGAATTTTCATAAATCATAGTGTACAAGTTTGTAAGTATAATAGGTTTACAAACTTCCCAGACATGCCAAATAATAAACCATAAAATGACGTCAGCAAAGATATTAAGGTGTAGTCAGTGATATTACCGTTTTAATTTACCATCAAAGAATTCAAGAAAAACGTTATAAACTGATTTATACATCGAAGATAATGAGCATCGTCCTAGTTGTAACAAAAAATCATAAAGCTGTGTCATTTCCCTTGGATACAGAGGAAATCTATCAAGTCTTTTTTTTACTATCCTTTACAAAAATTGAAGACCCGCCCTATCTGTTATGTATATTTATCCTTAGTCATATGTATATAAAGAGAAGAGTAACGTCATTTACGTATGACTTCTTTCAACTGAAACTGGCCAACATCTTTGCAGGATGCAGTAGTTTATCTTTCTACCAACACCCTATTTTAAGCAAATCCGTCCAGAATTATGAAAAATGTGCTCATTTCAGACACTAAAACCCCTTTGATGAATTGTTTGCTGTCTAATTACGATATTTCTCAAGATTTAGTCCAGTAGAGCAATAAAAATGAACCTCACTCCTAAAATTCTAATGATTTCAAAGGTGGGTCGTCGTTACTTTTAACATCTGTTCAAGTTCTATTTTTCCAAAAGGAGATAAACGTACGTTCTTTCAAAATCTTAACGAACTAACCTGTTTTCTTTTTCACATATGTAGTGAGGGTCAGCATATTTACATGGTGCGTCCGTCCATCGGTACCCAAGGTCTCGGAACAGAGCGACGCAACCTTCTTCTCCCTGAACATAGTTGTTTGGCTCCCCCGGGGCCCAGTCAGAAAAGCCAGTTGACGTCAAAGTTTGTTTGCTTCCGATCCACACCCAGGTCCCATCTACTGCAAGATCGTTCAGACCTATCCAGTATGATGCTGCAATATTATATTAGAACACCCGCATTTTAGAAAGCCATGGTCGTTCCTGAAAAAGGTCTAATTCGTGTTTCGCGGACAGCCCTATATGCTCTAATAATATAGTACTATTTATGGTGGCTGACTTATGCCATGTCGTGTTTCGACATTTCGGGTGAAAACACGAACACTCGCCAAGTAGCTATTTTGTTGTGTTTTCGATTTGGCGGGGCGAAAAGTCGAAAACACAATAGATTGAAGACGTAAACACGACAAACAAATGGCGAAAACACGACAAAATAGGTACTTGGCGAGTTTTTGCCTTTCGATTTTCGCCTTTTATCATTGAATAAAATATATCAACATGTTCAAATGCGTAGTAATTAAACCACGAGTGTGTGTGTGGTAGAACTCCGGACTGTATGTTAGTCAACGATAAAATACTTGGACGTATTTGTTATTTCTTAAATATAAAACGTAACGAGCATTTTCAAGTAAGGCAAACTGAAAGTATATGTGTAGCTGTCTGAGTACGCCTACCGTTCCTGGCTCGAGCCTGCGTCTCCAAGTATAGATTCTCTTGGGGCGTGTTCACTTCAACCAAATGAGCATCGAATACATCTCTACAAATATCCTGAAAAAAGAGACATTTGTAAAACACGTTTGTCCCTTTTTATGACATTTCATTGCAACTTCACAAGCCTTTTTACTAATTATCCAAAAAAGAGATATCTCTCTTATTTCAAAGAGATATCTTTCGTTTTAACAGAGCCGAGAGATATTTTTATGGCAAGCAAATATACTATTTACATGTAATCGAAAAAGTGATATCAACTTCTAACTTTAATATTCAGTGATATCTCTGTTAATCATAATATATCTTTCTTTTATTAGAGATATATACCATGTTTTGAAAGATATCTCCCAATACTAAAAAGATATATTTCAATGTAATAGAGATATCTCTCTACCGATAGATATATTCTCCTACCTTAAAAGATATCTCTGACAAAGAGATATCTGCTAAAACAAAGATATGTCTCACTCTCTTAAACTTAACTCTGTTTCGATGAAAGATATCATTATGATGGGCGTAAACTTGAGAGATACCTCTCATACGGTACAATATTTTTTGTATTTTGTCATATTAATCTCCTTCACGTCAGAAACAGTTTTACTATTCAAGTTCACCGTGACCTTTGACTCACTGACCTCTGCGTCATTTTCTTATTGAACGTTCACTGTTTAATTAATCAATGTCACATTGACCTTCATCTTTAACATAATGGCCTTAAACGAAATCGGGGGTCATTTTCTTATCACAATATATCTCCTTATATAACATTTGAGAATACTAAGCCAAAACGGATCGGACACCGTTTTGCTGTTCATCATCGTAACCTTGACCTTTGACCTATCGAGCTCAAAATCTAAGGAATCAGCCATCCTTCCCATAAACGTTAACAATCCTACACTGAAGCCTGGAATCCCGATCAAATAACCGACATAGTTAAAGTTTCTCTTTTCAATAGGAATGATATATGAAAGTACTTAAATAGAACAAATGTTTATGAATTCTTAACTTTTACGACTGGGAATCACGTGACTTTCCGGGTAGCTGACACGGACACAGGTACGATTGAACTGTCGTTAGTTTCTAAAACCTGCATCAAAGGCCTTTTCCGCTGATACCTTACTTGCTGTTCTGTGTTCGGTAGTTTTCTCAAACACTTAAAAATCCTGAGCGGCACATCAAATTTTGACAAGTATTTTCGGGGTAAACCTCACGGACAGTTAATATTTTTGAAGAAATCCCCTTTGCTAGTCGTATTTGTTGCAGAAAATTAATTAAGAACGAAGATTCCTTAGCATCAACAGAGAGCATATATTGTTTGCATTTTTTTTACATGAAATACACACCTCTGCTCCTATCCATGTCTCGGTGTCGTGGCTAAAATGATAACAGGAAGTTGTGTGTGCTTCCCAACCATTTGGACACGCACAAAATACTGGAATAACAACAATTAAAGTTACATAATTTATTGTATTAGAATAAAATCTGTTCGCTCTCGGTTGCCGTTGAAAAAAAGAAAATTCAAAAATGACATATAAATACATAAATCTAAGGCTAGAATCAACAATAGAAGTAAAAATCCAGGTAGGAATTTGCAAAAATCGACTGAAACTGCTGGTTTTACGGCACCGTTACACTTTATGTTTATATTGAAATTTCAAAAGCGTTTGCAATGCTTTATTAATTCTTAGCGTATTATTTAAAATCTACAGATATACTTTACAGGAATTTATACTCGAGCCTTTTTATATGACTTAATGTTCTAAAATATGTTATTTTCATACAGTTTGAAAATCTGAGAGAGAGCAGCTTTAAAGTTACATGACTTGTACAAAACATGACCATCACTAAAAGCAGAAGCATTAAGAAGTCGATTCTTTTTTTCTATACTTTTTCTATATTTTTTTCTACATTTTTTCTACATTTTTGCTACGATTTCCAAAACCTAATTTAGAATCGTTATGTTGATAGTAATGTACGAATTCTTACCTTTCACTGTCACATACACAAAAAATATTAAACAACTAATTTTCATCTTCATTAATTAGTTTCTTACTGAAAATAGTGAATGAGCAGGTCGCTGTTGTAAAAGTAAATGAATTACTACCTTATCAAACACTGCCACGTGATTGCCCAGCAACAAAACGTTGTCACTGATTTTGAACTTTACATGTTTGTTTGTTTCTCTGAGTTAAAGTCAAACAGACGGCCAATTTACCCAACCATCGTCCCCACTCGGAAGGACCAGTACTAGGATTTCATCCTCCGTACGAAACTGCCAACTTTCATATATTAAGAGACATGGTCGGTAGTATGGCTTAACCCATGACCTTTAATCAACGAATGAGAGGTTATGAGTTAAGTCAGCGACTTTAACCACTCGGTCATGGGGTGCAGACGTTCTAAGCTAACCTACGTCACTCTGATTGAACCTTATATAAAATAATGCAAAATATCCCATTTTGTGCACGTATTCTTTATCTCCTTCTTAAAACTGCACTCCTCGAAGACTTTGAATATTATGTGCAGGCGCTGGTAGAAAAATAAAGTTGTTAAAAGGTGTTTGTACATGCTGACTATACATGTGCTAAACAGTAAAACATAGGATATTATATTATATTATATTATGTACATGTAGTTGAATCTGTGTACATTGGCTGCTGTTTGGTAACTGATGGCAGAGTCAAGAACAGACACACTGACAATGGTTTTGAAGAGCCAACTGTGTCCGCTTTTTGTGCGACAGAGGGCAGCATGTTCCACAGATTTACTGTTCTGGGATTAGAAAAAAGATTATTTATAAGAATCTTGAGATGCTTTTAATCTACATGTACATGCAGTTGGATAAACTCTGACAGAGTGACTGGCTAAATTTCCTCATGATTTGGTACTAAAGTTATATTAATCTTGAAAGCGGACATAGTGAACTATCATGGTCAAAAATGATGCTTGAAACACAGACACAGTAGATGCTTTGGAAATACGTAAGAACTTAAAGTTATACTGAATTGTTTCTGTTACTGACGGGCATAAATGAAAATGCAGTTAACAGATATATTTACATCGATATTTAATAAATGATTGTTTGTCTGTATGGTCGCTTTCTTTAATGCTTATGCAACCGGATCAGCTTAGATAATATCCTCAAATATATTACAGAAGATGTTAAATAAAGTTACTTGCTAGAAATATTCAATAAAAATAATTTTATTAAATATCTAAATGAATATAAACATGGAAACTTTGTCTTTTTGCTGAATGACCTCAGCCCAGAGCCCGAATCCCCATATGTAAGACCCGTGCTATTGTGACCAACTCTTTGTTCGTTCATTCGTCTGTACGTTTGGCTGAAGGTTAATGGTCCTTTTACAGTATGTTCAGCTTTAATCTTCATTTCATGTAAGAATGAATTTTCTTACTCGGCATCAATTCTCATCAACACTGACCAAATAGAAAAGAATTTATATGCAAGCTCCAAATACGGTTTGAATTCAAAGCACGTTTTGATTCTCAGGCGAGCTAACATGGTCATCATGGTTGTCTTGGTATGTCCATGCGGCATAACCCATTGGGTGTTTTTAAGCAGCCAACTTGTTGCGCTAAATATAGCATGATCATAATTATGTTGTTGTTTTTTTTTTGTATTGAAGTATAATGTTCTCACACATTAACGTTAGGTCAACCACTTAACTTGAATGACCAGTCCTAACTTGTTATCGTCTAGAGTATAACCAGTCTCTTCTCTTATCAAGGTTCTATATGGGGCTACGCTGCCCTTATATATAGGGATTACACCTTATTGCGCAATTAATCCTGCGGTTTCGCCACAAACGGACTAGGGGATTATTACTTGACAATATAATTTATCATTACATGTGCAAACACTTTAGGAAAAAGATTTCGATAAAAGAACAATACCGGTGTGATATTGATGTATTTACAGGCTTTCAGTTGTTATACTTGACTTTGCATACTACAAATATTGTGATGGGGGGAGGGGTCGATTCGTTAGCTTAGTTTATATTAATTTATTTTAACTCGATTATGAAGAAAATTTGTAAGTTTAACGAGTCACTCTCGAGTCCGCTTCCTTGAAAAAAGAACAGTACTTGTGTCGAATGAGGAGGTACGGGCGTGACCCAAGTAGGGCTCGAACTCGCTACCTCCGGGATGAGCGGCAGACATCTTTACCTCTACACCACCGCTCGTTCCGTTGCATGTAATAAATAAAATAATGCTAACTATAAATAATTGTAGATAACTGCCTATCTCAAAAAGGGCTAGTATCAGCTACCAAACCCAGATATGATGATTTGCAGACCGGTTTGTCATCTACTGTTGTTGTGACAAACTGCCGGCAGAATCATGATTTGATAGCAGACTCGAGTTCTTTTTCTATACTATTTTTTTAAGTTAACTGGTGTTAATTTGTCATTATGCTGCTGTATTCAGCCACTAACTGTACGTTTTTAGTATATATAAATCGCAATCAAAGTTACAGTATGTCAGAAATGTATACGTGCAGTATCTAAGTCTAAGGGTTGCCAAATCGTGCCCGTCCGTAGAGATGCTTACTTCCCTTGACTCATGCAGATTACAAAATATTTATATGAACATATAGAATAACATATATTTAGGAAATAAATATTGCTACTTAAATTAAAGATTTCGTTATGGCACATATACATACTTTATATACTTTATTTAGAACAAGTTCAATGTGATAAGTGCCAGTGGAATGAAAGGGTTTACAATTTGAATTAGTGTCATAGTTTTTAACTCTAAATGACACATCTTTACAGTTTATAAAAGTACATCGTGATTAAGTTTCGTATAAATAAGGATCCGGTTATTCGATACATAACCAGTTTTTGCAAGAGTTTGTAAAAAAATATTTTATTTTGAAGGTTAGAAAAAAAATTCTCTTGAAGGTAAACTCAAAACAACGTTACTTTATACAACTTCATGTAATATCTTGAATCAAAATTCAACCAACAGCTAGGTGATTATATATTCGAACAACCAGTTCAGTCAAGATATTAACAGGGACATGCACACCCAGGCTCCTGACTCCGGTTAGATTCCAGTACGATTACAGGATAGGAATAATTCAAAACAAGCGTTTGTATAACTGGCTTCTCAATATAGACTTTTATAGTAACCAGGACCTATATGGGTTTGAAAAAAGTTTGTTTTTGTTGTTGCATTGTGATAGCTTCTTGGCCATCATCTTACAGATAAAGTATTACGTTATTTCGAGTAGCTGCCACTGTTGTAGGTAGATTAGCGATGTTCTTTGTCAAAATCATATAGTAAAACGTGTTTCCTATGCAGGTTAATCGCAAAGCCACAATACAAACAGACGAATTTCGACAGTCTTGAATGTTATCTGAGAGTGTTAAACAAGGTTTACTCAAATATTTTGGCAATGACCTAGTTGTTTATGCAATATGACCCGATTTCTGTGCCGCTGAATTAATGTTATCTTTTGGCAATCTGGACAGTTTGATGAATCTGAGACTAAAAGTGTTAACAAGTTTGTTTTTAAATGTCACAATGGCCTAGATTTGTATGCCACGTGTCTCGATTTCTATAGACTCCACGCGGTATCTTTTTGCAAAGTCTTACAGCTAATTCAAGTTTAATAGCCGTTTTAGCTGCGTTTTAATTATTTACAGGCGGGCAGTTGATTAGGCGAACATGCCGCGCTTATTTCCGTTATCGGTGGTTTTTCGTCGGACCATTACAAAACTTGGGCATAGTTGTATATCGATATAATATCTCGGCCAAGTCCGATAACTAGTCAGAAGGCGCTATGCACTTGCGAAAATGAGTTACACGACTTGTCTAGCTCAATTAATTGGCTATCCTATAGATATAACTTGTTTCTGCTTGTGACAGACGGTAAAAAAGGTCGTCGATATTATGTTGTTTTTTTTTTCATCAATTTGAAAGGCTATACATGTACGTGCATACGTAAATTTTGTAATTTGCAGATGGAGTGAAATAAACTTTGACAACAGCTGAACTTTTTGTAGTTTATATCCACGGAAATAACAATAATTTGATATATTCATTTTATACATTAACAATACAATAAATATACAACAATGCAAATGTAACAGTTCAGCCAAATTTTCAAATTGAGACTAACAGTCAAGGTTTCTTTCTGTGTTTTCTTTTCTTTCGGTATTCCTTTGAAACTTTTGGCTTTCCTACGGAACAGCCACATAGGAAAAGACTCATTATGTTTCTGTTTGCCTTTGATGCAAGACGCTGTCTTTTCTTAAAGAAACTCTCCAGGGGATGGCGTGCCTCGCTTTCCGGTGACATGTTAGACAACTCTAGCTGGGAGTCTCTGCTTTGTGTGGTGATGCCGACACGATCCACATCCCAGCTGTTACTTTCAAACTTGTTATAAACTATATTTTCTTTTTGTATTATATATTTTTGCATATCTAGCACCTTAGAATTTGACTTCATCTTCCTTCTGCATTGACCTCTGGTGTCATCCTTCGCCATACAGAATGAATCGTAGTTTTCCTTGTTTTCATCGAAATGCTTTTCTGTCTCGGTCACAAAATTGTTGCCAAGAAAACTGTTAGAACTGTCTGTAGTTTGTCTCTCGGTGCAGTATTTCTCCGGATTTAAATCATTTATTGCACGCACTTTCATTCGTAAATCATTATGTTCAACAATCCTCCATTTCATGCTAGTACTCTCACTTACATCGCGGTATTTACGTGATTTAAGCCCCGTAAATTCCATGTCTGTATCAACAAATGGTGTTTCTAAAGCTTCGTGAAACTCGTCGCCATTTTCAAGGTCTATCAAGCTTCCTACATCATCTAACACATCAATATGGTTACTGGTACTGTTAAATACACTAAGATACATGTCCGTGTATGTTGTGTCAGAGAGAGCAGTGGCAAAGCTTGCGTCATCTGTATCAGAAGCTGTAGAGACTGGACCAGAACAGCCGTTTTTGTGATTGCTGTTTGCACATTTTGTTAATATCGGCGAAAGAACTGGCATTGTCTTTTGGGAGAAATTGATGTCTATATTATTTCCAGCAAGGACATTGTGAACGGGAGACAAGTACGGCGGTGACTTCCGATCTATTGAGGAGTGTACCGATGAGCAGTGTATTTGCGAATCCCGTTCGTAAATATGCTGATTTGTGTTGTCTTTATTTGGAGCTGATGTACATCTACGACTGACATTTCCTTGGGGCACTTTCTCTGTGTGCATTTTCTGTTGATTGTGTGTATTTGCACAGAGGTAAGATATCGCTACTCCCAGGTAAGCGAAGTCGTCTATCTCTGATTCCTTCTTGTTGAGACAGCAGATGTCCGAAATATCCATGTTTGTCAATCCCTGCAAAATATATATGCAAATGTCAACAATTATCAATTTTCTTATTTATGAGAAGTGGGTTGTTCAAGAATAAAAATCAAACAAGTGACAGGAAATTGTCACAAAACCAGGTTTTCATTTTCCAGTCTGCTGGCCGAGCGCAAATGTTTAAATATCTTGAGAAATGTAGGAGGAAGTGGGCACGTGACAGTATTCTTCTATATATAACATATGTGGAAAAAAGCAAAGGGCCATAATTCAGGCAAAAATTCTAAAAAAAAAAAAAGAAAGAAAAAAAAAAACTTGCTCTGTGTGGGGTTTGAACCGCTGGTCTCAAGAATTTGTCACCTTACTGTAACAGAAACTCCAAAATACGGACTGGTAATCTATTCTAAAAATAGACAGTAATAACAGAGTATTCTCCCTTTTATAATAACAGAGTATTCTCCCTTTTATATATACTTAAATTAGGAGACACAAAATTGCTAACGGACGGACGGACGACGGACCAGGGGCAGAACATTATATATTCAAAATTCTTTAGTTCACAATTATAGTTCTGTGAAAGTTTGGTTGAAATCCCTTGAGAACTGTAGGAGTTGCACACAGAAGGTATTTCTCATATATATTACATTATGTGGAAAAAACAAAGGCCCATAATTCTGTCAAAATGATCAAATCACAAAACCCCGACTATGCGCCAGGGCACTTGGTGACAATAATTCTGTGAAAGTTTGGTTGAAACCCTTGAGAAGTGTAGAAGGAGTCGCGCCAGAAGAATTACATATGTGAACAAAAACAAAGGGCCATAATTCTGTCAAAAATGACCAAAACACAAACCCCCCGACAATATGCGCCGGGCACTTCAGACAATTTCTGTTTTTTGAAATCTTGGTCCCGTTGAGAAATGTAGGAGGAGTGCGCAAGAAGAAATTGTTTACGCCCGCCCGCCCACCGCCCGCCCGCCGACATCCTCAATCAATACCAGGATTTCCTCTAGTTAATAAAATTGCTCCTTTCGAAATGGTTTACAACCATGGCCGTTTCACAGTTTATGGAACTGAGTATCATGCTAGCGGATCTTTAACTCATAGCAACAAGGGCGTCCGAGAAGGGTGCACTGACAAAAGGCCTTTTCCCAGAATACATGTACATGTGTTTGAAAAGTCCGTAAGTACGTGAAAAATCATTTGAAGAGGGACAATGTCGTATCAAATTAAAGCTTCAAAGTTTCAATAAAATCGCAAAACATTGGTTGATGTCTAGTTTTTCTAAGAGGATTTTTGTACAAACATGAACGAAATTATATCAAATACGTTTGGCAAGTTTTGACAAAGTGTATAGTGTAGTAGAAACTTTGATAATTTTGCCAATACCTCATTATCTAATTGAAATGAAATTATAGGTTTACTATTACGTTCTTTGACTTGACTTGACTTGACTCATTTCTAGGTAATATGATGCTATGACAGACTACATACGATACATGCACATTTTCATTATAATTATCTTGATAATCTTCTTATCAACTTATTGCAACATAGTTGATTAATCAGATGGTTAAATATGGAATTGCTTTTACGTCCTATATAGTTAAAAATAACTCCTGAATTATGAATAAACATTAAATTCCTACTGTAATGACGGTGATTTTAGCATACCTCTTGAGTCACTGCGATCACACGGTATCCTTTCCCGCTGTCCATCTTTCTGTTCCTGCGTCTTCCAAGGTTAGTTTTTTAAGCAAATATCAGTATTGAGAATTAAATCAGGTAAAGGAACTTCTATGTCGTGTCGATCACTTATATCATCATCACACTGATAGCTTTTATCGCAGTCAATGACATGTTTTTGGAATGTTGACTGTACTTATAATCTGCTAAATGGCTGGCGGATTCCTGACACGACTGCAAACAATGTCAGTGGGAGCTCAGATTACTTTTGTAACACTTCATCTTAATGGGTGTCTGAGGTGCTGGTCCAACTGTGATGCAATCAAAAGGTAATTATAAATTAATCCAAAAGTTTGTTTGCTTATTGTTAAAGATTTTTTCTTCGTAAAATCGAAATATCGCCTAATTTATCTTGGTTGCGAAAACCAAAAATAAGGGAAACTGGTATAGAAACTTTGTCGTAAAAATTTTCAGAGCTTGTCCAGCACTTTAAGGTATTTATAAAAGAACATTGTATTTGGAAGCAAAACCTGAGGTTCCGGTTAAAGTAACCAACTTGAAATTTTAATTCACAAATGATTTACTTAAAGAAAATGTGACTATACCATGTCTTCGTGCTGAGTGGTAGAATCCACTTCATTATAGGGAGTTGGTCATGATTGATCTTCAATTTCTTAAAGTTGTGTACATATACACATATGTATAGGCAATGCAGAAAAGTTTCCCTTGGAAATATTCGGGTGAAAATCAATTTGGAGGTGACAATTTTGAAAACATTTAGCGAAACGCATATATATAGGCCTATAACTCTCCTCAATAACTTATTATTATTATTATTATTATTTGGATAAAAGGACAAACATGTATGTGTACCGTTACCGTTAGCTGAAACTGGTGCTGCTACATCCAAAAAACATATTTTGGAATCTATAATTTGATTTATTAGATTGTATGCAAAAAAATAAAGGTCCGTGATAAATATGTGTTGTTATCATTTTTTTAATCTGAAAAATATTGTCGAATATAACAAAGACATAGCACCATGCCGATTTCAAGTGGGTTAGAGGACAAGTGTCGCGTCAATCTAATTAGAGTTCAGTTGTCCGTAACCGCTGATACACACCTAAAATTTACCTGTACACTGACACTAATTTCTCCTTATTTGATTGGTTAATATCTTACCATGTGACATTTAGTTTGACAGCCGCCATATTGTTCTGTGATACAGGTGAACTGATTGGGGAGTTTTTAGAACGTTTTTATCAAAATGGGAGACGAAGACCTAAAGGCAAGACTTTGCATTATAAGAAAATGGGATGATTTTCCAGGCTACGGGTTTAATCTGCACGCTGAACGCGGTAGAGCTGGCCAATACATCGGTAAAGTGGACGATGATTCGCCTGCACAGGCCGCTGGTATGAAAGAAGGGGATCGTATTGTTGAAGTAGAAGGCACTAACATTGGAAATGAAAACCATTCTCAGGTTGTAACAAGAATTAAAGCGGCAGGTGAAAGTGTCACAATGTTGTTAGTCGATGCCGAGACTGACAAATACTATAAAGAACAGAAAGTGGTTGTGTCAAGTCAAATGTCCGGAGTCAGCCGAAGGGAGACCCCGGTGCCACGCCCAGGGGCTAATGAACAGCAAGGTGAGTGTACATGTCAAAAGTTGAAACCAATAACAGTTAACAATGCAGTAAGATTTGGGGTCACTTAAAATAGTTTTTGTGCATAATGATAATCATAATGAAAGTATGTTTCTTAAGATGATTTATCTCCCTTTGTACAGGATACAATAAAAAAATAATAATCTTTAGATACAAATAACAAACATAAGCACTGATAAGCCAATATTGGTACATGTACATGTAGTCTTTTGTTTGTATATGTGCTTATTAGATCCACCACCCTCGCGCGAATTATATATGCGGTACGACCCGGTATATATGTAGTCCTTATCAAAGACCATTTATATGGTTGCCTAATTTACTTTGTTACTGTGGGTGTAAATCTAGCCTTATTCATTTGGCTCATCAGTTTGACCCGTTTTAGTTGTCTAACCCTAGAAGAAATGCCATGGATCCAAAGGCTATCTCACTGGCTTTAACGTCAAATTACTGAGGCTAACTGTGATTTGTAAACCTATTTGGTGACCACCTACCATCTCAGGTACTATCCAGTATGGGATCGAACCCGAGTTGACCTTGTGATAAGTGAGTGCGCTAGCCACTGCACATACCGGACAACAAATATAAAGTTAAATTGATCTTTTTATTAAAATAATGTGACCATTTTATGAATAAAATGTTGTACGCAATCTTTGACTAACATCAGTCATGTTGTTTGATTGGAATGCCCGTCTGTGTTATGGAGCAAAACTTACTGTCATCAGGTCTATCAAATAGCTTCTTTGTGTATCATATACAAAGATCTACGTGTATAGCACCAGTCGATGTATCTAGCAACACACGAATCAAAATACTGACGGAGAGTCTTAATGATCATTGTGTTATGTCACATACATATATTAGCAGCATCAACTGGTGACGTAACACTTGTTGAACAAGAAAAAGTTCATAATGTTGCAATTATATATAATATGATGGAACCTGCAATCACTGGATTAATTACCAATCAAGTGCATTTCACTAGACGAGCGATTCGATTTTCAAAATTACTGGTAAACACCTGCAGTATATGTGTATATTAATGTGTGTAATTTACGAAGAGCTCTTCTCCGCCTTATGTTAGCATTAGCTTCATTCTTTGCTTAATCGCTTGATCACTGAAGTGGGTTTGATCTGCAAAATAGGCGTAATCACACTTGAGTTGTACTGATGATGAGGTAGAGTATTTCGAGTGGTGCTTGTGTCATATTCATTTAATTGTTTCATATTCATGGAACAGGTAACTTTGATATGTAACATATATAGGTAACTGGTGTCAGAGCTGAAATCCAGGAAGTAGTTTAGTATAGTCAATAAGGACAAAGGGTTGGGAGACATCGTGGAACTACAGAGGTAATATAGTTTGGTAGATGGATAGTTTGCAGAAGAAGTACTACATTCAGTGAACAAGTTTGATTGTTATGCTCTTTGCTGATAGTTTAAATCTGGAATGCAGGAAGAAAGAGGTTTAAACTTTAACGCTTCCGTTTACTTACATGTGGTACATTCACATGATATCGTCCTGAATGAAAAAGCATTGATATCTAATCTTTATAATTTGTACCCTTACTCAGGAAAACCAAGTCCAGTTTTCATGTGATGAATACGTCTTCCTAATAACATTTTTTGCTGTTAACTACTTTCCAGACTTATAAGAATGGATTAAAAGCGAAAACGGCTTATCAGGTTGCATTGGTCAAAACCATATCTGCCATTGTATTTATTGGTCATTTAAATCTGGTAATATTGTGGTCACAAGTAATTGGTACACTTTAGCACACTCAGACTTGATTGACCTTCATGCACTGTTTGCATACAAGGTACAAATATGAAAGGCATGTCAGTGCATTGTAGTCTGAATAATTTTATTTCTTTAAGGTGGGAAACTAAGCAAAACCAATTAAGGCTATGAATTATTATAATTGTGCGTTTTAATGAGGAAACAAGACAGAATTTTAGATTTAATACCTGCTAGGCTTGTCATAGAGAAAATGCAATGTAAATTTTTATTTGTATGGGGTTACTTTTGAGGCGATTGTATTGTAAATGCAGTTCATCCGGGGAGGGAAGCATGTATCATAATTTTAATAGACTAAAAGTGAGTTTATTTTCATATATGAACTCATTCCTCTTACCACAGACATTTTATGTTTAAAATGACAATGCATGTATGTTGCATGCTACATGTAAATTAAAATATAACTTGAAAGAAAAGAGTCTCTGTTGCAGACACTATACATCAAAATATAAGCTGCCCTATTTTATCCTTGATAAAGATCCTCAGTCAATCAAAAAGTCTGCCAAGGTAAATCCTTCATTTTCAAATCTACGTTCTCTAAACTGTACACAGTTCAACCCACACACATAACAATGTGAAGGGTGTGTTTCGTTAGGAACTCACATAATAAAGTCAATGTTGACTGATTGATTATAGTTCTTTCGACACATAATTCTTGCCTGGCAACCTGCTGTCAAAGGTAGTTTGACCAATGTTATAAAAATTAAGATAAGGTGCAAATTCAAACTATAATAAGGTCACTCCAGAAGTAAATATCAAATTTTTTTTTTCAATAAAGATAGAAACCTCATTTAAAACATTTCTGTGTTGTTCAGCTTACCATTGATCTTGTAAAAATGACATTGTTTAATAAATGAATATTACTTATAATACATTGCCTAAACTGTACTACATTGGTTGTCTTTAATGAAGTGCACTAGCTGTTAGTGCCTCCCTTTTGTCATGTATAACTTACCTGCTGGCTCAGTGTGAGAAACTTCACAGTCCAGTTGTAACCGTAAATCCAGGTTTTCTGATTTTTTTATTGCAATGTGGAATTTGCTTATATAAATAGTATAAATGTTAGTAAATAGCTACTGCTTCACATGTCAGGCCATACATAGTTTGGAAGTTCATTTATTTCTGTCAGTTATATATCCCAGTAAGGTAATAATTTCAATAACTTTATTTGCTGCTAATTGGTGATTGATATATTTTTTCTCGAGATGATAAATCATGACAAGATGACCCTGACATCATAGGCTCGGCTAAATTTTTTTGTGGTCTGGTGTAGGCCTGTAATAAAAATTGAATGGTTACTGTTAACTCAACATCTGGACTTATTCAGGTTGTATTTAGGTGGTCAAAAATTTAGGATGTCTGTGTCTAAGATAGTTTAATTGATGCACTGATAAAATTGTAATTTCCGATTATTAATTTGAAAATGGTGAACATAGAAGTAACCTTTTAGTATATGATGTAACCAGATAAACGAGTAATAATTAAGTTGCAGCCTACCTTGCTTTATATGTTTTGTCATCGAGATAACACTGGGTGTACCTGGCCATTATATACCACGCATTGCTAACTTTGAGGTTTCTTTCATTCTGACTAAGATTTGCAGCTTGAAAGGAAGTTCTGTAGCTTTTATCATTAACTTTGATACCTGGATTATCGAGGATTATTTATCAGATCGGTGGAATTTTTGTTTTGAAAACAAGTGACATTTTGTCATTTGAATTGACAATACTTTATTTGGATGGAATTTGTCAAAATTGATCTGTATCAGAAAGTTTGTGAGCACTGCGTGCTTTGTAGCGGAGACTGAAAAACCACTTAAGAGTATTGTTAAATGAATTAATCTTTGAGCTTAAAGTTGATAAAGTGAAATAAATTAATTACTTAGGGTAAAATTAATAAAGTGAAATAAATAAATTAATTAGCTTAAATTTTATAAAGTGAAATAAGTCAATTAGTAATCTTAAAGTTAGTAAAGTGGTTCTTTTACAAGCTAAGTTGTTCTTTTTGGACTTAAATTGCAAGTGACTTAATTGTGGAAGAAATTCTGTAACAAGAAAATGGAAAATCAGGCAGAAAATGGAATAAATGCTGGCACTGAAAGCATTGTAAATTCAGAAAACCAAGATATGTCTAAAACAATGGAAGTTATTGCTGAAAATGATGCCGATACAGAGGTTAAAGAGCAGAAAGATAAAACAGATGATAGTAGTGGTAATATTGATGAAAATCCAGATGACACTGATGAAGAAAAGTCAAATGGGGTACCAGCTGTAAAAGCTGTAAATGAACGCAATGACGGTAAGCCAGAAGGTGGGGGAAGTTGAGCAAGGTACAAAAATGTTAAATACTGTCCAATATGTTGAAAACAATGGTCAAAACTTCGCCAAATGCTGGTATACTTCATGCATCTTCTCAAACTTGTCAAGTTGCTCTCTAATCTTATTTATTTAAGCGAAGTAATCTTTCTCAAGCAGAATTATAGAGAATTCTGTCATTAAAGCACACAGTGTAAAGTGCTTTTGTATTATTAATTCAATGTGCTGGTACTTGTGTTATAATTGTTAATAGTTTCCATTTGTACTCTTTGTACAGTACAAGTATTAGTACAGAACTTACAAGAGTTTGTAAATTGGTTACACTCTTTTCACTCTGACAGGTCAATCTGAAATAGTTACTTTTAGTGCATAATGCTAAAGAAAAGCAAAAAAATCTAGTTGAAACGCAGTTAACAAAATTATGTTTGTCTTATACAAGATCTTCATGAGCAAAGTAGAGACTGGCTTTCTGATACAAGATTTTAATAATATGCAGAAGCAGATTTTGAATTGGTCCAGTTGGGTATTTAAATTGGATGTATCAAAGTGGTGATCCCTGATGTCTTTATGTACTATATTGTCTCTGCTGACATTGCAAAGGTTTTTAGAAAATTCGAATTAATTGTTTTGTATCTGTTTGCAATTAAATTAAATGATTAGTTATTCATAGACTTGTGAAGGCCTTGGAGCGGAAAGTGTAGACAGAGATAAGATGATGTATCGTTATGTCACCAATATGTACAAAACATCTTCATTTCAAAATGTCTGTATCATGTACATTTGAAATATACCTTGACTTTAGCATTATGGTGTTTGAAATTTCAGCCTTGCGAAATGTACTTTTAAAGTAATATATGATAGATGTTTTTAGTTACAGCATGACATGAAACAAAAACAGTTTTTATGAAGAGTATGAAGCAAAGATTTGTGGTATGATCTTGTACCAGGTGAAGGCAGTCTATAAAATATTAAATATTTAAGATATGTTTTTCCTTAAAGACATATTTTGTCACCTTGTCACTAACACTCTGCTCAGTGTTCCTTGCTCTTGATATAAGAGACATTTCCTCGCTCTTGATATAAGAGACATTTCCTCGCTCTTGATATAAGAGACATTTCCCCGCTCTTGATATAAGAGACATTCCCCGCTCTTGATATAAGAGACATTCCCCGCTCTTATTATAAGTGACGTTCCCCGCTCTTGATATAAGGACATTCCCGCTTCTTATTATAAGTGGCGTTCCCGCTCTTGATATAAGAGACATTCCTCTCGCTTGATATAATAGCGTTCGTCGCTCTTGATATAAGAGACATTCCCGCTCTTATTTAAGTGGCGCCCCCCCCCCCCCCCTTCCCGCTCTTGATATAAGAGACATTCCTCTCGCTTGATATAATAGACGTTCGTCGCTCTTGATATAAGAGACATTCCCCGCTCTTGATATAAGAGACATTCCCCGCTCTTATTATAAGTGACGTTCCCCGCTCTTGATATAAGAGACATTCCTCTCGCTTGATATAATAGACGTTCCTCGCTCTTGATATAAGAGACATTTCCTCGCTCTTGATATAAGAGACATTTCCTCGCTCTTGATATAAGAGACATTCCTCTCGCTTGATTTAATAGACGTTCCTCGCTCTTGATATAAGAGACATTTCCTCGCTCTTGATATAAGAGACATTCCTCTCGCTTGATATAATAGACGTTCCTCGCTCTTGATATAAGAGACATTTCCTCGCTCTTGATATAAGAGACATTCCTCTCGCTTGATATAATAGACGTTCCTCGCTCTTGATATAAGAGACATTTCCTCGCTCTTGATATAAGAGACATTTCCTCGCTCTTGATATAAGAGACGTTCCTCTCGCTTGATTTAATAGACGTTCCTTGCTCTTGATATAAGAGACATTTCCTCGCTCTTGATATAAGAGACATTCCCCGCTCTTGATATAAGAGACATTCCTCTCGCTTGATATAATAGACGTTCCTCGCTCTTGATATAAGAGACATTTCCTCGCTCTTGATATAAGAGACATTTCCTCGCTCTTGATATAAGAGACATTTCCTCGCTCTTGATATAAGAGACATTCCTCTCGCTTGATATAAGAGACATTCCCCGCTCTTGATATAATAGACGTTCCTCGCTCTTGATATAAGAGACATTTCCTCGCTCTTGATATAAGAGACATTTCCTCGCTCTTGATATAAGAGACATTCCCTCGCTCTTGATATAAGAGACATCCCTCGCTCTTGATATAAGAGACATTCCCCGCTCTTGATATAAGAGACATCCCTCGCTCTTGATATAAGAGACATTCCCCGCTCTTGATATAATAGACGTTCCTCGCTCTTGATATAAGAGACATTTCCTCGCTCTTGATATAAGAGACATTTCCTCGCTCTTGATATAAGAGACATTCCTCTCGCTTGATTTAATAGACGTTCCTCGCTCTTGATATAAGAGACATCCCTCGCTCTTGATATAAGAGACATTCCTCTCGCTTGATTTAATAGACGTTCCTCGCTCTTGATATAAGAGACATTTCCTCGCTCTTGATATAAGAGACATTCCCTCGCTCCTGATATAAGAGACATTCCCCGCTCTTGATATAATAGACGTTCCTCGCTCTTGATAGAAGAGACGTTCCTTGCTCTTGATATAAGAGACATTCCTCACACTTGATATAAGAGACGATCCTCATGCTTGATATAAGAGACAGCTTAGCTTATCCTATGGTTAAAATCCTTTCAACATTTCATAGAGCCCATTCTCTGCATGTGGTAACGGCTGTTATAGAATATATGAACCATTGTCTTAAGAGAAAGTTGTTTATGGTAAATTATTTCATATTGTCACCTGTTGCTCCCAGTAACATTCTTTTTCAAAGCCATTTCTAATTATACGAAAGAAGCAATTAATTCACTTTGGCCTGTATATTTCATATGACCATTAATAAATAAAGATAAGCCGGTGAATCATGTTTTGTACTTTTTTATCGGTTGATGCCCATGTCTGTGGTGTCCTGTTTTTATCACCAGTTTGAATGCTGTCTGACCTTTGCTAGCGAACTTAATTGCATTAATTCGTACCTACTACTTCCTAGTACCCCCACTGAAATACTTTTGCATCCAATGTCGTTAAATATGCTCTTTGTGCTTTAAATAGTATAGACTGTCACTGTAGTTTGATGAAGCAAAGTTATAGGATTAATTTATCTTGTTTCTTCAAACTCAACAATGGATCTCATTGTGAAGACATGCAAACCACAAAGCCTTTAAATTTGTGTGGTTTAATTAGGTGATTTTGATGTAAGGTCATGAAAACTGGTAATCCAACTTCAGATTAAGTAGAGAAACATGGAAAAGTGTTTGCCAACTTCTTAGGGAGAAGTCATTGGCCAAAAAATATCTTCTTCCTGTAGATTCTCTCGATTTTCTCACTTCTCCTTCCAGACTACTAATCCATTGAAATAGGTAAATCTAGATCTATGATATGATTTTGCATTAGATTTTGTTCAAGAACAGGAAACTTACTATAAGATGAGCATTATTTAAAATTACACCATAATTTTACAGCCTGTGCCCCTACATCATAGTTTCCTTTGTGGGTGTTGGGTGTGTGGGCAGCTATGTGGTCAATCGTTCACTCCCTTGCATTCTTTGCATTTTAGAGTGCATGTCTTATCATTAAAAATGTAGAAATTATTGCCCAGAGATAAATGGGAAATACACTTCAATAGTTTATATAGGGGGTAGGTTTACATTTTGCAAACATTTTATTTTCTATGAATGACATTTGAAGTACTGTTTTCAAAGATTGATACTATTTGAACAAGGACACCTTTATATGGTGCATATGCAATTGATAGCTGTTAATAGAATTTCACTGATATAAAATGGAATTTCATTATTAAGGAGTCGCTGGGTTTAAAATGTGATAAAACACAACGTAGGCTGGAAAATTGTTTTTCACAATTCTAGGGTAGCAAAATGATAAATACTTCCAGTGTAAATTAAAGGTATATTTCAGACAATATTCTGTGTTTTATTCAGACTTAAATTTAAAAGTCAACTTAATATCAAGCATACAATGTTGATTATTTCAAGAAAAATGTCACTCCGCTTTCACCTAGAATGTTCAAATGCAAAATGCTACAGTAATAAATATTCTGTGAAGTCTCATAATTTCTATCGGCTTCACAATGGTTGTATTACTACATAGTCTAGAAAAGGCAATTTTAATGAAGTACAATGTACAACAGTGTCACTTATATTGACTGTCCGTCTGGAAAGCCATGGATTTAGGTTTTGTGTTGTTTCTGTCTTGTTTTGTTTAGCCAGTCAAAAATGCAGGACTATGACTGTAATGTCATCAGACTTGTTTGTCAATAATAACCTGCTTACGATGTAATCCATCAGAGCTGTCGGTCCACAATAACAAGTGTTGTGTACACTGTCAAAACCATGATGTATCTGTTTACAGCTCATGTAGTGCTGCTGTCAAATATCAATATAAAGCAGCTGTTGTGGGTGGGGGGTTGGCCTGGGGATTACTCCAGTGAGCCTGAGTTATGGGTTGTGTCTAGTTAAATGTTTCATCTCATATACATGCCCAAATTCATGAAAGTTAATCCAAAATTATTATGTAAATATTAATTTTGTGAACTTTGGCTCAATGGAAACGACATAACTTAATCAGGAAGCACTCTTCCTTTTCGTATTTAGATTTAATTACCAGATTTAAATATCACATTTGCATTTTGCAAATTCAATGTAGATTTTTATGAATGAATTGTAAACTTATGTAAATTATGCACCATATGAATTTGTTCAGAAATTTCTTCCCATATTTTGGAAGAAAACTTGAATGTAAAGGTATATTTTACCAATAATGTATCATGGCCAGTGATATACATTGTATATCCAAATATGGAGAAGTAATGAACCCCTCATGAATGAGTGATACATATTTGCATTTATCCAATTATTGGCAAGATTTTACTTCCCTTTTCACTTTTCCAGAGTCACTTCTTACTAGTCTTGCCTCCAGAGACAATCCAGGCTAATTAATAATTGGGGATGTGGGGTCTGTCATTCGTTCAAGTTGTTGTAGGAGGAGAGTTTACAATTGAATCGGCAGTCTCATTGAAAGTTATATTACCCTTCAAATTTGTTTTTTCAAAATTATAATTAATATATATATAGTTTAAAGGGGCCTCTTTTGTTGTAACCCCAGACTGGCTGCTTCAATATAGCTTCTGTTGTACTAATTTTAACAGATGCGAAAAATGTTTTAGATGATAAACTTCACAGATTTCGTATGAATAATCACGATTCAAACAAGCTCATGTGTAACGAGGTTTCTTCCTCAGGTTTTTATGTTTTAGTGGTGGAATACATTTTACATATTATTAAAGGATATAAAACATAAGACTTTAACAGTGTGCAACAGGATATGGAGCAAGAAAAGTTAATGTGGGAAAACCATTGAGACAAAGTTGAAATTTTCAATGCCAAAATTCTCCTGCCCCATTTTATTGCCCTTTACCCTGTAACTAGCTTGTAATATTCTCACTGATGTTTTTCTATTTGATACTGGAAAGTCAAATTAAAAACTTAAAACAAAAATAGTTTACTACGACAATGACTACAGCTGATGAGAAAAAAAAATGTGCGTAATGTATTACATTTTACAGCATAGTAGTGTCCTGAAATTAGAAATAACAAGAACCACAGTTTTCAGATGTGACAGGCTAGTCTAGCTGTGTTCAATGACTCATAAATTGACTATTTTTATTTCTGATATTCCTATTAATTAAGAATTTATTGTGTGTCTTGTAGATGAAGTGCCTGAACCCGAATCCGAGCCACCCGCAGAACCACCAAGCTACAATGAGGTACAGCAGGCTGATGAAGAGGAGGAACCTGCAACTCCTCCACCGGAACCCGAGCCTGAGCAAGATCGAGCGCCTTCTCCAGACACCGTTCCTGTGTTATCTGCAGAAACTCGATCACATAACTACCATCCTCGACTCTGTCACATCAAAAAAGTGCCCAACTTTCAGGGATATGGTTTCAACCTGCATGCAGAGAAGGATAAGAAAGGCCAGTATATTGGTCTTGTAGATGCAGGTTCACCATCCGAAGATGTTGATTTAAGAAAAGGCGACAGAATTATTGAAGTAAATGGCGAAAATATTGAAGAGGAAACCCATCAACAAGTAATTCAGAAGATAAAGGCTGGAGGTGATGAGACCATAATGCTTGTTGTTGACCCTGAGGCAGATGAGTACTACAAAAATAATGGCATTCGTATCACAGCTTATCTTCCAGAAGTAATAGAAAATAAAAGCCAACGAAGGGCAGTGTCAGGTAGGTTGAGTTCTGTTTTACTTTTTATTTCATAACTGCATGATTTAAGTAACCGAATGGCTATCCCAAAAGGCTAATGAAGTAGGTAAAAAAACGTGCTAGGTAAATTTTTGCTGCTTTTAAGAAGTTGCTGTTGTTTTATAATTTGAACCAGAACTGACTTACCCAGTACTGGACTGAAGGAGAAGCTAGGTATGTTTATAACAGCTCTGAGATACATATTCCCCTATGAATTTTTTGAATCAGAAGAAGAGCCTGTTCCAGAAATTCCCCAAATTGTTGAGGAAACAGCCACTGTTGATGAGGAAACAGCCTCCGTTAATGAGGAAGCAGCACCAGTTGTTGAAGAAGCTGCCCCTGTTGATGAGGAAACTGCCGAGGTCAATGTAGAACCAGTACCAGTTGGCCTAATGGCTGATGAGGCACCATCACACGACTACCACCCACGTCTCTGTCACATCAGAAAATGGCCAGACTTCCAGGGATATGGTTTCAATCTGCATGCCGACAAAGATAAAAACGGCCAATACATCGGTCTAGTAGATGCTGATTCCCCATCAGAAGACGCTGACTTAAGAAAAGGTGATAGAATTATTGCAGTCAATGGTGAAAATGTAGAGGAAAAGGCCTACCAACAAGTTATTCAACTGATTAAGGCTGGTGGTGATGAAACAAAACTACTTGTTGTTGATTCTGAGGCTGATGAATACTACAAAAATAATAGAATCCAAATCACAGCTGACCTTCCTGAAGTAATACAAAATGAAACTAGACAGAAGGAGGCACCAGGTAGGATATTGTCAGGTTTAGATAGTTGATCCACTATAACCAGATGGGAACTTTTGAGTGTAGTGTTACTAATTGGAGTAGTGATCTAACAAGTGCTAAAACGCTTCTATAACTTTCAAGTTTATGACACAGTGTTCTGTAGTTTTTCTTTTAGGATTGTTTCTATTATGCTAAAAGCCACTTTCCTCTTTTAACATCACTTTAACTATGTTATTCAGAATTCAGAATTATAGTTTATTCAGATTCCAGAAACAGTAGTCTCTTCAGAATGTCTTTTGCTTCAAACTTTTGCACTAGCTTCAGGATTCAAAATCCGAGTTCCAATCCTCTATACAAGACTAACAGTCTTAATACTTTAGTACCCATAATGCTCTTCTCAACAAGTCACAGTAGCAAGTAGCATAGTAATTAAAAATCACAACACATATGAAACTTTGCACTGACAGGCCAACTGCACACTGTCCAACTACACGCTGACCAACTACACACAGGCCAACTACACACTGGCAAACTACACACAGGCCAACTACACACTGGCAAATTGCACACAGGCCAACTACACACTGACAACTACACACTGGCCAGCTACACACAGGCCAACTACACACTGACAACTACACACAGGCCAACTACACACTGGCAAACAACACACTGGCAAACTACACACAGGCCAACTACACACTGACAACTACACACAGGCCAACTATACACAGGCCAACTACACACTGGCAAACTACACACAGGCCAACTACACACTGACCAACTACACACAGGCCAACTACACACAGGCCAACTACACACTGGCAAACTACAGGATTTAACATACCAACACCAACTTCATCACAAATCTCAGACTTGCTCTTGAACTTGACATCAAGACATTTCCTTTCAGTTCTTGACTCACTTGAGTTAATATTACTAAAATTTTGAAGTCAAGACCTTTTATTTCTCAACCCTTACACTAAATTTGCAAAAAGATTTTAAATGCAAAATAATGGTGACACTCGAGACTTGAATCATTTACATTAACAGCACTAAATCTTTCTGTATGATCTGAAGTACTCTCACTCTTTGGAGTAATTTACTGATTTATGAAAATGTATTCGGAAAGCTTGGTGTCAGAGTTTTTTTATTAATATGTTAGTAATCGCTGCACCAAATGAAGTGCAATAGGTGTATTGTTTTAGCCACACATAAGGTATGAGAAGGAGATTTATTGCAGATACAGTTGTTGGGGTCTTTTTTTTTGCAATTGCAGCTTGCTTTAAGTTTAGCATGTAAGCTTTTTTCATGCACGGATTGAAAGTTTTGTATATGTTAGTAAGTGAGATAACTCTGTATTAGACTGAATGTTAATTGGCACTTGTTTGACTGTAGGAAATTTGGTCAAAGTTTTTTTTTTATACATGTTAGTGTTGATTTCTTACTTGACGCAAGTATTTGACTCGAGTATTCATGGATATCAAACATCAGGTTATACAACACAATGCAAGTTATGGCCCTTGAATTGCATGAAGTTTTGCTGCAAGTCACTATCGTACATGTACATATATATCTTAGTATTATATAATGTAAGGACCCACATAGAATTTATTTGAAAGTTCTTGACAATATTTTGGGGTATCAAGCAAATGAGAAACAATTGAGTTACTTCCCCTTTTGAGGACAGACAATGATTACAGTGTTCAACGATCTTTAAAATTGAATAGTTTTTATCTAATCATCACCAAACTTCCTCATAATGTTTATGGGCAAAACATCATTACCTGGTCTGATAAACAACTAGATCTTCCAAGATTGATACTGTCTGCTGCCTTGCATGAATAGTTTGTTTCCTATCATAACCAAATCTTGGTCAAAATGTCCAGGTGTATAACTTGTCACGCAAATTCAATAACCAGTTTGCCCCCAGGAACTATGATAGTTTAGCCTGAGAATTGCTAAAATTTTACCTAATTACTACTTACCAGTTTCATCTATCTGCCTTGAATATAGATCTACTTTGTGCACTGAGCCTGGTTACAATGTTTATATGCATAATAACACGGTTAATGTTTTCTCAATGCGTTCTTGAGTTATGGCCCTTGAACAAACACATGTTGTCTGTTCTCTTTTCTCAAAATTCTAATCTACACCAAAGCTGGTCACAATATCAGATTCTATTGGTAGTAGATTTTTTTATGGTCAGCCAAATTGCTGTTCTGAAATTGCCAGCTCCACACTATTTAACATGGGTGCACACGTGTTTTGATAAGCATTGCACCTTTGGTTTGGTTTGCCATAAACATTATGGGTATAGTTTGAAGCAGTTTGACACCTTGTTGCATGTTGGTTTAGTTAAGGTGAAGAAACGGTGATTATTATTTTACATGTTCTTTTTAAATGAAAATTATTAAATTTTCATTAGTATTATAAACATCCTTAGCATCATATTATTATATAATCTCAACTATTCAAGAGACTTCAATGCCTCCATTGAAGTTCTTCTCAAGAGTGGTCATCCAGTGCTATGATGTTAAGTGATGTTTTATTGGCTAACTGTACCAAATTTTTATGTACACTTACTTCTTATTACTTTGTTGTGTTTTTAGCTCACCTGAGCACGAAGTACTTAGGTGAGATATTGTGATCGCCCTTTGTCCATCGTCTGTTGTCTGTCCACACTAAAGCTTGTGTATGCAATAGAGGCTGCATTTTTCACTAGTTCTTCATGAAACTTGGTTGGAATGACGACATTGATAAAATCTAGGTCAAGTTTGAACATGGGTTATCTGGGGTCAAAAACTAGGTCACAGGGTCAAATCATAGAAAAACCTTGTGTATGCTGTAGGGATTGCATTTTTCATTGGATCTTCATGAAACTTGGTCAGTGATAAAATCTAGGTCAAGTTTGAACATGGCTCATCTGGGTTCAAAAACTAGGTCACTGGGTCAAATCATAGAAAAACCTTGTGTATGCTATAGAGGTTGCATTTTCCATTGGATCTTCATGAAACTTGGTCAGTATGATTTTCTTGATAAAATCTAGATCGAGTTGGAACTTGGGTCATCTAGGGTCAAGAACTAGGTCATGGGGTAAAATTATAAAAAAATAGAGGTTGCATTTTTCATTCTATCTTCATTGAAACTGTGTGAGTATGATTTTATTGATGAGTATGATTTTCTTGATGAAATTTAGGTCAAGTATGAATATGGATAATCTGAGGTCAAAACTAGGTCACCCCACTAAAACCTTGTGTATTCCATACAGTTGACATTTACAACCCAGTCATCATGTAAATTGGTCAAAAGGTTTGCCTTGTCATGGTCAAACAAAATTTTTGTGTTTATGATATATAGTTTAGAGTTGAAGTTTGGTCACATATTGTCATAAGTCACAGGTGAGCGATATAGGGCCATCTTGGCCTTCTTGTTTACACTCTAGACTAAAGAAATATTTAAAAAATACATTATGTTTATTGTAGAAGCCGTTAGAGACTGTAAGATTGTGATAGTTTAAAACTGTTTTACTATTGAAAACTGTACATGGCCACACTACTTAATTAAGTATATGTTGGGTTTACAAAAACATGTATTAGAACTTAGACAAGTATAAAAATAGTTGTGCCAAAAAAAAAAAAAAGACTATGAGCTTTTAAATGCTTTGCTATTATAAAGAAAACACTATGATAGTGAAGCACGCATTTATAGCTTTGGTTTACAGTAAATAGAACCCAGTTTTATTAGTAAAGTCTGTGTGGTCATGGGTCTGTCATGTACTGGTAAAAATTTCATTTTCAATTCAGACTTGTATACAAAATGTAATGTTTGTGGTCATTGACTAAGAAATACTAAGAGTTTACATGACATCCAGACTCAGTTGATATTCGATCAGCTTAGATTTAGATATCATTTAGCCGAGAAGTCAATATCTTTGCACATTTAGGTGAACAAGTTTTAAAAGCAAATTTGATGTATGGAAAGGAAAAGCATTGTGTGGACTTGTTGCTGTTTTAGTACCCCTAAATGCTCGTTGCTACTGGAATGTTTTGAACAAGAACTGACTTTACTAAAACTGTTTATCAAAGGGGCTCCAGCACAGGTTTTAGGCCAGAAGCCATCAGAGTTTTTTTTAGCAATATGATTATCAAGTATGTAGAGTTTAATGAAAACAGTTTTCTTTTAATGAACTGTTGCTTGTAAACAGATAAGTCGTTATGTATTGCAAGTAAAGTATTGAAACGGAAATAATTATGCATGTTGCCTGATGAAGCAAGGTAATTAAAGACTTGGGCAAAACACCAAATGTGTCAATAATATTGCTGTGATCTATGGGCTTGTTGAATATATGAGACAACTGATTGGCCAGCGCATCATTCAATACATTTCAGCAGGAGAATTAGTTATTTGTGCATATTTGTTTACAGGAATTTCTATGTAATAGTTGATACATCATAATTATTCAGTTTGTTTATAATGATTAAAAGTTTTAAACAAAGATTTCGCAGGTCACAGACGTGTAAGTATATTTTGACAGAAAACTACATTCTTATTTTATTGTTCTTAGATTTGAATTATATGTGTTTATTTATAGCAGCATTTTATAATATAAATAATAATAATTTGAATGTTTTACGTTTAAGTCAGTTTGTTGGCCTTTACAAGCACAACACTGTTTGATGTAAGTTGTTTCCTATAATCAGTTAAAGGTAATTATTAGTAACTTTTGATTCCAAATTTCAAAGTCTCTGATATCTACATTTGTATGTCAAGCTGTCTTGACAAAAAAGACAGTGAAGGGGCAGCTCATTTTACTGGTGCTTTTACATTTTTCAGCAATGACCTTTCATCCAAGACAGTGTCATGTGATCAAGAGGCCTGACTTCCAAGGGTACGGATTTAATCTGCATGCAGAGAAGGAACGTGGCGGACAGTATATTGGTACAATAGATGATAATTCCCCAGCTCAAGAGGCAGGTTTAAGAGAGCGTGATAGAATCATTGAAGTTAATAATCAAAACATTGAAAATGAAACGCATCAACAAGTGATCGCCAAAATAAAAGCTGGTGGTGATGAAACAAAATTACTGGTCGTCGACAAAGAAGCGGACGAATACTACAAAAGTCGAGGGATAACAGTGACGTCATCTATGCCAGAAGTGCAATTCCATCAGTCTACCAGATCGTCACGTAGCAGTGGTAAGTGTAAAGTGTTTTTTCCTGACCCACCTACATGATCATGTGGTATAGATTTCTGACCTAAGTTAATATAGAAGCCAGTTCATGGCCTATGATCCGGCAGTGTCTGTATAAGTAGGTTGTTAAGGAAAGGTCATAGTTAATATTGCAAAATCATTTGTGTAGACATTAAAATAGACAGTAAGCAAGTTAATTTGAAAACAGAGGCAGCCGCTTATGTTTAAACCGAGAGAAGGCAGAAGGTGTTGGCAATGAGTATATTGCTATTGGCTGAAAGCTCGCCTTGGTGATTCCAAATATGTTTTTATTCTGCAAGATCCAAGAATAAAGGAAGGAAGGTGTGCAAGCGTTTATGATCCAGGAGTTTTGGAGGGTGTCAATGCAGGGGCACACTGAATATAATGTTGGATAGGTAAAGAGAACCATAATGTAGAGATTGCTACATTGTTTTGATAAATTCTTATATATATATATTTGCACACACTACTTCACAGATAGGACTTGCACTTACCTATCAAAGGTCTTTGCTTGTATAGATTATCTTACAATCTCTGATATGCATCGGACTGGCCTAATATTGCACATTGTTCAGACAAAAACATTTTGAGTGAACTGTATAATGTCTAAGAATTCAAATACCACATGCATCCACAATGAACCAACCATTTTCTTTGCATTTCCACAATGGGATATCCTGATTGGAATTTGTTTCTTTTATTGGTACCAGTTTCACATAGCATGGAAAAGGCTGCACATTTGTATTAAATATTGTTGAAGAAAAAAAAAGTGAAGTCGATTGAGAAGTGACCAGTGGTGCTTGTTGGTCGTCATGATGTTCAGATAAACATTGTACATGTATATAGACTATAGACGTTTAGTTACTTGTGATTTTGAATTATTGAATTCTTGCTGAAATTTGAAAATGGAAAGTTTTTGTTAAGACTATGTAAGACTTTGAAACATAACAGTGTTGGTCAGATGCATTAAACAGCAATTATCTGTATTGACTAGGTGGCTTTTATGAGTGATTTAATGTTTGGGCAAACAGGTAGATCATTTTGTATATGGTGGAAAGTTTATGGCCTGTAACACTGTTGACATTGTCAATAGGTTCAAAGATAACCTAACATATTATGTGGACTGTAGATAAACTGCCATCAGGTTGATACTGTGTAAATTACTGGGTTTGATTGGTTTTAAGAATGTTGTATGGAAACCACTCTTTTAATTCATGGAGGGTCATTAAGAATAAAAGTGATTTGATTTTGCCCATTTCTACCTTAAATGTGTCAAGTTTTAGGGAAATGTGACCATTCAGCGGAAATTCTTCCGGTCAATATGTAGATTTTTGCAGATTTCAAGGGTCAAAACCCTTACCCCTGTGTTAGATAGAACCCATGTGACATTAAAAGTATACATGTTCTCATTGATTGCAAATTACCACTGCAAGAAATGCTGTTAGCATTTTCTCCTTCTTTTAGTTTGTACCTTTGCCTGTTGAAGCAACATTAAACTCAGATTGGGGTGCTATTGCTTTGGTGTTGCCTACTTTATGTTCCAGTTTATATGATTAAAATGCAATGTCCCACAGCAGTATTGTTTTCCATTCATCGCCTAACTTTGTCAAAGTGAAACAGTCCCATATAATGTATGAATGAATGAATGGTGTTTTATGGCACATCGACTTCCAAGGTTATATAGCACAAGTATCTTAGCTATACTTTGTTGAATTGTAGTTTTTCCTTTTACTTTGTCATCATGGAATACAGTAACTGTTCTGATACTCATTTACTGTAGTCTTCTTACAACATTATCAGAAAAGCTCTGTGCTAAAGAGTTTTACATCAAATATAGACATACTCAGTTACTTTAAATAAATATCAGACTGCCCCATGGCAAGTGCAAAATTTATCAAGATTTTGTCTGTCTCAGCTTAAGTGATTATAAATCCCCAGCAGACCGAAAGTTTTCACAGGTTCAAATAAATGTTTATAATCAGTTGTATAAGAAATAGAAAAATGTTTGCATATTTATCTACTTTGTATTTCAAGTTTTGATTTTGTTATCTCGTGTGCAAGATTTGCACTGTCAATATTGATGAACAGGTACTTATTACCGAAATGATTTTCTGTCAGAGCTAAATTGTAGATGTCTGTGATATAGGATTGTTTGTCTCGATTGCAGGCTAGTGACACGGATCCAAGAAAATAATGTGGAAATGAAGTGTTGCAATTTATCAAACCTTAATTTTGCCTTTCATTGGATTGCAATGAATTCTTCTCTAAGCAATTTCTGCATGTTATTTCTAATAAAATCACAAGTTGCTGCATCTGATAGGCAGAATCAGCTACTGGAATTTTATTGATTTCAGACTGCAACTGGAATTATTTGGTTTATAGAAGCTCATAGTAATTATTTCCTGCTCATCCTTGTTAGAGTGCCTTTGTATCTTGATGTTATATTTAGCTCACCTCAGCATAAAGTTGATGTCGGTGGTGTTGTGTCGTCACTGAGTCAATTTCAAACAAACTTTACAGTAATGTTTCTTGGATGGTCCTCTTCTAAAATTGCTCAAACCATTCAGCTCCACTGCATATAATGGCTCCGAGAGCTAAAAATAGAAAATAAAATCTTAAAACAACGTCTCCTCCTTAACCACTGGTTAAATTTGTATTATACTTCACAGGAATGATCTGACGAATTGTTCTCTTTAAAAGTTGCTCAAACTCTGTTACACAAAATGGCCATCAGAGCTAAAAATAGATATACTTTTTCCTAAACCAGTTGGCCAATTTCAGTCCTGGAATAATCCTTGGATGGTCCTCGATATCTTTCTTAAATTGCTCCAACTGTTCAGTTCCACTGAACATAATGGCTGCAAGACCCTTAAAATTGAATTATTTAGAAACAGCATTTCCTCCTGAACCAGTGGGCCAATTTCAGTCGGACTTCACTGGAATAATCCTTGGATTCCCTTCAGTCTACAATTTCAGTCTGTCTAATGTAAGCCTACCTCAGTTTGAACTGGTTAAAATAACACCAATAACCATTTTGCCACATGATCTCTGCAATGGTTCTCATGTGAGCGATAAAGGGCCATCATGGCCCTCTTGTTAAACTTAAAAACAATATTGGAACATCGCCTTTTGTTGTTGCGTTGATAATTGCTAGAATAATTTCTACTGCACATCCAAATGTTATAGTTCTACTTGTCATTGTTAAATGCGATAGTACTTTTTGCTGGTCTTACGGTGGTTTTGCTAAGCTCAGCCATTATCTGTACGGACAGGCTTACATGATTTACCATTTATCTGCAAAATCTTAGTCTGGGAAGATTGGCCAGTTATTGATTGGATTTTACTGTGAATTGATTACATATTATTTCCTCGGAAAGATATTAAGTATTATAAAGATTGTCTCTACATTTTATGAGGTACACTTTCTAACAACTAACAAAGCAGTGTTCACCAAGCAGTTTAATTCATATTGGTTTCTTATTTGTATATTGATTAAACCACTCAAACCTGTGACCTCTGGTGTATAACTATGCTGTTACTTGTGTAATGCAAATAAGTATGGGGGAATTATAAAAGCATGACTTTCTATTATTAATATATTCAAATCATTCACATAACATTCTTTGCTTTGTTCTGGGATTGCCCTTTAAAGTAATGCTTTAATTGTGGCTTTCCCTTACTCTAACTGTTTAATGTTTGGTTACATTTTATTGTGTCTCAAAACTTCCCCATATTTGGTTAATCATGTAATAAAACCTTTTTCATGCAGTTAACTATCTAACAGTTTTAGGCTTATCATTTGATGTGTAAAAGATCCTGTTTGTTTGACCTGAAATGTTTGCTTGAACATGGAAGAATGTTAAGGTTGTATAAGTTTAAAGGATATATTCAGACATACATCAAATATACATCATGACAACTACAGGATTTAACATCAAAGCTTTTCGGGGAAAATGTATAGAACAAAGGGCCATAATCTTGTTATTCCTAGATGTAAAAAAGTTCAGAGTCTGAAATGTGACTTGGTTAAAAGTTTGTTTGTTTCTTCATTACTAAGGTTACTGGACCTGTAAAATGCCATCTCATTGTTTTGTTGTACACATAAGTTTGGGGATTAAAGATTGGGGAGAATAGTAACTGTTGTATGTATCATTGCATTTCAGTACAAATCAAGGACACTAAGACCTTTTTAATATGTCAGTGAAAGTGTTCTTCCCAAAATTCTGCTCTTAATAACTAATGCAGAAAAATGTAATCTGATGTAAAAGAAAGGCATATGGTAATTATGTCGCAGTTATGTAAATTTGATGCCAAAGTTTAAAAAAATTGCATTGTTTGTCTGTACTACCTACTTTAGTTTGTTAATAAGTTGCGGTAAGGTATCCATTATAAAAGCCTATCTTCAGAAACAGTCGCCAAAGTTTTCTCGCAGTTCTTAGCACAGTTACCATTATCTTGTTCTTTTTAAACTATTGTGGAAATAGACAGTCTTATCTGGTAATATTGTGGAAATTATAGTATGATTTTACTCATACTGTTTCAGCACTTTTTTCACCAAGTTACACTAATTACAGAATATGTTGTTAGGTTTAAACTTTTATTAAATATAGGATCGATGCATCTCAATTTAAAGCGACAGACCCTGATTTCACAAAATACTACACCCCAGACTCGGATTAACTTTAATTAAATTGTTTTGAATTTCCCTCTTGATGACAATTCATTCACATTATTTGATTAATGCGTAGAAAATTTTCACTCCTGCATACCCCATTATAGGAAGAGAGTCAATTAAGTCCATTTATCAGTTTGAATATGTTCAGTCTAACAAAAAGTGATGTGATAAAATGAATTTAGATTAGAGTATTTCAGTGCCTTCTACTTGAGATGATGGTATGACAGACTTTGCCCAAACAAACACCTACACTCTCTTAAACATTTTTGATGGAATGTATGTAACTGGGCACAGTCGCAGCAATTGCAGCTTGTGTTATCATCAATTTTTGTCACTATGGAAGTCATCTTAAGACCAAAAGTAAGATGCAAACTTTTTGGATTACTTTTTAATAGTCGGTGGTAGATCTTGCTCCTAAGATATTTCCAATTAAGTATCAAGGGAGGTAATGCTTGGTTCAAAGTGCAGGTTTAATCATTGATTTAAATGATTTTACCGCATGGGGGGGTATTAATTAAAACCTTAATAGCCAAGATATTACATACTATACATTAAGGAGGACTTTGTCCTTGTTTAATAGTAAAGATTATGACTTTCCCTACTAATGTTATCACCAATGCATCCTTTCCTGGAATTTCAAAAACCTAAGATAATTGGTTGGTGGTATCCTTGATGGTATGATTGGTGAGTGTGGTGTCAGTACCTGGCATTTGTGTCATTGTTTACAGTGTGGTTAAAACTTTGATGAAGTGTCAAAAAAGAAATGGTAAAACGTTGACATCACCACATTGACATCACCAGAGGTCATATGCGCAAGTTACCTCTAAAATATCAACATCCTTTTCAGTTTGGTCTGTAATACTTATGTGAAAATTGAGTACTTCCTGTGAGAACTTACATTATTATTGTCAAAACTACCATCCTTACTACCTGTGTGTAAAAATTATGGTCAACAAAACTAAGGTCAATCAGTCAATAGTCGAGTCGAGCAGTACAGTTTTTGAGTTTCAGTTTTAGAATGCTTCAACAGGTGAAAGGCGTGGAAATGGGATTGATATCACATGCAAGAATGAATATGGTTTTATTAGGTCTGAACATCACTTGCCCACTATTCGTTCAAATATACTTTAGTTATCCGTTATCTTCTGCATAAGCCAAAGTCAACAAATTTATGTTTATAGCATATTTTATTTGCTTGGTTATTTACGGTTTGTTTATACTTATGTACGCCATATTTATTTATACCTACATAGGAGCCCAAGTTTTGTAGGTTTAGGCGGAGATAGGTGATACAGAATTTAATCCCGGAGGTTCACCTGAAGGTGTTACTGGTGTCCACTTCACCATTGAATTCTGATGTTAAATGTCCATATAATTAGAGACATTGTTGACATCTTGTTATTTCCTCATTTGTCACGGTACATGAGTTTGTCTGAGTCAGAATATATTATCTCCCCCATAGCTGGTATTTTGACATATACATTGCAACATTCAGCATTTGCAAACATGGTACATTAAAAAACCACAGCATTAGCTCATTTTACGGTTCTCATTTTGTATTGCAGATTAAGGTCAAATGGAAGATTCAAGGTCAGTGAATTGTGAATTGAAAATGGTAGTTACAGAACTCAACCCTTTAGTTCTGCCTTTGAATAATGTCTTGCTTTAGTGCATGATACACGAGAGTGTAGGTGTTCTCTTTGACCCTTTTATTTTTAGATATGCCTGTTATTTCAGTTCTTTTTGTACTGGTATAGTACTTCCATTACTAACTAAACTGGTTTTTGAAAAACAGTGTTTAACTAAATAACATTTACAGCTATGTTTTTGGAGGATACAAGTGCATAGGACACACCGTATTGAGTATTGTATAAATGTCTGTGTCCCCCCACCCCCTCCCCAATTTAATACTTCAGTTGTTTATAGTTGACATATTTACAAAGACTTTCATCTGAACAAAGACCTAAATCTGTTTTCAGGGACTTGTTAACATTCAGAAAGCCATGTTCCCTTTTCCAACATCCTCTTGTAATATTATGTTACATTTGCAAAATTACGTCAGCTCCTTACGATGTTATGTGCTGGTTCTGCGTCATTCATGTCAGGGTGTCAGAGGTTGGCGGTATTTTTTAATGTTTTTGTAACTAGTTTGTTATACCTTGTACTTGCCCAGTGTTCAGTTTACACGATGGGCAGGCAAGAGGCAAACATAAAAGATTTCTTGTAAGTTCTCACTCAACAGCAGGACCAGCTGCCTGGAGATTTTACACCATCACATTATTTTGTATGACCATCTGATTCAGGAAAAACTTTTTTAGAATGTATGGATTAAATTTTCAGATGTATAAATGATGCTTTGTTAGGGTTGAAAACTTGTTAGTAACTTTGTTAGGGGTTTAAAACTGATAACCTCAACAGAGGACAGTAACAGAAGGAAATTTAGACAGTGATTTAGAATCTTTTACTACAGACTTTGATCAGGGTGTTTGCATGGCAACTGAACAAGTTTCTTAATTAACATTAGAGAAAATGTTTTATATGTTGCATGGTCAAAGAACAACACATCTTTTGTTTTATAGTGGAGAAAATTTTCAAAACTGCTGTTTTGTGTTTAGGGATCACTTTCCTTATTATGCATTGCACAGCTGCATTGCATAGCGACAGATCAACAGCAGTTTGCTGCATTGCATAGCAACAGAACAACAACTATCTTCTTTATAAATTGAGACAATTGTGAATGTGTTGCATGGACACAGATTCACAAAAAGTCTCTTGTTTTGCAGTGGAAAACGTGTTTCAGGTGTTTAATAGATGCATAACAAAGGCTGTTGTTTTACAATGGAGAAAATGTTTAGGTGTTGCATGGCCACAAAAATAGTCTCTTGTTTTACAATAGATGAAAGGAATGGACATAGAGCAAAAGGCTTCTGTTTTGAATTGAGAAAATGTTCTTGGTGTGTGCATGGACTAATAGACTGAATGTCTTTTGCTTTGAATGGGAAAAAAAATGTTTTTGGTGTGCATGGACATAGAACAAAAATTTGCCTGTTTTGCAATGAAGGAATTGTTTGGGTGTTGAAAGTTTTTAAAGAGTGCATGGCAGCCCTTTGTTTTATAATGGAGAAAATGTTTAGATGTTGCTTGGCCGTTGAACAAAAAGTCTCTTGTTTTCAGTTTGTGTTGCATGGACACAGAACAAAATTTTGCCTGTTTTGCAATGAGGACAATTTGTTTGGGTGTTGAATGTTTTATGAGTGCATGCATAAATTATGGCAGCCTTTGTTTAATAATGGAGAAAATGTTTAGATGTTGCTTGGCTGTAGAACAAAAAAGTCTCATGTTTTCAGTGGAGAAAATATTTTGTGTGTTGCATGGACACAGAACAAAAATCTGCCTGTTTTGCAATGGCAATAATGTTTGTGTGTGTTCTTCAGAACAAAATGTCTTGTGTTTTACAATAAATGAAATGTGTTTTCCTTTCTCAGTAGTTTTCCAGTATAGCCTTGACATTATTGCAGAAATGTATTTTTTTGCATAATTATTGGAATTACAAAAAATGTCCTGGGAATTTCTGTGGCAAGTTAGTGGTTACACAATTTTATCAATGTAATGTGCATGTACAATATTTCTGCAGTTATATGGTTCTTCATCATTGTTTATTGTTGCAGCGGAAGTTAAATTTGTCCACCAGAGGATAAGTTTAGGGTAATTGTATGTCTGGCTCAGAGATTTCTTTCCTGAGAGCGCTGCCATATATGGAAAAACAATACTTTAGTATCCATTTTGTGGCCATTCATTCAATAACTTGCGGTTGGAAAAGTTCTAGAATTCTCTCATTATTTTCTAGAAGCTATAAAAGATGAAGTTTTAATTAGACGAATATAGGATAAAGGGATATTCTGTGACATATTTGAAAAAAAGATTGTCTGTGATTAGCTTTCGAGAGTTGTTGTATTGATTCGGATTGTTGGACTTATATTTTGTGAAAGTGTATAGTCTTTAAAATGGAAAAGCCAGAAAATTGTGAGTATCTGAGGACTTACTAAGTAACAGTCACGTGAAAGAAAATATTATATTTTATATGTCAATGGTTTTCATTTCTGATTCTCTCTTGACAAGACATAGTTCAGAAAATGCAAAGTACCGTATGTGTATTACAGTTTAGGGATATTTATTTAACTTGCGTGAATATGCAGCATGTGGGCATTTTATTTTGATCAAGATATCATCAGTCTTGACCATGTTTCGTTCAAAGTTAGTGAGAAGGCATTGTGTTATGGTGTTCTAATAAGCGTGTTTGCATGCCTGTCCAGTCCCCCCTCCCCCCACCAACTTGTCAGAGAGTGTGTGTAGGACATGTTGAGTGCCATCCTTAATTTAATAAATTAATTGTAATAAATTGTATATTAACAGAAGTTTTTGCTTCATTACTGTCCAACTGAATGCCTTTTACGTTGAAACAAGCAAATTAAGTATGCAAAAGAAAATAAAGCTTAGACAGAAATAATGTTCTCATCAAATTATGCTGAAACAAATTTATCTCCCAGTTTATACTTAAAATTTTAATTAAAGCTATGCATTATAGTGAATTTGCTGTCTAATGAATACAAAAATAGTTTCTATTAGTTCACTATAACTGGGGTAACAGGCATGGCTTGATTGAATTAATACTTAATGATCTTCCGGTAAAGTACACCAGTTTTAGCTCAACTGGATAAAGTCCAGCAGATTTATGCCATGGTGGTTTATCTACCGTCTGTCTGTGACAGTGACCTTGATAACACTCTACAGGTTACAGTTTTCATTTGACTTTCATGAAACTTGCTCACAAGCTTGCATGCAACCTGTGGATGATCCCTATTGTTTTAGGGGTCAGTAGGTCAATGGTCAAGGTCACACTGACCAGAACTTGGAAAAATCATTTCCGCTCTACATTTTGAGTACTTATTATGAACGACAGTCTTTAGAGTTCATTGGATGATTGGTCTTACTGAGTAGATGATCCCTCCTGTTTTTATTTTGGTCAGTGGGTCAAGGTTATAGTAACCTGTGTTACCTTTTTCTTGATTACGTTGCAAAAGATTTTCACAAAACTTACCACAGCCCAGTTAGTCCAGTAGAGTGACAATGGCCCTTTTGGGTTGCTTGTTATTTGTAAAGGACACTTGTTTCGTACTGTTGTATTCATATTGTGTTATTTGTATTTACAGCTAATGTAACAAACGGAGAGAGAACCCCAGCCACACAGCCAACTAGAGTGGTAAGTTAATTTCATATCATACTGAATTATGTTAGTTTGCTGGTCATACAAAGTCCTAGACTGTGAACCATAGAACCCAGTAAAAGGTGTTGAAGACCATGCATCCTGCAAAGCTTTTGAGGTCTGTACATAAGACCTTTAGAAGGGATTTTGATAGGATCTTCACAAGTTGCTCAACACATGTTTCAATGTATCTGAAAAAGATATCAAGGTAGCAAAAGTTTGAGCTCCTATAGAATGAGGTGAACTAAATTTCACCCCAAAATTTTGTGAAAATAGACAGTGCCTTTACCAGCTATGTTTAATGCTTTTAAATTACCCTATTCTGTTTTATAGAACAGAAACATGTATGGAGCTGTAAGTAACTTGTGTTACATTTCACCTGCAGTTGTCATTGAAAATTTCCCAACCTTGACGAGCATACATTTTGTTTACTATATCATACATAATTGCACAAACATGTAGCAGGTACAAAAGGTATTCTTTTTTGGTGGGAAAGGTATTCTTTACAATGTTAACATTATACTTGAGTTTAGTTTAACTACAAAAAAAGAGATATCCAATCGTCATCATGTTTTGAACAGTATAGTGCTATTACATATTGAATATCAAACCATGTGTTTATTCAGCAATACCGTTCTCTAATCCCCCAACCTTTGCTTTATAATTCGCCTCTGAAGCATCCCCCCCCCCCCACCCCCAAATCAGTTCACAAACTGTTTGCTTTAAGCACTGTATATGGCAGATCAGGTCATTTAAATCTGATAAAGTAATTGAAGAAGGCTGATAAAATTTCAAGAAAACTGTGTCAGTTACATGGGTTCACTTGGTTGATTCATGATAGCTATATCTATATCATAGATCTTGAACAAACCGAATTATTGCCTGGCGAACCATGCAGTTATTTCATTTTAAGATTTCTATTTATGGGTGATGCAAGGCAGGTGCTTCTTTCATTTTACTACCTTTTACAAAGTGTTTCTCGACTGCAATATTTAAACATAATGTGATTTTTCGATATATTGTAATTATATATAATATTATTTATATATCCGAAATATGTAATCACCCAAGAAGTATACACAAAAAAGCCAACCCTTGCATTATAAAAGTATAAGTCATGGCGTTTTTCCGTGCACCTTACATGTATATAGAATAGTATAAAAAAGTATAGTCAGTATATATCAAGCATTGCCATAATGTAAAGAGTACTAACAAATATTTGGTGGTGGAGAAATATACAAGGTCAATATCTTGTGCACTTTCAATTGATTAGTGTCATAGGCAAAAGATATTTTTTAATTAGAAAAGGATAGCTTAATGTACGTTGCAGTGCAGCTTCTAGTGTACATGATGAAGAAAGGAGCTTGCTTGAAGACTTTACAGGTCTAGAGGCAAGGCTTTGCTTTCTGTTGTTGGATTTATTTGATTAACACTTAATTACTTTAAAAGTGTTAGAAACATACATGGAAACGACACAAACAAGTCTTTCTAGAGCATCATCAAATGTCAAAACATGTTGGCAATGTTTGAGAGAGAAATTATCCACTGAAAGGGGTCCACTATTTCTTAATTGTTTAAATAAACTTGACATAAAGAGGGTACTATTAAAATGTGAGTGTCTTAAAATTGTTGTTGAAGATAATACATTTTATTCTATTTTGAGAATAGTCCTGTTACTTTTTTTCTGAGATTTTTTTCTGTCGAGCTAGGGTAATTCAATACTGATGTATGACAGAACATGAGGAAAGTAATGAAAAGGCTCCGATAGATTGGATAGATTTGTGTCCATAAGCACAAAATTTATTCCTCTGCGGTTGTTTTTTATGATGCTGAGTTTAATGTAAGTTTTAATGGGTTTTTTTTTTTTAAATTGTGGTTGACAAGTTTTCATGACAACAAGTTTCCATGTATGTAATGTGTAATGCATATGTGTATTGTAGGAGCCAGCGATGCAAAAGAGTGAACCTGCCCCAGCACAGGCCAATGGCGGCGATCTTCTGTCCATGAATCTGTCCGCAAAGGAAATGCGAGCACGTATTGCACAGAAGAAGAAAAATGACCCAAAACAAAAATCCAACATGGACTTTAAATCTAAATTTGAGATTTTCCAGAAAATGTGATCGAGTAGAGAAGAGAAAGTGTAGTTAACTGAACTTATATAAATATAATGTATATCAGTATATATAGCAACGTGTTGCCATTAGAGTAAGGAATATCAGCACAATTTTGCACAGATATAGGTTAGTGTAAAAATCAGCTATGGATATATATATATATATATATACCCATTGAAATCAAATACTTTTATTCCCTGCAGAACATTGATTTTGATACTTGCAGACACCCGAGTTCAATAAAGATGAAGTATTTTTTTTGTTACTGCTGCCAGATGAGTTTGCGATGTTGTTTGTTATATTTGCTATACTACTGTCACAATTATTAAACTAGACGTAATGACAGTAGGGAAACTTTTTTTGATAAAAGAAGTTGATTGTTTCATGGTTGTAAACTTAATGCAGTTTATTGTTAAGGTTGTGTTTATGCAAATCTTTCCCACCTACTGTACCGATTTTTATATATAAAACATGTCCATAAAGGAGTTGTGATGTATCAGTTACTTTAAATACACTCTACTTAATCTGCAAAAATGGTAAAGGCTTACATCTTAAATGATAATTTGTACGAAAATATATATATGGAGAATTTGAAAATTTACAGTCTGTGTTGACAGAGTTTGTTGAAGTTGATGTGTATATACTCCAGGTGTATGTCCTGTAAGCTTTATACACATAGAGTTAACGTAAAACTGCAGTGGCATATAAATAGAGTGGTTATATGTAGTTGTAAATATTATGTATAAATATCCTGCACAATCTTTTCATACAGACATCAATCACACGCTTTGTAATCATTCATGTTGGAAGTCAAGGTTATATGAACATTTATTGTAAAGCTTGTTTTGTTGCCTCCCTTTGCTCAGACTGGATACAATTTCTTCAAATTTTCATTGAAGTTTGCTTATCAAAAATTGTTCTGTTTGGTATCAACAGTTGATGTGTGCTTGCTCAGTTACATTTTTATGCCCCCACAAAGTGGGGTGCATATAGCGTTCCACTTGTCCGTCCGTCCGTCCGTCAGTCCGTCCGTCCGTCCGTCCGTATGTCCCAGAAATCTTGTGAACGCAACTCCTCTTAAACCGGATGGCAGATTTTGCTTAAACTTCCAGGGATGAACAACCTTAATGTGTAGATGGTGTAAAGGAAGGAATTTTCCGGCGACCAAATTTAACAGTTATGGGCCTTTGTTGATTTTTTTCACTATATACCATATAGAAATTTTGTGAAAGCAACTCCTCTTAAACCGGATGGCATTTTGCTAAACTTCCAGTGATGAACAACCTTAATGTGTAGATGGAGTAAAGGAAGGAATTTTTGCGCACCAGATTTAACGAATTATGGCCCTTTGTTGATTTTTTCCTATATACCATATAGAAATTTTGTGAAAGCAACTCCTCTTAAACCGGATGGCAGATTTTGCTTAAACTTCCAGTGATGAACAACCTTAATGTGTAGATGGAAGTAAAGGAAGGAATTTTTGCGGCGACCAAATTTAATTTTATTCTACAATTTCTACAGATGCTATTTTCATGAATTTCACACTGACCTTTACTTTAAAAACTGTTCCTTTCATAGTACAACTTTTGCATCAAGGGGGGCATACGTGTTTTACAAACAGCTCTTGTTTTTTACAGAAACGTGCAGTTGATAGTAATCGGGGTTGTGAAAATTTATATGAATTGTTTACATAATGCAGAAGTTTTGTAGACCTATCATGAATAGCAAATAGATACTGCTAAGCTCTGATCATGATATATTATTTGTTAAAGCACATCGGTATAAATCAGCGATTCCAATTTTTACAGTGTCTGAACTTTTAACAAGAAAAGGTAGAAAACTTGTATATTTGGATGTAACATCTGCTAACAACAGTTAAATATAAAGTTCATAACATTCTTAGTCACAGTCTAATGATTTGGTATTTTGCATTCACTGTGACAGTTATTATAACTAATATGTAAACGCACTTGTAAATGTCAGTTTCAAATCTTAAGTTTATTGTGACATCGCTAAAGTATGCCTTAATACATACAGTAATGAAAGTTCATTAACAAAGCTTTAATTGAATTTTCTTACCCTGCCGCAAGCACAAATGCCAAAAATAGTATGTAAGCCAAGTTACCATGATTTATTGCTTCATTAAGTTTAATCATGTAAGACACTGTGTTCTTATCTCAACTGTATGTACTATTACATCTAAATGTTTTCTACGGGGAAACATTTAGATGTTTTCTTCTTATTTTGACTGCAAAGGAAAAGAACAGATAGAAATAGTGTTCCAATATGCATATTCCACGTCTTTTGCTTTATGAAATTGTGCACTTTCAAACCCAAAACTTTGATTCAAAGCCTTCCTCTCCTAACCTACAGATAATTTTTCTTTATATGTAACCAAGAATTTGTTTAAATGCTTATTTTTCAAATTAAGTGATACAAAAGGCCTAAGCATATACAAAATCATTCAAATTTCTTCAGAATGGACACCAGTTCCTGCTGTGTTAATCCATAATATGACTCATTTCTTATATCATGTATCTTTGTTTGAATTGCTTTGTACTGGTAAATCTAACGTGCTGTTATGATCTCAGTCTACGTCTGACTCACACTTGAACGCCTACATTACTGCAAGATTGATGCACTTGTAATTTGAATAATTTTCAGCAGTTTTTTCACAAACTTTTGTTTCCTGTGAATTAAGGCTTGTAGCTATTAAATTTGAAAACTATACGCAGATTGTCTTGCTTACATCACATTCATACCAGGCATTGCTAATTGTTATGTAAGGGGAGAAGTTAAGAGTGTTTCCAAATATTGTTGATTTGTCTGTGATTACTGATAAATGAAGTGTCTTTTTTTTACACATTTAATCATGTCATTGTCTTTCTTTCAGCACAGCCTAAGATTAGAAATTCTTTTTATTGAGGACCAGTCTAAAATATCTAGCATCTGATTGGATAGAAACACACTCAGTGTTTGAAATGGCCAATTAGGTGTGAGGTTTAGACTGGTTCCATAAAGAAATTTTAAAGTGTTTGGCCAATTTATAAGACTTGTGCTCATGTTTCATGTACAGGTGAAAATCAGTAATTGGTGCACAGCCCAGCAGAGCAAATAATAAAACTTACAGCTGAATGTATTTTCATAATCTGAAATATGTCTGTAAGTTTCCTTAAGATTATTGCTGCTTCATAATTTTTTATGAGCAGCCATTTAGGAACTTTGCTACTGTAAAAGTTTTGAATTTCTGTTTGCCATCATGTTACTAAAACACATTATTTAAAAAAAATAGAAGTTATTTTTTCTAGTAAGGTTATGTAATTCTTCTTGAAAGACGTCATTACAAAACTCATACTGTTGTTTAATATAACACATTTGACAACAGAAACGTCATTACAAAACTCATATTGTTGTTTAGCATAACACACATTTGACAACAGAACTTCAGTTATAGTTACATACTGACTTTCACCTATATATTGGGATACTTCAGTTTCATTTATTATGAAACAATTCTTTTTACACTGTTTCACTTACATTGAAACATTTTTTTGTAGATGTACATACCAGTGTAGTTTTCTGGAGTCTATGTACCAAATTGCACAAGCACTAGTAGTTTATTTTTCGCATGTTTTTTGATATGTTTGTCACTCTCTATTTTAAACAGATAAAAGTATAGATTTACTTTATTATGAAATATAGAATACATCATAAATATTACATAATGTACATATATACTTACTCTTTACTAATTGTTTGTATTACCTGAGTTACTGAAGTTTATGGTCTCTGCTATGGATTGTTATGGTTTTGGTGCACCAGACTTTATACATATATTCAACGTGTATCTTGTGTTATTGACCACTGTCTCAGTCAAGTGTAGCTCAAACGTTTCAAGTATTGCAGTAAAGGGGAAAAATAGTAAAATGTATCGTCATTATAAGAGCAATTTAAATATGATCTTTTATTCTATAAACAAATATTTAATATGTTAATCATATAAAAAGTTTATTAGATATGTTTCTTTAAAAGGGATTGTAATCTTCCTATAGGATTTTATTGAACTATCTAGTCCTAATTTCTGTTGGTCCGATTTTATTTGTTCAGCTTTACTATACAGCTATATTTGGGGTCCCTACTGTCAAAGGTTTTGAGCTACGAAATCATGGGACTTAGTGCTTTGTGATTTGTTTTGTCATACTTCCTGCTAACTTACCTTGCTAGAAAAATGTAACAACAACAACAACAACAACAACATAGTTCTCTTCAGACAAGAACAAAGAATTATGTTAGTAAAAATAATATAATGAGTTCCAAAATGAGCAGACAGAAGATTTTATTTTTCACATGTGGTGTTCTGAAGGTATGATCCTGTGTTCAGACTCAGAGTTCAGGAATGCCTTTGTGCTAAGTTGTTACTACCAATGTTTTTTGTCAGTGTTCATAACATTTTCACTAGTTTGGTTCATACTGTATAAATCTTGTCTATATGTTATAGTTGTACATTATGAATTTCTTTACCAAAGAGAAACATTAACAAGAATATAAAAAACAAACAATATAATTATTTTTATGTTAGATATTAATGAAAATATGCTGATAATGTACTAACAATGATTATTCAGAAATCAAGTGTATGGAATACACATACATATGTTTGTACAAATTAATATGTATGTGTAGATACAAAGCAAAGAATACCATTAGCAATGCAAGATTTTAGAAGTATTATATTTCAAGAGCATAGAAATTAACAACCTGATGTACTTAAAGACTAGCAAACATAAAAAATTGACTAGGTTATTCAGAATCTTAGACTACCAGGCATCTAATGATCTTGTATTGTGGTGAACAGAATATCTATGATTATACATTAGTAGATAGGAAAATGTTACAATTTTTCACAAATTCTGTAGATAAACAATAATTTAGATCTCTTTCATTTTCTTTCCAAGGCCAATGTTTACATGCTTGAACAATCAGCTGGTCCAACTGTTCTTTGACCATTTAAAACATTTGATCCAAGTACTGCAAGAAATATAAGAACTACTTATTTTCTCAGATACCTTTTAGAACAAAGATTTAGTTCAGACTATATTACTAAGCTTTGTTTTTTTAACTAAAATTTAAGGAAATTCCATTTAGATTTTGTTGACATAAAATGATTGAGAACATTCCAGAGAACTGGACCAAGCCTGGCCTAAGTTCATGCGTTGTGTTTGCAGATATTGGCCAGTCTGGATGGTTGTGGTGTTACCTGGCATATTCATTATTTACGTAAATATTCCAGGAACAAACATATATTTTGTTACAATAAAGAATATTAATACCACATAATAACTGTGTTCTTGTTGTCATTTGAGTGTAGCAGTTGTAACTTGACCATGATTGTGGTGAACTCTTTTATTTGAATACGCAGTAGGTATTACCCCATAGAGGAAGAGAACCAAAATACCCACTACAATTGCCTGGCCCTTCAATGTAACGGTGGAGTCTATATGCACGGTACCCTGTAACTTACATGTTGGTTAAGTTAATTGGTTTCACCGTCTGCAGGGTAGACATGTTTTGCGTAAGTGTCTTTGCCCAAGGACAAACCTCGTGCTTTGGGATTCAAACCCTGGACCTCTTGTTCTGGAGATGAACACCCTAACTACTGAGCTATTGAAGCCTAATTTTTGTACCAGTTGTATACAAAGATGACTTGATTAGACAAGCGGGATTGCATTTTTTTACCTAGTTTAGTACATTCATTATTGGTCTGATCTTTAGAATACTTGGATGCCAGATGACTGCCTGTGACAACCAATATTCATTAAAAAATACGGGACACGAAGCCAGACATTGTCAGAATGTGAAACAAGTGGAAGAACACTAGAGAAGGCTATTTATACCACTTTAGTCTATACAGGCCAGATCTGTTTAAATTTGACTAGATCCAATTTTGTAAAGCCGCTCCTGTGAAAGTCGGTAACCTGAAATAGAAAAGGAAAAAAATATGGCTCATTTGTCAAAAATCTTGTCTCACTGAAGCAGGTCTATATTAAAGTTTTTTCTGTTGACAGAAGCAGGTTCCTTTTGGTGAAACCAGCTGCATACTTTTAGGTAAAAGCACCAGGTCATGTGACTGGAGAATCTTGTCCACTTTAGAGCAACTCGAAGCTTCTGATCAAGTACTTAATGAATTTCAGACAAAGAATAAAGAAGCCAATAAAATGTCACACTGTGTCATCTTTATACAGTGACATTTCACACAAAGTTGGCTTTAGGGCTGGATTTGGTGTTAATATACTAGGGTGTTCTACCGTATAGATAAAATCATACATGTTATACAAGAGGCAAGCGAGAATAATTTTGATATTGTGTGAAAGAAATGTCACGCACTCCTACGGAGAAATCTATGGCTAAGCACTATGGTGTGAAAATGATTCATATAATAATAGAATTGTGAGGAATTATGTCAATCTTTGGCACATACAGCCTAGACATGTTGCCATACAGATGTCTTCTCAGTCTTGATAATCTTTGAGGGATAAAAATTAGATCATTAATTTTTCTAGTTTTTATTAAGTTTAATTTGTGTTGGTACATAAATTATGAATTTCTTCATCCAAATGAAAATTAAAAATAATAGAAAATGATGAAGTTTTTCTGTAGTTTATGAATATTACAGAATGCATTGTACAACAGTTTTGAAGTCCAGCCTCTTGTGTCTTACAGATACTATTGTGTATGTCTGTTTTAGCCAAATGTACATGACAGTTAAGTGCCTCTTGGAGAACAAGCTATATATAAACAATGAATGCCTAATTGGAAGAGCGTAGTCTGCTAGTGATCTACACTACATGATTTCCTGGTCTGCTAGTGGTCTACACCACATGATTTCCTGGTGTGCTAGTGCTCTACACCACAGGATTTGCTCAGGTCTGCTAGTGGTCTACACTACACAATTTCCTGCTGAAACACTGCCAATGACCACACCTTATAAAACATAGGTAGGAACCAGGTTGAATATTGCAGTAACTATTGTCCATCCTGGAAATGTGGCAAGGTAACACCTGGTTCAACTATATAAAACTGGGAATGGTATGGTGATCAAACAAACATGCCTGCAGTGGTAAGTATACAATATTGGCAAGTATAGTACTTAAACTAATGTTCACTAAAAACTAACATTAATGGTGATTGGGGTATATATCATAATTGCACCTAATACTGGTAGCAGTAGCATGCTGCATAGCTTCTGCAATATGCCTCGTTGCTATAGATTTGCCTGGTTGCTATAGATACATCATTGCTCATTTTTTTCTCTCAAAAATTGTTGAAATACGTATCCATATGGGTATGTCTCGATTTTAATTTGTAGAAGAATTGTACAATGATGCTTCAGTACTCCATAAATGTCTTGACATTCCTCTGTGGAGGTTAGAATATATTGACAACAGCTTTTACAGAGACTTGTTTTATTAGTTTGTCTCCTCCATAGTAGATAATTATTAGAAACATGTTTGGAATTGTAATATAGTGCTATTATCGTGAAACGTTTATTCCGCAATGTAGGTTGTGGGATATAATTAATTCCATGGACTTCAGGATAAAGATAGAAAACAAATGCAATTAACTGCCTAAAATAGCTAATACAGTTTGCCTGCTAACTTGCGCTCTGGGTGGGAATTAATTAACCACTTAACAAAATGAATGCATTAAAGAAAATACAACTTAAATAATTTCAAGTACAAAATCTAAACATGTTAAGTCAATATATATACTTTTAGCTCACCTGGCACAAAGTGCCAGAGTGAGCTATTAGGATCGCATTCCGTCCGGCGTCCGTCGTACGTTCGTCCGTCCGTCCACCATTTCCTTCAAACGACATCTCCTCTGAAACCACTGGGCCAATGTTGATGAGCTTTTGCAGAGATGTTCCTTGCATGAAGCTCTATCTATCAAAGTTGTTCAAAGAATTCCATTCCATGCAGAACTCTGGTTGCTATGGCAACAAATAGGAAAAACTTTAAAAATCTTCTTCTCTGAAACCACAAGGCCTAGAGCTTAGATATTTGGCATGTAGCATTGTCTAGTGGACCTCTAGCAAGATTGTTTAAATTATGACCCCCGGGTCAAAATTGACCCTGCACGGGTGGTCACTTAGTTTTGCATAGGCTTTATATAGGAAAAACTTTAAAAATCTTCTTCTCTGAAACCACAAGGCCTAGAGCTTAGATATTTGGCATGTAGCATTGGCTAGTGGACCTCTAGCGAGATTGTTCAAATTATGACCCCCGGGTTAAATTGACCCCACCCTGGGGGTCACTTGGTTTTGCATAGGCTTATATAGGAAAAACTTTGTGTAGTGGACCTCTACGAATTATGTTAGAATCTTGACCCCTTGTATTTAAGCCAATGGTAGTCAGGTGAGCAATGTAGGGCCATCATGGCCCTCTTGTTTTTGATAAGCATGGTGTAACCAATGTTTTTAGGTGCATGAAAGTAGCATTAAAAGAGGGAGGGTATTTTTCTAAATGAATAATGCTAATTGATTATAGTCTAGGAAAGAATTCATGCCTTTAAGGAATATGACCTTTGTGCTTAATTTGGGAATTTGGCAATTTAATATTAAAATACACAAAATACACCTGTCAGCCAGTAAGAAACTGCCCTTTTTCTTTCTCTTAGCATACTAATTATAATTAAACTTATTTCTGTTTACCAATGGAGGTTGCATTTTCTTTTCAATTTCAGTTTTCGAAGAAGAAAGCACCCTCACCACCAAAATCGCCGCTAAGAGCACAAACAGAGGAGGAATTGTTTTCAATGTCTGCGCAAGAAGCTCGTAACCATATTCAACACGTCCACAGGCAGAAAAGTGACAAGCGATTGAGTAAACCAGACATTAAGCAGAAAGTCAATCTGTTTGAACAGCTTTGATTTATCACAGTGAAGTATGTTATACATGTACTTTGAGTTTAGGTCCATGAATAAGTACAATAGCTGATTAAAGATGGATAATACAGATAATATAGAATATAGATAAAAGAAGAAAACTTATCATATCTCAATATAAATAGGACTAGGGAGCTACATGTATGTACATTGAGAAGACTGACCAAAGGAGAACGGTGTATTTAAATGCTTTACCACGCCCATTTTCATATAACTTAAGAGTGTTATTATGGTGTTAGTTACTTATTTAGTGGAAAATCTCATTTCTCACTGCTGTGACAATTTGAAGGGATGGCGTCTTGAAATTAATTTACGACTTATGCCAAAGTTTGTCTTTTGACAGTTTTGTGAAAAAGGGCATTATTACAACACAGGGGCTGCTAGAGTAATACTGACATTCAGAGAGGAATATATTAAAATGTGTATCCATATAAATCAAAGTCATTACCACAGTAAGGCATGTAGATATTGATTACATATACGGGCTAACCCAAAGTATGAAAATAAAACTGTATTCAAGGGAGTTAACTGTACATCAACATAAACTTGTACTCAATTCTCACAATATTTTTTTATGGATAACTAATTAATATTTGTATTGTTATGTAGGAAATCTATTTGAATTTGTTTGCAATTCAGAAAGAAAATTTAGTTAGCCCCAAAATGAACTGGTTATCATGTCCAAGGCAATACTTCCATGATTAGTTTATACTAATTTATTTTAGCTTGTAGCTTATCCAGTCACCCTCGAGTCCGCTTCCTGGAAAAACCAGTACTGCATATGGTGCCATATGAGGAAGTACGGTCATAACCCCAGTGGGGTTCAAACCCACAACCTCTGGGATGAGCCTCTACACCACCGCTCTCCTCCATGATTGCTATAGCCTAGGATATTTTAAGGATACTCATGAATTTTACATGAAAAACTAGTTAACAAGTTGATTATTGAGCACTTACTTTTTTTCATCATATGCAAAATCACTTTTCTACCAATGCTTGCAATTGTAAAGTTTAATGTAACTTTTTTTGTTTCAAATGTATTGTTATACTATAGAGTAAATCTTTCAGCTTTAGTCACCAGTATTTTCCCCAAGCTTTGTTTGGCTACCTGCATTGCACCAGATTGGGTGGATTTCACTTTAGTATCATAATGTTTTTAATTTCATGAATATTCAAGAAGGCTGTATGCATATTGACTAAACAATGTCCCCGAATTTGTTAGGTTTATTATTGCTAGCGATGCCTTTGTGCTGACTCTAGTTAGACTAAAGACTGTCTAAGGATGCATTTTTAGGATGTATTACATCCATTGACTTACATACTATTTTTGTTTTATGTAAAACTTCATTTTGTATGCAAGTGTATCAATATAAATGAATCATAAAAAAGCCCTTACCCCACCCATTTGGGATACTACTATGCTCATGGCCTTCAACAGTGCACCAAATTTAAAGCCAGTGTTTGTAAGTACCGGAATGCATGTTATTTATACACCGCTGGTTTTGTAATTGATCTAGTGCAAAAAATATAAAATTTTGCCTTTTTTTGCATCTCATATTACTACATTGTATATTGTAGTTGAAAACAAATACACTACACAAGAACAAAGAGCAATAGAATTTTAATGTTTTATTATTCACATAAGAATATCACATAAACAGAAAATATACATATAGACTCAAATATACTAGATGACAGGGTTTATAAAATGAGAATAAAATTTTACATTTACCGCTTATCATAGTTGTTTTGTTTAACGAGGCTTAGCATTAACTGTATATAGACAGAGAGGTTTGTTTTTTACCTACATCTTCGCCACTTGGCTGGAGATGGGGATTTCAACTTTACTACCAGTGTAGACTTTGACGAGTCTATACATCCATGAAGTCTGATTATGGTCTCCCCTCTTCACTATAAACATCAGCTGGTGAAGTTTTATAGCTATCTCTATTATAAGAAGCAGTACTGTCCAACCAGTCTATTTAGAACTAACTTAGCATTCTCACAGTTTTGCAGCAATCTCAAGCAACTCATGTCAGAGCCTCAACGTGATGGTAAAATATGAATACAATTAATGGTCTATCACTGGATGCTGGATGCATTTAAACCACCTCACCATCTATAGGTTAGGTGTAACTGATGCAGGGACAGTGTATGATTCACCGGGTAAAACAGCAAGGACTGTATGAAGGGGCTGTATGAAAAGTATCTACTTGATAGGGGCTTTAGTAACAGATATCTGAACGTGTCAAACACTCTCTATTGTCATATGTGTGTCAGACACTTGCTTTGGACAGGGTCATTTCACTTTCTTCTAAAAAAACAAAAAATCCCATGTATAAGACACTGATAATTGCTAGGCTTCTTCATGGGGCCCAGGCAAAAATGTCTCACATGGTAAAGTGTTTGAGGTTTGAAGAAATGTTCATGTCATTTGCACCTGCTATATAAAATGATGCCAAATGCAACAGTAACCAAGCAATACAGTTTTACAAAACATTGCCTAACGCAGCCATGCTTGTTTTGGAGATTTGAGTAATGGTTTGATTTTTTTATCTCTGAAATGTAATGCAAGTTATACAATGAAAGGACGACAAAATGTAAAATGCCCTAAAAAGCACCATAATGCAAGTCTTTGTTCCTCAGCCCCCTCACATCACTTAAAAATAACCTTTAACAAACCCTGAAGGTGAAATCTTATTGCTTGTTTTTATATTCTCACTAGAAGATTCATTTGAAATTAAAGTCTTTATTTTGAAACATGTATTTTACACCTTTTGAAATTCCAGAATATGCATGTTGTTATCCAGTTTGGTTTTATGGCATATCAATAGATGTCTATCACAACCTTGTAGTTCTAGAATGTTGTATTACAACCAGACACCTGGGAACATTGAGCAACAGACGGCACTGGTTGTAGTACTTTGTTTTTCTAAAATCCTGCTCAAAATCTCCAGTCACTTAATATATTCCTAACTTGTATTTTACTTGATCTGAATTTAAGCAACCATTTAGCATTATTACCATGTCACTCATTCAACTTGAACAAAACAGGAACTTAAAACAAAGTAACAAAAAAATTTTCATTGCAAACTAAACACTTGCTACATTCTTGTTCCACTGTGAAAATTAGGGAGTAACAATGGCGTAATTCAGTAAATTTACTTTTTTTGCATACCAAACATTGAAAATCAGCCAATGTTTGCTAAACATTACAATATATAACATAAACAAAACATAAGTAAGTTCTTTGTGACGGAGGTATATATGCATAGTTGTGACTTTGTTCATACATAACAACAATATCTAGCACCAAAAGTATTTCTAAAACGTTTGCAAGCATAAAAATCTGTGTAACAGTCTCGAGTTAAAAGGTAATAAACTAACATCTAAAGTCATATCTTTGTTATTCTACATAACACAAAGTCAGAACTTTTATGCATTGAAAGTTTTCAATCCTCTAAGCGTCAGTGATGTAGTTGTTAAGGCATTCCCTTAGTAACCAGAGAACCTGGGTTCAATCCCACTTGTGGTTCCATCCCACTTGAGGTGTGTCCTTGAGGGGGAGGGGGTAATAACCTATGCCACACGTACCCAGATGTAATGGGTACCAGTAAAGAAAACTGATGGCTCTCTAACGCTCTCAAACAGTAAAAATGTTTTCATATTTGGTCTCGTCCCAACAGCTATAAATTCAAGCTGTTTTGCAATCAAGCAAAAACTAGTTAGCCACATAAATGAATCGTTAAGATACACATTGTTTTGTACATCTTTTCTGAAAGTTATTACCACTAATGACACAATTAGTCTATAGTCGTCTTCATAATTGAGCTATAACCAACTTAAATCATCTCAAATATTGCTTAGCAGGTTTAAATTGTGGAGGTTATATTTCAACATTTTTTAAAGCAGTGTGTTACACTTGGGTGGTACTTAGGAATATTCAAGTTAGTACTAAATGTAGGTTTCACTTTAGAATGATGTTACTTGCTAAGGGGTGTTTTAAATTTAATGCAAAAAGAAAGCTGTAAATAGCCAAAATGCCCTCTTGAACAAATACAACCCGTCTGACAGTTTACAAAGATATAGGTAAACTTAAAACCATTCATACAGTAACAAAGTTAAATAAAAGCAACAATTACGCAAAAAACTTTTGTGCATACAGAAATGTGAGCTAATGGCAAACAACTGTTTATTACAATACATGCTTTTGTTTATTTGTTTGTTTTCCAAACTTCGGCATTTTAGTTTTTATTACACTTTTATGAACTTTAATGGAAAAGTTTAAACGGAAAAATGTTCTGGAAAATCACATCAAATGTCTATTTTCTTTATGTCTCCACAATCAAAAATTACAAAGAATACACAATACAAACACACCTGCAACATTTGAATTTGATTCATAATTCAGTCACCAGATACCTAAGCTATGAATAATACTAATCATACAGTTGTACGTATTGTTTTATTGCACATAACATTTCCTCTTTACGCCGTTAACAGTGAAGCACCTGTCTCAGGGTTCATAAACAACTTCCAAGAAAAATTCAACGACTTTATTCACAAGCTTTCACTTTTTTCAAATCAAATATCTAAGCAATCTTGCTAACCAAAGGGCTAGGATGGCCTGATATTGTTCACCTGGGTTAATTAAGCACTTCTGTAATTAGGGGGTCAGTTTATCTAAATGTAACAAAAGTTTGATGGTTGCCCCTGTATGACCCAGTTTCAAACACGACCTACTGATCAACCTGAAAAATATTTTGATTAACATTTATTATGACTGGGAACAAAATGTGGCATCTGAAGTGTTCACAAGGTTTTGATTGATTTAACATCATGATTTAATATTCAGTCCGTCTGACCGAGATTCAAACTTGACCAAGAGTCCATCAGAACAAACTTCTTTTATATCAATTTCGGATCGATTTTAACAATACCTGATTAATGCAGTCTTTTAGAAGTATTCACAACATTCGTTTGATATAACTACATGGCCTAGTTTTTAACCCCATGTGATCCAGCTTTTGACCTGACCTATCTCGTATCAGTTTTCACAATGTTAAAAGGATATTGTAAACAAAAGACAAATAGATAACAGATGGATGATGGATAAAAATGGCCAAATAGCTCCCATCCAGTACTTTGTGCTCAGGAGAGCTAAGAAGACAGTATTTTCGCATAAAGCTAATTTTTGCCAAAAATATATAGCATACAGAGAATGCAGCATTCAAAAGAAACCTTGTGTGATTAAAATATCTTCTTTGTTTAAAATATACTGTTTATAACAGACAAACATTAGCAGGACATGAACATCATCATGTCTTAGATTTATACCAGGTACACACCTAGCTGTCAAACTTCTAAAGTTTCTGTTCTTTGGTCCAACATACCTGTTTTTTAAAAGACAATAGATATCACAATAACATAGCTTTAAACACATAAACAAGAGGGCTATTATTGGCTCTATATCACTCCCCTGATTACCTTTGCTCTCAATGGCAAGGTCAAGTTGTATGAAAGTCAAATCAGCAACAAAACCTGTAAAAGTGTAACCAACATTTGCTGTGATTTGATGTAGAGCCCCAAGTTTACACTAGACATGGCTGTTAACCTATCCAGATTTTATATGGTATCCCTGCAGGTTATAGAAGGTTTTCATTCGACGTGATCAGATTTCTGGTTTTATTAAGCCCATAATAGATATAAAATAAGGATAAGTGAAGAAATGAAGGTGAGGGTACACATAGATTGCCGATATAATATTAAATAGATAGTCCCTGACTATTAACCTTAAAGTTCAGCCAATGGACTGTACTTGAGAAGCATCTTATTTCATAATTATGATTTTCCTCAAAGTGAAAATTTCCCCAAGAAGGTCATTCCGCAAAGAGAATATGTATGCAAGTAAGATCTAAATTGATGAAATCTGTACAATTTAAGACAGAGAATATAATTATGACACAATCATCAAAAGTGATTTTGAAGATAATTTTAATTTATATACATTGTACAGTAACTTATTTTGAATAACTAAGAAATAAACTAAGATAGTCCTGGAATACAACCACTGGTCCATAATCAAACCTCACAGACCTTGTTGGGCTACACATTTAATCCAGATTTAGTCACGACTGCTCAAGAACAAGGTCAAGCATAGCGCTTTTTTGTAAAATCAAGGGCATTCAGTCTACATGTAATGGTGTGATTTAGTCCATAGTTTAATCATCACTGAGATCTTGTGGCCATATAGATTGTGTCCATGCTTGTACAACTTACTTGTGGGAGACAGACAACCAGACAAACAGACAGACAGGGGATTTCAATCAATCCTAAATTCCTAATTGCTCACTATGAACACTATATGCTCAGGTGAGCTTAAAAGCCTCTGACTATTTTTTACATGTTTGGATTTATTTAACCCCTCCCTCTAATCATTATATGATTCCTAGTTTTATGTAAACCGCTTTCTAAAGGCTAGTTTGTGTATGACAAATTTTACTGACATGAACTTTTAATTTTCACTGCAATATGCCAATATATTTGAATACCACGACTACCATTCTAGCTTTACAAAACATGAGGTGAGTTTCTTATACAGTAATTAAAAAGGTCAATATTCAATATTTGGACCAATTTCACAGTAATATTTCTAACTAGCAATTTCAATTTGTCTTTATGAAGTAAATGACAAATAGCAGTGCAATGCCCGATTCCTACATTTGCTGTAAAACTTCCTTCAAAATCTATTTCCAAGTCACTTCTACTGACGCAGACACACCTGTTTGTAAAACACGCACTAATAGAAACTTTCCTACTGGGTCCGTTGTCATGACTTCTTGGTACAGAACAGTTTTCCTGTGACGGGACACACATGTTTATTTTTAGCACAATGTATGTGAGTAATAATGCCATTTGGGTAGCGTACAAATGACGGTTCATTGAATGGTCTATTGCACACGGCACATGGTCTGAAAAAAATTAATATAAACTAATAGAAAATACGATAAGTGAAAGATGACATTCGACAAAAATATTTGTAAATTACAAGTTCAGCTGAATGTGTTATACGACAGGTAAACTTCTGACATGACAGGTAAACTTCTGACATGACAGGTAAACTCCTGACATGACAGATAAATTACTGACATAACAGATAAATTACTGACATAACAGATACATTACTGACATAATTTTAAAGAAATGTTTACTGGAAAGCACTACAACTTGTTTTAAAGTACAGTAAGTTAAAAAGATTATCACAAAATGTTTAGGCCATTCCATTCAAGCACTCTTTTTTTTAAAGAAAACAACAAGCAAAACATATTACTTTTCTTCTGTCATGATAACTGGTTCATTCTGTCCATCTATACATATTTCTTTGACTTGAAGATTCTCTCCCCTTGACATCATTCGCTCAACCCGAGTCATACGATGCAGGTGCATGTTTGTGCGTACAGCTTTCTTCAAGAAGTCTGACATTAATGCTATGGACCAATTATCTGGTATAATTTGTATCACCTAAAGGTAAATACACAAAATATATTTATTCTCTGTTCACTGATAAAAACATGTTTAGAGTGGACAGCTTTTTTGGCTATTGCATTAACTGAGATCAAGTCTACTATGATATGAAAGCAACACAAACCCTCCAGCAAATCTGTGTGACAAAACCGGAAAACATAATCCAACAATATAAAAAAAAAATTGCTGTCACCTTGGCCTGACTGATTCAATTCAAACATCATTATAATTTTGCCACAATGTATAAATCCAAACACACCATACTTCGTCACAGTATGTAGCAGGATTAGTTTGATAAAAGTCTGTTAATTATACACTGATTGCACACTTATAGTGCGGCAACATAATATAAACTACACTCAATGAGAAATTCCTGTAGTTAAAGACCTTCACAAACAACAAAATCTAAGTAGGGAAAGTCAATTTCATAGTTGGATTACCCTGATGGGGTTTGAACTCAATATCTGTATGTTAAAACCAATGCTCTTGTAACCATGAAAAATCCTTTGCACCAAAAAAGATTCTAACTCAGGACCTCCAGTTTGTTTAGCGGACACTCTACCAAGTTGTCATATAAGATAGCTCAACAGCTAAGTACAAGCGCTGTATTATACCTCTGCACCACTCTTCTTCTAGTGCAGCTCCCCAGCAGAACTAATACAGAAACTATTGTCTTGTTTCACAGGTGTGATACGTAGATCAACTTTTACCAAGTTACCATAGCAGCTTATGGAAACCTACCAGTTAATCAAATCTAGTACCATTCCCTTACCTTGGCTACATCAAAGTCACCAACATTGCTGTTCAACAGATTTATTGCTGGCTCTATCATTAAATCCTTTTTCCTGAAAAAATATCAATAAAATCATTTAATGACAATCATCTAAATCA